>OY992518.1:19189312-19789312 GCA_963921215.1 Scoparia ambigualis
TAGTTGTATTGTTGATCGAAGATTTTAGTGGTCTACAATAAAGAATATATATTTATTAATATAAAGGGGCGGTAAAAATATCCAAACAAAAACGAAACTATCAAAACTTTTGCACTAATTGCAATTCATCACGTCCACACAATTAAATGGATTAGGGGTGTTTGGTCATGGTGTCGTTTCTTCATTAAGAAAAAAAGTGGCGTTTCGTCATTGCTATTTAAAATTAATTATTTTGGTGTCGTTTGGTAATTTGCTTAAAGTACAGTCCGCAATACAGTTTTATTCTCAAAAAATGCATTAATTTAGTAACATACCATAAAAATAAATTAAATTACTCGATTGACTCTCTATCGTTGTTATACAGGTCGCAGTATGTTTGCGTATACGAACGTAACCTGTTCACACCGCTGGAAGCAAAGTTCGATTGATGAACAAAAAGCTTTTTAATAAATTGCTATTTTTAAAGAGTGTTAAAAATTGTTTTATTTTAATTTTAGCCCGGTAGTAGATCTATCTAATACACCTAATAACCTATTCTATATAGGTTATTAGGTGTATGTCTGTGATTGATATTGTGATTTTTAATTATAAATTTTATGGAGTAGTGTTAAACAATGTTAAATTCAAATTTTTGCCTGATTAAAGAATTGTTTTGAAAAATATACTTATGATTTTCAGACCTGTTCATATTGGTTTGATTTATTTAGTTTGTTGACTGTACAATATTTTAAGAGCCGATGTACAAATGACGAAACGACCACCAAATATTTTTAAATTATTTCATTAATGACGAAACGACACTACATCTATGAAAGTTAAAAACAATGACGAAACGACACCATGCCTAAACACCCCTAACCCAATTAAATTACCCAATCAGGTTACGCTTACGCTCTTCAAAATATTCAAAACGTCCTCAACTCACGGTGAAACTATTAATTAATCCATAACCCTTATTGACGCAAACAATAATTGATAACAAGTTGACAAACAACTAATTCCCTTTCCTAATTTGGACAGGTTGCCTAACTTTACTAACTTCATTTCTACGTGTTATGGTAATCGCTTCAGTTGAGGAGCTCTATGGCGCAGCGGTTAAAGTGTTCGGTTTACAATCATCGTTAAGCTACTTAACCGTACCGCATAGCGGTGAAAGAATACTACAACCCCACTCTACCCTTGGGTGTCGTAAAAGGCGACTAACGGACTAAAGACCGCACATACATCCAACAGCATGTAGCGGCGATGGGATCACCACCTGTCACGCTGAGCAAATGTGCAGTCGCTATTTTGTGAAAAGTGGATGGGTGACCAATTTTAAAAACTCCGTGCTTCGGAAGGCACGTTACGCCGTTGGTCCCGGTTGTTGTCGTAATATGGCGTCGTTAAAACTCACCAGAGGAGATGGACGACGCCGCCGAGGTCGGCCTAGAAGGAGATGGCGTGACGATCTGGACGCACACCAGACTGACTGGTATGAGGTGCCTCAGGATAGAGATGGATAGAGGGACTTGGGGGAGGCCTATGCCCATCAGTGGGACAGTATAGGCTAGCAAAAAAAAACTCACCAACCCGTATTGACCCATGGTGGTGAGTTATGCTCCCTGTGCCTCGTTGTGGGACGTTTATAGTCTGATGATAAAGTTAGTTTCATAACAATTTAGAAATAAGAATTTAAATATTTTAATTAAACTCCGATTCCATAAGAAATAATCGGAAAGTGTCCCGCTATAGTCCAAGTAAAACATTTTAAAATAAATATCGAATTGATAACAAGATTGAATGATTTTTTCGTTGATTCCTTTCTCACGTGTTAAGGTATAAGTAATATTTAAAACAATATGGTAAAAAACTTTATTTTTTAACATAAAGATTTCACGTTTAAAAATAACATACCAATCTCGTTCAAAAAAAACAAAAAAACAGTTAGTATTCCAAAGGTAAATAGAATGCAATCAACCAGCGCAGCGGTGGACCGGTGCAAGGGAATAAAATGGTAACTGGAGAAAATACCGTCACCGAACACCCGGTACAGATTTCAATTTAGGAATCTAGAACGGATTATGAAGTACCTACGGAGCTGCTGAAGTTAAAACGATTCTGCGGTTCACGTCAGCGTGTTGACTTTCATAACACATTTTGTGCCCACCACCGCCCACATCGAAATGAAACAATTAATAACGGATTGTGATATAGGTACCGGTAGGGTTAGTTTTTATCAGTAATTTTACCGTATGACATACAGTGAATTCTATCCTTAATATTTTCTTTTACCTTCCATTGTACGGTATCTTCGAGAGAGAGCAAATTCCATTCTAAAAATTCCGTCAAAATATTAAAGTTTTATCATAAACTAACTGACAGTCCACCCGCGGCTTCGTCTGCTTGATATGCCTTGATGGTATCTTTTTACATGATTATGCATATTATTAAAGATATTTTCATTAAAAAAATACCATCGTCGGAATGTTTTTTGAGGATTTAAAAATAAATCATATAATTTTGTCCTGACCGTGGTCCTGACTAATACGAACACCTTTAGTTGTGTTCGAAATCAGCCAACTTGGTCAAGCTGTTCTCCCAGACATACATGTGGCAATTTAATTTATATAATTTTAATGATGTACAAAAAAAATACACTTTCTCTTCGACATTCGCTGGATATCCAAAAAAGACGTCCTCAGTGGGTAGGTGCTAGGATAAAAAACATTTTGGACGATTTTGAATATTAAAATATTTTAACTTTGATAAGTAACTCGGTTCAATTAAGCTGTGAGAAACATTTACGCGCCCGTGTAGTAAACTTATGGCAGCTACTCATGTTACTGGAGAGTGCAACATGAACTTAGAGAATAATGGAGCGAACCATCTCCGGTTCCCTCATTATTTTCTTGACAAGAATCTATGTGGCTGCTTTACATTATTTTACCATTTCCAGCGGAAAAGCTTCACCCAATTAAAACTTCTTTCTATTCTCTCATTTTTCAATCAGAATAGCGCTTACGTTTGTCATTTTGTACACTACTGAGATATAAACTTTTTATCACATTACAAAATTTAAAAACCATTTTGTTGAAACCTTTTTCATGAATATTATATATCCTTAACTCGTGATTGGAAAATAATTTTGCTATTAACATTTGTGTCGTCGAATGGAATGAAGATTCAATGTAGTGGGAGATAAAAATAGAGAAGCATTGCATTTAATTCGTTCAAGGTTCCTGAATGGCGCATGCATGAGAATGAGTCATGCAATTATCCGAGAACAGTGATACCCCTCTCGGGAGCAAATTATGCATAACACTGTTAGCATTCCGTGATTATGTTGGACTGCAGTAGTAATAGCCATTATTAGTTTAAATTTACATTTAGATGGTCAAACGCCTCGGTGGCCGAATAAACACTCAGGTCAGGTAAAGCAGGGTAGGTAAAGTGTGTTTCCGATTTTTTTTATCTAAGCACCCATCCATTCCGGATGTCTTTATTGGGTATCCAGTGAACGTCGAAGGGAAAGAGTATATTTTTTTTTTGTAAAACATAAGTAATTGTATGTTATAAATGAAATCGCCACATGTATCACTGGAGAACAGCTTGACCGAGTTGGCTGATTTCGAATACAACTGAAGGTGTTAGTCCGGACCACGATCAGGACAAAATTGTAGTGGTTTTCTTGTTAAATCCTCTAAACAATTCGGTCGATGGTATTTTTATAAAGAAAATATTTTAATAT
The DNA here is from genome assembly GCA_963921215.1 of Scoparia ambigualis. Classification (NCBI taxonomy): domain Eukaryota; kingdom Metazoa; phylum Arthropoda; class Insecta; order Lepidoptera; family Crambidae; genus Scoparia; species Scoparia ambigualis. The sequence continues at coordinate 19,193,043 of OY992518.1, forward strand.
TATGCACAACAATGTAAGAAGATACCATCACGGTATATGGGTGTTGAAGCAGTGGGCGGGCTACTAATTTATGATAGGTACTTCGGGGTCACCGTCGCTTTACCACTTTGCAGAAATTTTCGTATGAAGCGCACTGGCCGCCCAGTACGTGCCCATACCAAATAGACGACGCGCCGGTGTGCAAGGGAGTTTGGCCTTTAGACTGGTAAAGCGACGGAGTCCGCGATAGTACATAGCCCGGGTTTGTAACAAACCGGGTTTGTGACCAACCGGGTTTGTGACCAACCCCCATTTGGCAAGTGTAGTGATTAAGCCAATACCCACCAAATTGTAGTATGACTTGATTTTATTGATAGAAGCCTTTGGCCCTGTGGGACAGTATACAGGCTGTACTTCCATGGTCAAGTGTCAATGTGAGAAGGCCTGCGCCCAGCAGAGGGATATTTATAGGCTGACGATGGTGATGGTCGAGTGTAAACAGTGTGCCGTTTTTAATTAAACTGTATCCAGAAGTAAAAACAACTTAACCCTTTCAGACCTGAAATTTTTTTTGTCCAATTGATTGGATAAAGTCTACGCAAGTATGGTATGGTAAAGAGTATATGAAAAAAAAATCTTAAAAAAATGTGGTTTTCTTTATGTGTAACAAATGCGGCCGCCCGTCCTACATTATAATAAGATGAATTTATATGAAGTTATTCTAAAATTAATAGAAGTTTTAATTTAGGAACATTTATTACAAAATTATTTATAAATTAACAAAAATTAATTATCATTTTCAAATTAACTAATTTAAGTCATTTCTTTTTTGGCACATAAGTACTCGTAATCATTGGCACAAAAAAATAATCTTATGAAACAAAAAGCATATTTTTATGTGTCGAATGCTAAGAAACAATTTTTATCTTTGGTTAGGCATAAGCAATGATATTATATAATATCATATTATATAATATCATTGGGCATAAGTAAACCTTGCACTTCACACATTTGACACGGGATTTTCCTTTGCAGCCTACCATTTTACACCTCGTCCCAGCTCCATCGTCATGTGCAGGAAAATGCCCAACACCGTCACGAGCTATTTTCAGTTGCAGAGTGAATCTCTCCTGGTCTTCTTGGTATTTTATATGTGGCGTTGGGCTACTGCTACTTGGCCGACCTGTTTTCGCGGTGGATATTTTATTACGCAATACCAAACTTTCAGCGAAACGGCGACGAAGGTGAAGCAAAGTAGGTTGCCTCTTTTTTGGTATGCCCAATAAATCGTTGTCGATTTGGTACTCGCGATACGCTTGAACCACTGCCAGATCCGATGCATGAAATATCATTTTTACGTAGAGTCCATTTTTTTTGACTTTATAAAAGTCCTGTAATAACTCATGAGTTGATCTAAAAAATCAACCCTTTTTGAACTATCAGAGACCTCTGTATCCAGATCAGACATTTCGTCACAAAAGTAGTAAGGCCCTTCATCTTCATCGGAACCTGGTGCAAATAATTCTTTTTGGTTTTGGTTTATGACATCTGCACCAATTCTGACAGATCGTGATTCTCGATCAATCACACACATCTGCTTAAACCTTTCTTCGTCATCGGAAGATAACACCAAATCAGAGAGATTTCCATCTTTTAGTGCTTTTTAGGCCTCCGGTGAGAACATAATTGGTGGTTATGTCGTCTGAAAATATAAATTAATACGTATTATAAATTCATAATAAAAATATATTTCAGAAACATCAAAAGTAAATGATATGATTATAATTTGTCTATTGACCAATGATGTTACAATAAAAAATATCATTGCTATTGACATAAAAGGTCAGTTAAAATCAGTCGTGATGTGTCTATTTGTATGTATGTATTTAAAGAACGTTCAACTAAGAGTAAATTTCGCATGTACATAGTTGAAAGCTCTCGCTGTAACTCGTGCAAGTACAGCGAATGCGGTGGGTAATGAACTACGTGACTAAAACAGAAGTGAAACGAAAATACAATTTGTAAGTTTATTTATAAAATAAAATACCAGCACTTTCGCAGCACTACCTTCTCTAAATACGCAGTTTTAAAAGTAGACTGTTTATTAAAGTAGCACTACCTTCTCTAAAAACGCAGTTTTAAGACCGTTTATTAAAGTTAAAAGAAAATACCGCTGTTAAGCGGAGCTCTTTCATTTCCAAGGAAAATAAATGAAGTTACTGTACATGTAGTGTACAACACCTTTGGTTTATACCCTTGGGAATCCTTTGCTCTTGAATTATTTTTCCTAAAGCTCTTATTTTAAAGTAAAGTAAAAAATGGGTTACGTATAATAGACAGAAACATATAACTTTGTATGTTTACTTACAAAACCGAAAGGATTTAATTAGAAAATGCATATTATACCTGTACTTTTTTGTGTTATTGTAATGAATTATATAATTGCGCGCTAAGTTTCGCAATGCCTGGTAGCTGGATGAGTGACCAAATTTAAAACATCTCGAGCTCCTCCGCACTTCGGAAGGCACGTTAAGCCGTTGGTACCGGTTGTTGTCGTAAGATGGCAGTCGTTAGAACCCACCAACACGCATTGGGCCAGCGTGGTGGGTTATGGCCCTATATCCTCACGTGCTATTGTCAACGTGGGAGGCCTGTGCCCAGCAGTGGGTCGTTTATACACTGATGATGATGATGATGAATTATTTAAAATATGATAATGATTGATCGCTCTTTTATTAAACGTCAAAAAAATGTGTGTTGCCTAAGAGTTCTTATCGATTTCAATTTAACTAAACGATTTATTATTACAAAAGTTATTTACATACTTACTTCATTAATATTTACAAAGCACTGTCTGTAAAGTTTTCAAACTGTTTTACGTATTTAGGTACTGCAAACAGTTATTTTAAAGTTTGAATTAATAAGTAAAAGTGAATAGCTTATTTAACTGTCCCACAACTAAGCAAATGCCTCCATCACGTGATCACTACAATTAAATAGGCTAGTTGACTAAATTTCAAAATCATGTTAAAACGATACCTGTTTACCTACTTTATCCTACAAAAACATTATTTAAAAAATAATCGATCATTTACAATATTTATTTTGCGTTTTTATATTCCGAGTTAAAGGACCACGGGAAGGAACGTCCCCCACATCCAACAGATTTGAAATTAGTGTCATTTGAAGAGTCTAGTAGGATAGAGATTTTTTTACTATGGCGACATTCTTCAAATACGTGGGATTTATGTTATAAAAAATATATTGTTTTTAAATAATTTTTTTTCCAACAAAATAAGATTGCAATAGCAGACCAGCCTCCACAGGCGGCACCCGTTTACGAATATGACATAAATCAGCCATCGCTTCTTTTAACCATGTTTTAGGGAACGTAACGACCCGACGCATATGCCACCACCGCAGAGACACTTTGAGAGAGCATGACACACTCGAGCAACTCTAACTAAAGCAAGAAAACAATAAAAGTTTTTTTTATATTATAAATAAACCCAATACTTTTTACAACTAACACAGGTACTTTAGGCTTCTTCAAGTACTAATGAACAAATTGACACGTATCCCATGACTGTTGTAGGGTGGGGACAGGGTTCATACAAAATCCCACATGGTCCTTTACTGCAAAAACCTTCGATCAAATCGAAGGCAAAAACGCTTAAAACCGTCATGTCAACGTGAATGACGTCACACCCCGTGCCAAATATCTGTTTCGTTCGTTCGAGGCTTGTTCTATAGATATATCACAATAATAAAAATGACATTTGGCGCGGCGTGACGTGACGGCTTTTGATTGGCGTTTAATGTCATAAAACTTAATGCGTATTATTGTCGATTTTTTCTTTAAATATATTAATAATCCCAATTTTTTTTAACGAATAGGGTAACATGCCCAGTTTGCCGGCCCCCTCCAGTGCCCGGCCGTGCGACATGATTTTTAAATAAAATAAGAATAGTTAAATGAATTTGAAGCTAAAATTTCCTTAATCCTCTTAAAAAGTATTTTGAATTACCTACAACATAGACACAGCGACATCTACGGCAAGCTAAATTTTCTACGTTTAGTTGTCATCTAAAAGTGGAGGTCAGTGCACGCGTGAAAATTTAACCACAACTTAATAAAAAAAAATTAGTGCAGAGGTGTTTTCAACTGGTTAGTTCATGTATATTTTGTTATAATACCAATAAAGTTTTATATTTTATAACACGTAGGTATGTCTATTTACACGATTTAGTTGTTAAATATGACTTTTCAACGCCCGTTATTTAAAAAAGATGGGGGCCGGTGGTTTGGTACAGAAAATGGCTATTTTCAGTGTCCGGCCCACCCCGGCCGGACACTAGAAATAACGGTACCATGATTTTTATGTATTTAATAATACCTAGGGTGTTGTGAAGTGTTAGTAATGTTAGTAGTGACAGGCCTTAGCATAAAACCTTAGTTATGGCCAGTATCCGGCCGCCGATATCAGCAGAGATAAAAATTATAGGTAAAATTACTTGTATGAGAATAGAATGGCCGGAATACTGGTAGCTATGACCGGATAGCCGGCCCTTAAAATGACTAAGCGGCCGGACACTGGCTATGGTACCAGTGTAACGTTTTATTATTAGTAAGAGTTTTATTATTCTATTTGCATTTTTATAAATATTACGTTTTGTTATTTATTTGCAATTAATATTTTAAAAAAAGGGTATAATTTCATAATTAGTGCTGGTTGCAAAGAAAAATCCATTAAAATATATAGTTTAATTAAAAATATTATTACGTCACATTTACTAAATAAATGTTTTGTATTTCAATACTTACTTTTTATTTTTTATACGTCTTTATAAATAAAGATTTGCGGTTCATAAAATCCGCAAGTAAATCCGTAGCACATTAGTTGTCAAAAATTCTTTGATTGTGGGATCATTATAATATAATCCTTATTCATTTACTCTGAGAGTTTATTATCCATTCAATAGCTGTAGGTTTATATTTAGGTGGCCGAACACTGGGTAGCTAGTGGTCGGTCACTAGATAAGTGTGGCCGGACACTGGCAAAAACGTACTTTTCTGAAAATCTTTTATTTATATAAAAACTGGCAGTCTCTGTATATTATATCAGTTTAAACATATTTCTGGCATAAAAAAATATATTTATATACTGAATCCTCTAAATCAGTTATATATAAGTGAATTAAGTCAGCTGAGCGCTTAAGAGGCCGGAGACTGGGCATGTTACCCTATTTTAGATGTTTTGTTTCTATTAAATCATAATTGATCATTAGCAACGCCAATCCACCCGATTTATTCTTAGTGAGCACAAGCCTATTGATACGTATGTAGGTAGGTACTAGCTTAATTACCACGCTTGCAAAATGCGAGTAGGTAAACACAAAGTTTGGCTATGTCGAAACCTTTGCAACATACCCTTTTCCCAACCTGGAAATTAAGTCCAGGACCTCTGGACGTCGGGCCAAGCATTTCGCCGCACGGTCACAGGTCGGAAGCTATGAAACTATGGAATAATAAAACGCACTAAGCCGATTGAAATTTACTGATCATTATCTTTATTGACACTGACACTGGCACTCGAGTACTCGACTGACGTGACGTGACGTCATCGTATCCGATAGCCCCCGCCGCCGCTCTCGCTGCCCGCACCCGGCGGGCGTCCGATTACATTACTTAACTATTTGCACAATTAATTATTAAGTAATCTGTGGCACAACTGCACTGCTTCATATGGACAAATTAATAAAACGAACCCGTGCGAGAGATTGAAATCCGATGACGTCACGCCGCGGGTTTCGCGCGTATTTTCATTGTCACAAAAACAATAGCGCGTGGTCATAGTATTTTGAAGGGCTACAGAAAAAAAATTGATGTCATATTTTAAGTTAAAATGTAAATATTTAAAAAATTAATAAATAAAAATACTTTTTCTAAGCTCTTTGACGTAATTATTTCTGCTAATCCGCAAAACACCACAAAACCTCGAGTTGGTGTTTAACGTTTATGGTTTTATGCGTCTAAAGGGTTTCAAAACCCGTTAAAGACACTTTATCACAAACGAAGATAATTCATGCGTAAAATACATATATATAATCACGACTATTATCCCCGAATTAGTCTTAGACTGGCTATGAGGACCGCAAAAGCAGTTCTCTGCCATGGTCCACCTTTCACCAAACAGCGACTGCACATGTGGAGCTGTGCTATTGGATGAATGTGCAGTCCTTTGTCCAGTAGTCGCCTTTTACGACACACAAGGGAAGAGAGGGGGTGGTATTATTCTTTTACCGCTACGCGATACGGTAAATTTAAAAAAAAGCATTTGTTCGCGACGACAACAATAACGCCCAATAGCGACATACGGTTCAAAAGTCATGTGTCGTAAATAAAGTTCTGATATTCGCCAACTCTAATAACAGAAATTCCTCTATAAGAGGAATTTGATAGTGACAGTCTGGTGTTTTAGCTGGATTTGATACTAATTTTACTTTTCCTACAGGATTTTAAACGTGATTTAGTGGAATTTGTTACGGAACCTCTAATGAAACTTAAGAGGAATTCATAGTGTTTTGTTTTTCTGGTAATAATGTTTTAAAACTATGTTATGCGGGTTTTGTTTAAATGTTTGAAATAAATGTTTTACTTGTTTTAAAACTAGGCCCTTCTGTTCTCCTACCACCCTCACAATATCGTCTGACCAGCGGGCGGTCTGCCTAATCGAACCAATTTTTACGTAAACCAATTTTGTTTTAGGTCTTCGGGTAAGCGCACCGATGGCGACGTGGGGACATGAAAACGCTCGACACAAGAGCACCCCACCATGGCGGCGGCACCGCCTTCTCGATCAAACGGGCCACGCAACACCATAAATTTGAATAATGAATAGAGACAGCAAAACTCTTGACGTGCGACACATCCGAATGGAACTGCCCGAGAGATGCACCGACTGCCGTAACGCAAGCAAACTACCCGCGTTCCGACTCAAACCTCCCGACCCCAACTCGACGTTCCTAAGCCTGAAAGAGCATGAGAGAGCCAATGACACCGGCCCAATCAATCTAAGAATGTTATTGGACTTAAACGACTCATTCACAGAACTGTACGACTTCGAGAGAACTGTGAACGGAACATTCTCGAATTGCACATTCGATAATGGAACTTGTGTCAGTGACGTTGATGGTTACAACTTTTGGGCGTTGTCGTTGCTCGTTTTCCCGCTGTTGACGCTGTTCGGCAACGTGTTAGTTATAATAAGTGTGGTTAACGAGCGCAGCTTGAAGACTGCAACGAACTATTTTATAGTGAGCCTCGCTGTCGCCGACCTTTTGGTGGCAGTTGTGGTGATGCCTTTTGGAGTCTACTATTTGGTGAGTGAGAAATACAGTTTTTTTTCATCGTTATAATCGTAGATTGTTTAAACGAGTTTTATTACTTTTATAAGCGGATACGTTCAAAATTCACTGAATCACAAAAAAAAAATAAGAACACCTTTGATCATTATGTAATGAGAACACAAAACTTTTAAAGTTTGCTTGATTGAATAATAATTTCCAAACAACTTTATTTAAAACAAATCCTTTTTATTTATCTAATTAATTATTTTTTCGACAATTTTACCAAATTTTAACAATTCTATGAAATGAACGCTATGCTGCACAAATATAGACATTTTCTATTGCCGTCACGGGACACCATCATTCAAAAACGCAGTTGCAGTGTCCTGTTGTAGCGAGCTACTACACGCACTGCAAATCCCGTTTTTTCATGATATCTAGTGTCTATTTCGACCAGTTCAATATCAACAATTGATATTCTCAGGAGCAATACAAAATCCATTCTAAATTTAAATCAAATTCGATGTCAGCAAACGTATTCCACCCTAACAGTTGGTGCTACACATTAATTTTAGACACGTCAAACGTGATTGGCTCAGCTTCCGTATCACGTATCCCCTTAATAAGTGTTCCAAGAATTAATACCCCTTCAATACGGATTGTCTCACGTATCAGCTGCAAACAGATACCTCGCAGCGCCTCCACAATAGGCAGCCGTGGGTTAACTACGTTTATATAAACCCCAGGAAATAAGCCTTCGCTACTGAGAACATGTGCCACTATTTTATACAACGAACTGTTTAGTTTATCTATGCCGAAGTAAGTTTTGGATTTTATGATCTTTTATTTTGAAATAACGGCGTACGATCGACGATCTACTACTACTTATGGAATAAATAAGATCATAAATCGTCAATAGATTCCAGTTTTACTTAATAAAATTGTTCAAAAAAGGCATTTTAATATTAGGTTTTTTTCCATGTTCATTTATCAATTTTGATTGTCAGATATTATTATGCGCTTCATACACAGATAATACTACCGATAACAAATGATTTTGGGACTGCTACAAATATGCAAACATAAAATACTTAACAAATAAAATTTCAAAAAAGTTCAAAATTATTACCCCTATAATGTAATAGGTAAGAGTTTGTTTCGAGTAACTTCCATATTAGCACACGTTTACCTACCACGTCACTCAACTGAGTCGAATGAACAATTCATAAACTAAAATATTGCCACTGTAATTCTCTTGCGCTGCCGCTGAGACGAAATTGACTTGAATGTCAAATGTTATATTATTCAAGCCCGTTTTAAGAATTGTACCTACGTGTTGCTTATGGTAGAGCCACTTATTTCACACATCAAAAATGTCTAGGGATCAAGTTCATTTTAAAGTATCGTTGCGTTATTGAATTAATATTTTAACTTTTTTGGATCATTATTGATTCTTTTTAGTGAATTTCACAATAAATGTATTTTATTACTTACATTGTTTAAATATGGAAAATCAAATGTCAATCTGAATTTATTTAAAACGGTAGTCCCATTCTTCTCCGAATATCGTTCGTCCGAAAATTAAAATCCCTAACGCGTTTGCTATAATCATCAATATTCATAATGTTCGCGTATACGAAATTTTGTTTTACCGAATCGTCTTTAATTCTAATGCTTTTATGTCATAATATTGGGTGCTATAATAATTAGATAGGTATCCTAATTTTTCTTGCTATAAAGTCACATGTCCTAAGTGTTATATATGTTAGTCCGAATGGTTAGTCCTAACAATATTATTATAAACCATCATTCAGATGATGGTTTATACTCCTGTAGGTCACGTGGTAGGTTAGAAATCTAAGACAATCGCGAAGCGCAGCGTAGCGTCTGTCTTAAATTTTGAGGTTATTGTTTTTATTAGATAAAAGAAATCTAGCTCTCAGTTTCTAAACGTATGCACGGCCTTTGGTAAAAATAATAAATTAACTACCTATATTAAAATCAGATAATATTTAATTAACATGGATATATAATTATTATAGAAAAGCGTTTTATGTCTTTTTAATATTATGGATTGTAATATTTATGACAATCAACTTTATGGCATACCTACTGCATTTAGGGATTTCAATTTTATGGCATGTGATATTATGTAACATTAAATTCGAGCAAGTTATCTTTCGGACACATGATTTGGCACGACATGAGATTATGGATAAAAATTGAACGAGACAAAATAGAGAACACTATAAAACTCTTGCCGATTCTCATATCAATGTCCTGCCGTGGCCTGCACAATCACCAGACCACAACCCAATTGAGCATGCATAAGTCGCGCTCCATAGAAGAGTTCTGCCGAATATGGATACTGTACACACCCCACAACAACTTTATGACTTGTTAGAATGACCGTGGGGGGCTATTCATCAAAGTGATTTGGATGTACTAATTTTAAGCTTGCCAAATTGCTGTGCTTGTGTCATCATCATCATCATCAGCCTATAAACGTCCCACTACTGGGCACAGGCCTCCCACGTGAATAATAGCACGTGGGGGTATTGGGCTATAACCATGTGGGTTTTAACGACTGCCATCTTACGACAACAACCGGGACCAACGGCTTAACGTGCCTTCCGAAGCACGGAGAAAGCTCGAGATGTTTTTATTTTGGTCAGCCATCAGGCGACCCGGCATTGTGAAAGTTGCTTAGCGGGCAAGATCGTAAGCCGAACGCGCTTGCCGCTGCGCCGTCGAGCTCCTCTCGTGTGCTTGTGTAATTCGTATGAATGGTAGAAATATAGAGATTTTATTTTTTTATTTTTACAATTAAATTTTTAAAAATCAACCTTGTTAAAATAATGTGACCAAGGAATCAAATTTTTTTTAGGAGATAGCTCGCTTATAGGCTAGAAGCTTACAGATTCCTTCAAGCCGTGTGACTTAAACATTTCCGGAGGTCAACTAGGGCCAAAAGCACGCTCTTCCAAAAAAAATTAATTCCATGGTCACATTATGTTACAGGCAGGCAAGTTGAATGAATGAATGAATGAAAAATATTTATTCGGAGCATAAATGGGACAATTAAACATCCTAGATAGATATAAAAAAACGTAGGCTTTATGCAACCGAAATGGTCGCCACTCAGCTTATGCCGTGACATGTACATGCTCACTGATATAAAATTAGCAAAATTATTAGAGTGATATTTGGTAGTGCGTGCTTTTTATTGGCTTTACCCATTCCTTAAGGAATGAATAGAAAACGGTCAATTATTTATTTATGACTAGCGATTACCCGTGACTCCGACGGCGTGGACACCCTTATCCTATATTCCCGTAGGAATTTCAAAAATCTAACCTTATTTCTTGTCTGCATCTTAAAGGGACATATGTGAAGCTTTCGAATATTAGGCTTTTTCCTTATTATTTTGCTATTTATTATGCGCTTTATACACAGACAGACCATTCATATTAAGCTTTGGCTTGCATCGCGTCACGGCACTTCTAGACTTCAATAGTTTCATAACGGCCATAGAGATAAACTGTCATAAATTTTACTACCGATAACATATTATTATGGTTCAGCTGCAAACACTTTGTAGCATCTTTGTAGCTAAAGTTGACAAATCATAGATTTTAGTGGCAGCGATACGTCTTGCTCTTGTGGCAACATTGTCGCTTTTTGTAAGTGTGGCCATTGATATTTGTTGTAAGTTTAGAAGTTAATCGGTTTAAGGCTAGGTGTTAGTGAAAAATTAAAATAACACGTTCTTTGAATTACTTTTTGAAGTAGTAAACAGTAAAATTAAAATCTGCGAAAGTTATAAAATATTGTTGAGGCTTCATTCTGTGAAATACACCCGATGGAAACACGATTTGATAAAGTTGGCTCGATAGAATAAATTCACAAAGTTACATATTTTTGTGTAATTTTATCTTCTTTTCCAGGTTTTATTCTTAAAATAAGTGATTTGATATTATGAGTCATTTACCAAAATGAAGTTCATAGATAATTTGAGGAATTATAACCGATCGTTTTTTATTTATTACATCTATTATTTTTTTTAAATATAAAACGCGATTATTCGCGCTGCTTCGCTGTTATACCCGTCCCTTACCGTCGTACCGCGGAGAGAGCGAGAGAGAAGCGCCCGAAATACCTCCCCTTAAATGATAATACATTTTAACTTTTAATTAACGTGCCGAGCCGTATGATGTTATAGCTACTTTTATTCTCTACAAGAATACTTTAGCCCCTCGACTTTTTAGAGTATGTACCTATATTATGATTATTGCTGTAGCTTAGGTGTTTTGTTTAAATTATATAAAATATATAGTGTTGTTATTTTTTTTAAATTTTAACTTATTTTTGTGTACGCAGCTTCTAGTGAAAATGTAAACCTAATTTATATTTAAGACCACTTATGTACCATATTTCAAGCGAAATAAAAATCTTTATCTTTATCACTAAAATTATACTACCAATTTCTCTCTTCCCTTAGGTGTCGTAAAAGGCGACTTACGGACTAAATACTGCACATATATCCAACAGTATAGAGAGGCGATGGGCTCACCACCTATCACACTGAGCACATGTGCAGTCTTAATTTAGTGAAACGTGGACTATGTACTGCTTTCTGCGGTCCTATCATTGCCTAGTCTCTGATTAACCCTTTGGGGGTAATAGTCGTGAAGCAGTTACGTATGGCTTCGAATATGACAACAGTGAGTGTAAGTTTGTAAATGTGCAAACGTTACTATCGCGTTTGAGTTAAGAGTTTTGATTCTCGATCTTATTTACTAAGCATTAAGATCTATCTGTCAAAACTTAACTCAAACGCGAAAGTAACGTTTGCACATTTACAAACTTACACTCAGCTCTCTGATCAATCAATGGTATTGCGTGCGTGGTTGCACGTTATGAAAAATAGGTTTATTAATTACAGGATTTGTGATCAACATCGTCTTTAGATCCGTTATCGGAAGCGGGGAATCATTACGAGTATCCCAGTCTATAAAGGCACATTGTGCCTTACAATGTCATGTTCAATTAAATTCAGGGCTTATTTAGGTACGTACTACTTATTAAATAAATTGTATTGATAATTATAATATTTATTTTATCATATTTATTTACCATTCATATGCGTGCGACTTGTAATCAAGGTAAATAAATATTAAACCATTTTTTTTATTCATTCTATTCTTAACTTTTATACTTTTTAACTGTTAAAAAATGTAAAGAGCCAGAACCTATAAGAGCAACAGGAGCCTAGCTAAATAATAATGGTTATATCACATCTAAAGCACGATTTTAACTCTGTCTAAGTTATTATGAGTAATTAACAACGTGACACCAATTATTAGTTATATTCTCTACATTAACATAGCACAGACTACAGAGATAGCGAGGTGGTTATAACTTTCGCTTCACATCTTGGTTTTATGGATTGTCTTCTGATATATACGCGATTTATTGTTTCGAAAACACAGCTGTCAGTTAAAGCAAGATCCGTCACAATTACGGCCTTTTTGCATTTTTAGTACTTACTAGTATTTTACTGACAATTTCTTGCAAAAGTACAACTATTAGGATTATAATATTATACTTACCATAAAGCTATACCCTTACCATAAAAGCTTAGGCATGTCAAAAAGGCGATGCGCATTTATACAGCAAAAATATGAAGTATTATTATTTATTTTATTACTTATTTAATTAAGGCGGAGTGTGTGGCGGGTCACTAAAAGAATACTAGCAACCCCTCTCTTCCCTTGGGTGTCGTTAAAGGCGATTAACGGACTAAAGACTGCACATTATTTCCAAAAGCATAAAGCGGCGATATCCTCGCCATCTATCATGCTGAGCTCGTGTGCAATTATAATTAGGTGAAACTCGGACTATGAGAGTGAACTGCTCCTGCGGTTCTCAATGCTTAGTCGCTGTCTAACCCATCCTCTCACTTGGCGCGGCCTCCCCCGCGCGCATAGAGCCTTCTAATTGGCAAGCCGCCACAACCGGGCTTTTTCAAAAAAGTTCGCGTCTGGCAACAAGCCCGAATTGGGCTTTCTGATTAGTCGCGCATTTCGCGGGAATTTCTACAGACGCGGCTGTTCTTATCCCTTTCGCGCCTATATCAATGTGTAGAGGTAAGATCAGGCGTGGTAATAGTCGTGACTCTTTGTAGGTATTTATTAATTCATTATTTTATTTACAATTTGGTCCTCTCATCGCAATTGTTTCACTTTATTTGATAAAGCGCGCTGAGCCGTCTCCTTCGCCAGTAACTCAGCGAACAATTTAAAGTTGTGGCTGGCGAGCCAGCTCCGCGAAATAGCCTGTTGTGTTTGTCTTGCTCTTAACATCTCCTAGTTGGTGTACTTTGGGTTAGTCAAGTCAATTTGTTATAAAATTTTGAACAAGAAGTTCTAGATGAACTGAAGTGCTGTATGTGAGTATTCGCTAGCTTCCGCGTGTAGATATTATATGTTCACATAAAGTTGAATCTATTATCAGGAATTCTAAAGTCAAAGTCAAAACTTATTTATTCAATAAACTTACCATACTTAATCACTTTTTTTTATTTATTTAACAAATTTTTTTTTTTGTGCTAATCTGCAAACAGTCCTAAAACTATAAGCAGATTTGTTAAGGATTTTTGGCGTTAGAAGGCTGCTACCCAGTAGGAGGTCTCCTTCATCTTTCAGAATCGCCTCTCCAGACCCTGTATATCATGGCGCTTGAGGCGTTTGTGCTATGTTACTTTGGTAAGCGCTGTGGCCAGTTCATTGGGATAGTTCTCAAGTCGAGATTTGTAGCTTGAAGCAGATAATTTAATTCCTCCTTCACTGTTGCGATATTCAATGCTTCGTGGAGTTCTGCGTTGGTGACAAACCAAGGTGCATTTGATATTGTTCGTAGTATACCATTTTGCAACCTCTGGATGATTGATAAGCTTGTGTTGCAGGTGCTTCCCCAAAATTGTGTCCCATACATCCATATTGGTTTTAGGATCATTTTATATATCAGTAGTTTTTGTCGATAGAAAGTTTGGAGTTTCGTGCCATCAGCCAGTAAATATTCTTAAAGCGAATGTTTAGCTCTTCTCGTTTTGTCTTAATATGCTTTTTCCAGGTCAATCTCCTATCCAAGTGTAGTCTGTGTTTGACTGTGTCGCTATGAGGAAGGATGTTGTTCCCTAGGGTTACTGGTGGGCAATTTTCCTTTCTGAGTGTAAAGGTAATGTGCACAAATTTCGAAGCACTTGCTTTTATACGCCATTTTTGGAGCCAATCGTCTACCTTGCACAGACTTGTTTGCAGTATGTTGGAGGCTGTTTGGGGATCTGTGTTACTGGCCAACAATGCGGTACCGTCAGCAAACGTAGCTGTTGTTACCCCTTGTACTTCGGGAAGATCAGCAGTATATAGGGTGTACAACACTGGTACAAGAACTGGCCCCTGAGGCACTCCGGCCATAATGTCGTAGATCTTTGACGTGTCTCCGTCCTCTCGGACTTGGAACATGCGTTCGGACAGGTATGACGCCATCAATGGATAGTAACTGTGAGGTAGTGACTTCTTTAACTTACACAGACCTTGTCAAATGCCTGTTGGATATCTAGAAATACAGCTAAGCAGTATTCTTTTGTTTCCAGTGACTTACGAATTTTGTCTCACACGCGATGCACTTGTTCAATTGTTGAGTGTTGCTGCCTGAATCCAAACTGGTGCGAGGGGACAATATTGTTTTGTGCCAGTAGTGATGCTATACTGCTCAACAGTATCTTTCAAACGCCTTAGAAAGGATCGGCATTAGGCTTATCAGCCTGTAGGATGTTACTCCTTCTCTGGGCTTTCCTGCCTTATGTACTCGTATCATGGTTGTTATAGACACTTTCCAAATGCTCAGAAAATGCTGCACTCTGAGTATACCATTTTACAGGGTGGTGAGAAAGACAAAAGCCTTTTTAGTAAGTTGTACGGGGATCTCCTTGGTAATCAGATCGAAACCTGGAGCCTTTTTACTTTGAAGACGTTTTATGGTTTCCATCAGCTCGTGCTGTCACTGGTATTGATGGTAAAAACATTTGGAAGTCCTGCCGCATAATATTTGGATTTCTTTATCAGGATCCTCGTGGTCACTCACATATGGTTTAAAAACATTTGCCAGATGGGCTGCAAATCCATTAGCTTTTTGTTTACCAGTTTTAGCCCAGTAACCGCCACTTGTTCTTATAGCCGATTTAAGTTGCTGTGGTCTATTAAGAGGTTTTGTGAATTTGCATAAAGAATATTCGGATGATGCTGTGGCAGTTAAGTTTTCCAATCTAATGGAGTGTAGCGTTGTTGGCCGTATCCAGCATGTCTCTCAGTTCTCTAATGGCTTTGTTTAAGGCTGTCTTGTCACTTACATGTCTCGATTGTTGCTAGATCCTTCTTAGTCTCCTTTTCTCCAAAACTTTTTGCTTTATCTCTAGTGGTATGTTTCCGCTTAAGTGTGTTTGTTTTTCGCTCGGAGTGTTTAGCCAACAAGCATTTTGTATCATATTGGTTATGTAGTTGGTTGCATCTTCTATTTCCTCAGGCGTCTTTAGGGAAACGTGTAGCTCAATATTCTCTTCTAGGTAGTCCCTGAAACCGTCCCAGTTTGTAAGATTCTTACAAAGAGATTCTTGTCTCTCATAGCATAATATTGTTGTGCTTACGGTGACTATGACTGGGGTGTGGTCAGAGCTGCTATCAAGACAGGACTCAGCATTGAAGCAATATTTTGACAGGCTTTTGATGATAAAAAATCCAACAGATCCGGTCTTTTTTGGATCTGTGGGCCAAAATGTTTGTTCACAGGTTGAGATTGGGGTGAGATTATTTGTGTCAACGCTTAGTTTGAGCTGCCTTCCTCTAGTTGTTGTCAATCTAGAACCCCAATAAGTATGTTTGGCGTTCCAGTCACCCCCCGTAATAAATCTGCTTCCCCATGTCGATAAGAAATGACGAAACTTTAAGGAATCGATAGTGTGTCTCGCTGGACAGTAGACCGCAAAGAGATTAAACTATCCGCCTTTGCATTCCACTGATAAAGTTGTCTCCTGGATGTGGCTGGTTTTATATTCTGGCAGAAGTAAGTACTTAATCGAGCTACGTATTACAATGGCAGTTCCAGCATGTCCAGTTCCATCAGGGTGAGTAGTGACATAGATATTTTAACCTTTAATTTTGATATTGATTTTTCCCGTGCAATGTGCTTCAGATAAAAGAACAGCATCGAGTTGGTTATTAGACATGAATAGTTCTAATTCAGACTTATTGTCTTATTGACGGTATTGATGTTCTTCTTTTGGGATCTTCAATGATGACCGACTGATGGTAGATGTACTTTATATCTTTAACGGCTTTATTGTTCGGGCCTGGAGCTACATTGACGAAAAATGTCGAAGTTGGTTCTTTGTCCAGTCCATATTTTGCATTTATGATTTCACCTCAAACTTCATTACCTGACTTTTCTATTTCTTCTTTAATGGCGTCATGTGGAGTTGTATGATGCAAATTCTTGATAACCACTCTATAGCATTGTTAGTCTTTAAGGTTAAAGGTGTGGCCTATAAGTCCCTTGCCCCGGACAATGGTTATTATATTTTTTTTAATTTTCAACATCTTTACATGTTATTCTGAGCTGATTTCTGTTAACGATCTTAAGGGTAAAACAATCTTTACCTGCAGTGGTTTCTAGAAGTTTTGCTAGTTTATTTAAGTCGTCAACTCTAGGCCAGGTTAATGGGTTAGTTAACCACTGCCCATTGCTCGGTGTTGACGAATTTTATGACTGTCTTCCTACCCAGTTGTTGAGGGCGGTTTTCGTCGTTCACAGTCAACCCTCCTCTTTTTTCATCCGGGCTTGGGACCGTTAACGGCAGAGTTGAACAAAAAAATAAGCGTATAAAACATTATACACACGAAAAATCACGGAGATTCGTCTCGTCTGCTAGGGGAGATACAATATTTCACTGCATACTTAAAAAAATAACGGTGAATGAACTTTGAATGTCCAAAACATCTTTTGAAACTTACCACCCAATCAGCACGTAATTTTTTTTGCTGTGGAGAGAAATTGGCGCTAGAAACGTGCTCAGCGTGATAGGTGGTGAGTCTATCGCTGCTTTAATATGCTGTTGGATGTATGTGCAGTCCTAAGTCCGTTAGTCGCTTTTCACGACACCCAAAGGAATAGAAAGATTGGTTGTATTTTTTAGTGAGCGGCTTTACCACACGGCTCATAAAAATATGTATTCATACACGTTGACCTAGAAGTATAGACAAGCACGTTCATACAATAACAATAATTGAAAAAATATATTTTCTATTTAAAGTAATAGCAAATTTTAGGGGGTCAAAGTTGCTCGCGTCCGTAGGTTTACCATTGAGACCCTACACGTGATCCCTGGGTGGTGCTAAATGAGTGACACCAACTGAGTGGTAGAGCCACGCTGCGTTGCAGCACACATTAGGCCGGCTCGCCCGGCGTAATACCACCCTCTCACTAATATTCGGCGTGAAATAATGGCACTTGGTGCTGTTGTGTTTCGTCCGACCAGTGAGGGTTCCGGAGGCCCCTTCCCCCCCCCCCCCCCTCCTCCCAATTCCTATTCCTTCCTTAAACCTATTCCTCCCTTAAAGGCCGGCAACGCGTCTGCGATTCCTCTGGTTTTGCGGGTGTCCATGGGCGGCGGTGATTACTCTCCATCAGGTGACCCGCCTGCTCGTTTGCCTCCCTCTTTTATAAAAAAAAATAATAATAATAATACGATGTAACTACATAATAATGACTTGAATAACAATTAATTTCACTTACTTGACAACTAAATTGTAGTAAACGTCTAGGTGTACACTTTAAAAAGAAAAAAAAAATTATTTTGCCGCTCCGCACGCGCGAATGTCAAAGCCACACTAAAGCAAGGTGCCGAGTAGACTCCGCAGATGAGAACGAGTAGACTCGGAAGGGCCTATCTAGTGTAACGTATATATCGCTGTTCATACAATACATGCTTAGATTCACGACTTTTATATATTATCACGATATATCACAAGGGGGGAGGGGGATGTAGTAAAATATCACGTGTATTTATTTCTTCGTCAAACGCGCGATTTCTAAACCGTGTCCATACATTTTTATCATGGTCCTTAATTTTCTAGAATAAAATTAGATTATACTGTATACCTGCATTTAATGATAAGATTCTAAAATTTTTTAGATTTTTTGTAGGTACTAAAAAAACGCGTGACTTTTTTTCTCACCACGAATCACCAGGGGGGGGTTAATAAATGCTAAAAAACATAACGTGATTAATGGATGGCCCCTTGAAGTTTTCTAATGGCCAGGGTAAAGGTTAGCCACAGATTATTTTAGGCTTGGGCCCAACCTGATTACTATGCCACGCGTGATGTTACATACTCTGCGAGGGGTCGTATGTTAATGCCGGCAGCTATGTGGCATTTCACCGTTACTTCAGTTTAGATAAGTGTGTACATTTTAAAAAACAAGGTGACTGTAACTGAAGGTTGAAATGTTAGGAAATGTCCGTTTCCAAACATCACATAGTTTAAGAACAGTCTTCAATAGTACCTAAGCAGTGAATAGGGTGTCAAAAATCCAAGTAATAGCAATTACAACTTTTGATTAATTCCGTAAAACTATTATTTTTACCGATACAGTAAAAAGTAGCTATGGTGCCATGTGAATTTTAAAATAAAAGACCTTATCTCTTTAAAAAAACTTACACTACTTATCAAGGACGTACCTACTTTAAAACTATTCACCAAATATCAACACACCCCTACAATAATCTCCTAAATTGATTAGCACTCCAAAATCCTAGGAACACCTAGGCCACTTTTGTTTATGTGATACTTTAAAATGTATCACTAATGTACTTTTCAACGTAAGAAAGTAGGTTAATAATTAATAAGTATCTTACACGCAGAACATATCATAAATCTTTGCGTTTCATTATGTATGGAGGCAAGTGAGCACCTTTCAATATGAAAGTAGGTTCGATTTCCCTACTGAATATAGATTTCTGTAAATAGATCAGTAAAATGTATATTGTATCACATTCTTTCTAGTTTCTATGTATCTGATTTTCTGGTAAAGATAGCTATGTGGCTTTAATAACACTTTTATAACATTTGCTGTTTTGTATGCAATCGATATTGTGAAAATATTTAGTTAATTTTTATGTTGTGTAAATAGTATGTAAGTTATGGTATTTTTAAAAATATTTTTTCTCGGTCGTAAGTATTTACATTTATACAATGTCATGAAGTAATAATAAACACTCATAAGATGGCTTAAAGAAAACAAAGTAAAATTATAAACAAAGTAACAAGAATAAAAATATCTAAGCAAGATCACATACATTTTGTTTATTCGGAATAAATTACCATTCACTAAACGATATTCTGGGGTGATGGCGAATTTATCACAGTAGTTATTGAACAATAATTGTTCAATAACTACTTGTTTTATCTATTTTGCAAATAACATAACTATGTTTCACTTGCGCTTCCAATCCGGTAGTGTGAAAATACAGAATTAGCAAACATAAGGGAATGCTGGAAATTCCGACAACGGATTGCAGGCTACCGAATAAGCCATGATCAATAGTAAACTCCAGCTTTGTGTTTAGCGAATACAATTGGAGTTAGTTACTCAATTCATTATGTTAGCAAGTGATTTGTTTAACTGATAATTAGCTGCGTAAACCACAATTAGGTATTAGGCAAGTTTAACCGCCTTTGTGGTCGAGTGGATTAAACACCGGTTGTTTAACACCCCAGGTACAGAATCGAAGCGAATGGCATAATAAACAAAAGAGGTCTATGCACAGAAGTATGGGTTGAGAAAAGATGAAAATTATTGTAATGATGATCTATCGTAAACCTCGTTTGAAATAATAATATTTTAGACATTTAATAAATACAATTTAGAAACTACATTTGCCTTACAAACAAAAAGAAAACAAAAAATAATAAAAATTACCTAACTAACGCACGAAGTTAATGTAAACACAACATGTGTGGACCCTCCTATCTGCAAAGTGGTACACGAGATTGCAAATTGAAATGTGGATCAATATTGAATGCAAAGTGTTTTCCAATGGCGGCCTATTATTCTCAACCCCGGCTCTGTGCTCTGCCATAACTTACAGGCAAACATCGATATCATGCCTTCATTCCCTCGCCATAGGTACAGTCAGCTTTAGTTAGAAGTAGCTTAACGGCTTGTCCACGACGAGCGGAGCGGCGAGCGAATTCTCTGTTCATTGCGTCCGTTCTATGACCATTGACTAAAAGTTTCGTAGTGTAACGTTACGCGCAATGTTCAAAGTACCCGCTCGCCGCTCGCTCACAGCGGCAAGGTCGTGGCCGAGCCGTTGCAATTCGGCCGTAACTATCGACGATTCAGCCGTATCAATTTTACGGCTAATACGTCCGAACGTGTGTGATAAAAATAAAAAACTTATGACTTCTGTCATTATTATCAAAAAATCTACAAAAACTGAAATCGTCTTACACTATAGATGATTTTGTAAATACGTTTGCCAAATAAAGAGTAGGGCCCCTCAGTCCCCCACAATTTTTGATACAGGGCCCGCCTAAGACAAGCTACCACCACTGTAAATGTCTCTTTATCTACGAACGATCGCGCTCGTGCAATGATTATGTATGAACGCAATAATTGGTGTAGCATGGTACTAAAGTGTTTAGATACTTCTGAGGCCGACTGTACGAACGACATGAGGTATTGAGTGAATTAATATTGGGGGCTTAGATTATAACTGTAGTTCGTAGTCGATGAGGCAGGTAGTGCACGTCCCTGGATTATACAAGTAATTCCTGTGATCACGCCAGTAGTCGAAAATGTAATATACCTCTACACTGAAAGATATTTCCGCCAAAAATGTTTTATACTTTAAACTCGTTGTCCATCCTAGTAATTATTGACGAAGAGTGGATTCAATTGTTAAAGTAAAAATTTAATTCTACTTCGTCTTCTTTTGTCTTTTGGTATCCATGGCAACGGAGAATCAAATAATTTGACACACAAAGTCATACTCTTTAAACATCGATCTGGAAATTAGAAAATACTAAAATACACAATGAAATATATTTCCTTTTATGAAAAACTATTGTCATTATATGTGTACAAAACGTTCCCAATTTGTTAGTATTAAAAAATAAGACATTTTTTTCTTAACTAAATATCTATACGGGTTATCGGTACAGCTGAAAATGTTCATCTTTCCCAAGTGGTGAATGATTGAAATCTATCCGGCAAAACCGAATATTCTGCTTGCTGCTGCTGCGGTCATTTGGCTAAAACATTTGATTCGGTGGCTTTGCCATACTGTATCATATTGCAAGTATTAGGGGTTGAATGACGGCATTTACTATGCAGCAAATTCTATTTAGGTGAACGCACCTAAAAAGAAGGTGTTATGGAACAGTTGATTTTATTCGCAATTTCGAGAGTTGCTCCTATTAAAAAAAAAATAGGAAACATGACATTTTTGAACAACATTACGATTTTATTGAATTTTAATACTTCGGACTGCCTCCTCGTGCTCCCATTACTGCGTTTACGGTTTGGCATGCTGTAAACTAAGTTCCATAAAGTTTCCCTTTTTAATATTTTTTTATGACATAAATTTACAATAGCTAAGAAGTTTTAATACCTTCATTTAAGGAGTATTTAATAGTCTATTAAACACAATTTCTTTCATTAAGCTAGCATTCTTAGTTTCCGAGATTTATAGGTTTCTACCACTTAAGCGTCCGAGCTCCTATATACAACATGGCGCCCAGCGTCCAGCTGTTTCCAGAGCTGCTAGAAGAGTGTACAGAAGAATACGAACCCTGACTGAGCTGACAAAAAAAATTAGAACTAAACAACTACTCAGGCTATATCAAAACTTTATATACGTACGGAATGCTTAGAAAACGCAGTATTTTAATAAATTAACAGTTAATTACGAAAATCTATTACTAAAATTACAAAAATAAACATTCCAAGACAAAAAAAAAATACCTAAAAATATATCGACATGTAGAAATTATTATTACTTGGAAGTCACTGTTTGAAACTATAAAGAATCATACCATGTTCGATAGCTAAAACCATAACGATTGTTTTGATGTGCACATTATTAGGAAGAAGGATGATTACGAAGAGTAATAACAACATTTTTAGCACCAAAAAAATCCTATGCAAAAAAAATGGCGAACCGTCAAAATTGTCAACAATTTCATTTTTTTACTAAAGGTTCTCGTACACTATGCCATAGTTTCAATTGCTCTACGGATCAATTGATATCCATACAGCCACCTCAAATTTTCTTGCGGAACTACGAACTAGGTGCAGTGGGCAACAACCTTATCAAAGAACGTTGCCGTGTTTATGGCGCTTGGTCAGAAAAAAAATTTAGTTGCAATGTCACTGTCTACGAATGTAAACAAACTTATCCAATTGTTTTGATGTGCACTTATTTAGGAAATATGGTGAGTAGAAGAGTATTTCGACATTTTTAAAGACGCTTACGCTGCAAAATTCCGTTTTGGCGAACTGTCAATTTCGTCAATTTCATTATTTTTTTCTGTGAAATTTTCTGTGGCAATATATAGATTTCTTTTACTTGTATGATGAATTAGTAACCACAGAACCACCTCAAATTTTTTCACGGACCCACGTACTACGTGCTTTGACCTATTAAAACGGGTAGGTTTAGTTACCATGGACGGTTGGAGGTTTAAATGCTCGGTGAGTAAACCTACCGTGGACGTTTCGCACTTATTTTTTCCGGGTGAGTAAAACTACCGTGGACGGTTGAGTGGCTAATAGGTTTGTTTAAGTGACCCGGATTCATTGCTCTCGAGTGCAACTTTCCCCAAGAAACCTATGTGCAAAAATGTCAAAAAAATTCCGACCTCCCAAGTTATTGTCAGTAGCTCTTCTTAGTATAATCCTGTTGAGGGATTACAAACATTACCATACCCTCTGTATATCGGGTTATATAATAATGGTACATGGTGCGATTGTGAATGGAATAGTTGGAAGGGGAAGACTTTGGTGAACGTACCTTGACAAGAGCGGAGAGGTTCTTGATAAAGGTCGGGTCAAGGTCCACGATTAATGGGGAGATTGGACCATAACTCACCACGCTAGCCCAATGCGGGTTGATGGGATTTATAAATTACCATCTTACGACAACAACTCTTATTTATTATTATTAATTAAACCGGTAAGTACATTAACAACTACATTAATTAAAAAATATGTCAACAAAAACGTTACGTGCCTTCCTAATCTCGGATGCTATCCGTGCTTTGGAAGGCAATAAAAAAAATCAAAAAACAGTCATAATTGGCAGTATTTGGTGTACGAGGTCGAGTTTTCTAACCTCAGAAACTTTCGTAGGGTCAAAATGATAAATCAATAAATAAACGTAAGTATGAATATACTGCTCTACAAAAATAAAGTACACAGCGCTATATTTATACATATCTACGGAAAAATCTCAAAAGCGCTATTTATTTTGCGGAGTAACGCCATTTATCGGCAAGTACACATAACCGCATTATAACCATTGAGTTACCATCATCATCAGCCTATTAGCGTCCCACTACTGGGCACAGGCCTCCCACGTGGACAATAGCACACATGGGGATATTGGGCCATAACCCACCACGCTGGCCCAATGCGGGTTGGTGGGTTTTAACGACTGTCATCTTACGACAACAACCGAGACCAACGGCTTAACGTGCCTTCCGAAGCACGAAGGATATAAAGTTATAAAGTTACTATACCTAGGTATAGTAACTTTATGTGAGTTACACAAAAAAGGTATTGTCTGAAAGGTTCCCAAAGAGCATATTATCTTTGCACTGGTAGCTTTAAAGTTTTCAGAAATCTCAGGTGAATTTCCTGTGATACCCTTCCCACACAATAAGTGCACTTTGAGACGGTTTGTAAAGGTGGATAGCGGGTGCTACTCAATCCACTATTGTAGTGCTTCTAGGGCATTTAACGACACAGGAGCGCCAAGTAACAGAGCCTTTCACGGTACAGAAGAACATTTCATGAAGGTACACACTTCAACGTCGTGAAATGCGAGGACTGCAGTGTAGTACTGCGCTTGCACTTTATAGTTCCTTGAAATAGTAGACACTTTAATAATTTATGGGCACACTTAAGTTTCATACAAATGTACATAGATTCACAAATATTATTCCCAAATGGTTGGTCATAGTTCTAAAGGGCTGGTCAGAGTTCTAACTCTGACTAACCCTTAGGGGATAAAAATTGTGAGTATGTTAAAGTATTTCAATGAAAATTTTAATATAATTGGCTGAGTTTGGCCCAGGAACATAGGCGACCGCAACCGCACCTGTGTGTGACAACCGAGCCATTGTTTCTGACCAGCTATGACAACAGGTGCAGTAGTATAGTCATATCAGTGTATTGTATAGCCTCGGCTTGTTCTGTTGTTACCACCCTAATATCTATTTCTGCCGCCAAGCAGCATTGCTTTATGTTGCTGCGTTTTTGGTTTTTTTTTACTACATCCTTTACCTCCTCCAACTAGGTCGGAGCTAATTGTTTTCTATTCTCATTTAGACCAGTTCTCTCAATTATCTCTTTTGCACTTTTATTTCGAATACTCACATTCATTCAACGTTTTTCATTCCGTAGCGAGCAGGTTAATAGTAGATTATAATGAATAAGTTGTAGTGTAAATGTTTAATTAAAATTTTGGCTAATTGATATACGACAAGGACTCCTTGAGAGAATTAGAAAAGTGGTGATTTGTTTTATATGCCAATACCCATGCCCTTTCACGAACACTTGACGGTCAATAATAAGAACAACATTATTTCATACCAATATTCTACAAAATTAATATTTTAGAAACTAAAACAAAACTACAGATATGACAATCTGTGTATCTAATACAAAACAAAACAAGGTTATATCCAAATGAACAAAAAGCAGAGCTGTGCAATATTTTGAAGATGCGTTCTTTCATAAATCTTTCTTATTAACTTTTATAGAACAGCTGTTTTTTTATTAGACCTCTCGGCTGCATATCCTTATGTTTTGAACCCTCTAGGCTTAATAGGAATCTCACTTTATTTACCTGCTTCTCGTACCACAGAGTTAAGTTCAGTATGCTCGTTTCTAAGCCGAACAAAACAATTCGCAAACTACCTTTAGAACTGAGATCCAAGTTACATTATGCAGCACACTCGTATGTAAAGGTTCGCTTTGTGTGTTACGTGATTAAATAATTATGAGAGACTACCTTCCGCCCGCGGCTTTGGCTGAGGGAAATTTGGACACTATCTCAGTGCGTGTAATCTCTCGGCAAACTTTGTTTTTCAGCGGTCGTCTGATTTTTACCAGTTGCTTTTTGCACTTGGTACAGAGGCCCTATTCTCTTTCTCCGAAAAGAAATTTCAGCCGATTTTCGATGGCCGTTTACTGGGCTTTCCATTATTTTTGAAATTTTAAAGAATTTTATAAAAATTAATAATCTAAATAAATTTCGGAAGGAATGGAAACCGCTGTAAATAGTAAAAGAAAATCGGCCGAAATTTCGTTATTTTTTTTCCCCTCTGGCCCCGATATGCGAAAAATTATATATTCACAACTGATAGATAGATAGATAAATAGATAGACAAAAACTTTATTTACTGCTAAAAGACACACACATGTAGGTATACAAAATCACAATAACAAAACATGATAAAAGTACAAAAAAAAATATGTGTGTGTGTGCCGCAGCAGCAAAAGAGTGGCAGCTCAGCGTCATATTCGATCGCCTTACGAGCGAATCTCTGGTTTTCAGCTACTACCGTGAGTGAAAACACGAGTACGTTTACTAACGTTATCTGCAAAGGGTAAGTCAGAGACCAGGCAAGGCAATAAGGACCGCAAAAACATCCACTGCCACTATGCTGTTGGACGTATGTGCAGTCTTTAGTCCGTTAGTCGCTTTTTACGACACCCAAGGGAAGAGAGTATTCGATGCCGCTACCAGCACAGTATAATTATCGTCTAACGAAAGATTAATTAAGATATGGGACAAAATGTCGAAAATGAGTTATAAATGCAGTTTTACTCAGTTTTTTTGGGCCTTTCTAATGGTGTATTTAAAAATATTCTAGCTTGAAAAAAATGTCAGTTACAGTCTTACAGTAAGGATTTTTCCATGCTACAAAGCTATGATAAAAATTAACTCCGTCACTATGTTTAATCTCACTTAGGAATAATGAATTTTCCCGGAATAATAAGTTTTATCTTAAGTATCATGGAAACCCGTCCGGCGGTTTCAAAGTAATTTAAAACAAAAACAAACTAACAATCCCTTCGACGTGATTGATGACAAAAACAAACTGACAAACATCAACACTATAATAACATTATCTAGTACGAGGGATGCTAATTTCAAATACTTACGTAATGGTTCAATTTAAAATGTAAATGTAATGAATTGAAAATGTACTAGGTAAGTACTTACTTCTGAAAGCTCGCAAGCTTTTGTTTTATGTATAAAACAATTGGGGTGCCGCTAATACAACAACCTAAACAAATGCGGGTTTATATATAATACATTTATTTATGTACGTTCATCGTCAAATAAATTAAAACGACAGAAGTGTTAATAACATTTTATTTGCTTTACCGAACGTACAGCTACCAGCATTGGGCCAGCGTGGTGGGTTATGTTATGTTATGGCCTCCCCTACTACTTACATTGTATGAACTATGAACAATAGTACTGTTCTACAACTAATGTTTTTTGTACCGTGATCAAGACTTAATCAAACAGCGAGACGCTTATAAACGGATAATAATTAAACTGATACTACCAACCCCTCTCTTCCCTTGGGTGTCGTAAAAGGCGACTGACGGACTAAAGACTGCACATACATCCAACAGCATAGAGCGGCGATGTGCTCACCACCTATCACGCTAAGCACATGTGCCGTTGAAAAGTGAAAAGTGTACTATGGTAGTGGACTGCTTTCTGCGGTCCACTTTGCCTAGTTTTTGACTAACCCTTTGAGGATCTATTAGATCCTTACATTACGAAATTGGCGTTTTGAAAGGGAGGAACATAGAGTCGATTTTTTTAAAATATAATATATTTATTTAATTAAAGTATGTACCATTGCTATCTATGCACTTTTGCCATCTCATAGGTAGTTCATTGATCCCTTTACTAAATAAAAAACCATTCGGACGGTAATCAGTAAAATCTTTGAAGCCGCTTTGGACTGCCCCATCGGAGTTGAATTTTTTCCCTTGCAAGAAGTTATCCAAATTTCGAAAAAAATGGTAATCTGTTGGAGCAAGGTCCGGGGAGTATGGTGGATGTCTTAGATATTCCAATTGAAGCTCCTCTGATTTGGCAGCCGTCTGTTGTGCAGTGTGTGGTCTAGCGTTGTCCTGAAGCAGCAGTGGCCTAGTGCGATTGATCAGCCTCGATTGTTTAGCAGCTAGCTTTTCCATCATAGTTTGTAGATGCTGACAATAGACATCTGCCATAATCGTCTGGCCAGATTTTAGAAAGCTGTAGTGAACTACACCGGCAATAGTCCACCAAACGCTCACAAGTAATTTTTTTTGAGTCAATTTTTACCATTTCGATGAGCGTTTCCGATTATCGTACAGGATCCACTTTTCATCACAGGTAATAATTCGATTTAAAATCCCTTCATTATTGTGCCGTTTGAGTAAAGTAACGCAGCAGTCGACGCGCGTTTGTCGGTTTGCTGCACTCAATTCATGAGGTACCCACCTTTCAAGCTTTTTCACCTTCCAAATTTGCTTCAAGTGGATTAAAACAGTTTTATCACTAACACCGCAGCCTGCAGCTAACTCGGGCGTGGTTTGCGATGGATCCGCTTCCAGAATAGCCTTAAATTCTTCGTTATCAACCTGCAGAACAAGCCCCGTAGACGGCCGGAGACCAAACCGTCCACGGGGCTTGTTCTGCAGGTCAAAATTTCCAGAACGAAAATGTTGGATCCAAAAACGCACTGTGTTTTCTTTTGCGACACCGCCACCATACACATAATTATTTTCGAGCCGTTTCTGCAGCACTGGTGCCACGATGGAACTCGTACTCGTAAACAACGCCATATTTCAAGTTTTCCATTTTGTAAACTGAGTGACGCAAAGAAAAAACGAAGAGAGGAAAAAACAAATGAATTACGGTTTTCAAAACACAAAAGCATTAGTAAAAAGCTATATAAATTTGAATATGGAATATTCAATATAATATGGAATTCCTAACCAAAGAGGAGATATTTGAGATCAAAGTGGCCAGTACGACAAAACGCCAATTTCATATGTAAGGACCTAATATTTAAATTATTGATCTGCGCTTTCAACTCAATACATAACTTGCACGATACTGGCCATTAAGCCGTTGTGCTGGTAATTCCATCATGCAAAGTCTACCTACTTACTAATACTCGTATCAACACTGTTATCTTGGTTACATACCCTCCAGACTTCAGACAATGTAAGACGTACTTAATGGTTTGACGTTGGTGTTTGACTTGGTTGTATAAAAAGTTTTATATTTAAGCTTAACTAATTGCCTTTGTAATTAGACTTTGTTCTGATCAAACTTTTTAGTCATGCGTTCCGTAATTTGTATTGATCAGTACGTGGCGCGATCGGTACCTAGATGGGTGACCCAGTAACCTCTTCAGAACGCACGTAAGCGGTTGGACTGGGATTCTTTCAGAAGATTGCAGTTATCGATACCAGGAGAGAAATTAATGACTTGATGAACTTGCTGATTAACTATTATTATACCTACTTATAATAGTCCATTCTCCTTCTAGAAATATCTTTATTCGGAATAAATGTTTGATTGGATGAATAGATAACGTAGGTACCGTAAGTTGCTTAGAACCATTTGATCCTCGACTGTGTAAAAATAAAGAGAAAAATGTGTTTTTCACTTTTCAGTTTCTAATTCGCTTCACACAAATAACGCCTCTGTAGCAGAAATGCAGAGGTAAAAAACATTATTTTCTTGACTGACTGGTATTATTGTTAGAATATTATGTTTGTAAATCAACAAAATTGATTAGCTCCTGAACACGGTTAATATAAAATTAAATGAAACAGAATCAAAAGTACCTATGTCTGTACCTACATATTTTTGTCACTGAATTTTTCATTCGCTTTCCTGTTTCTATCTACATACATAGGTATACACATCACGCTTGTTTCGCAAGCAGCAACACAACTATCTATTTTATTTGCTACAATACTGACAGACTCCTTATGCTGTTTTCACCTAGCCATAAAAATAAGAAAACCCTCAAAATGGACGGCTATACCTTTCTGAGCAGCCGCGACCTACTAAATGGGCCGGAGCAATTTGTCTGTCAGTGCACAGAATGGGCATATGGGCAAATAATGGATGTCGGCGGCTCAGTTTAGCGCCAAAATTGATAAATCGATCTAATTTATAAGACAACGAGATTGATTGATAGCTGCCCGCTCTCCTAGTCTGTGTAGCTTGTGGAACAAAGGACGTATTTAAGATACTGAGCAGTGATATGTACGCGGCGTAGTGGCAAGAGATAGATATGTGATCATGCAGTTATTGTAGCCAAAATTAAATATTTTGAATGTACTTAGACGCCTCGGTGGCTGAGTGGTCAGCGCTCGATTAGATATCCGGAGGTCCCAGGTTCAATTCCCAGGTAAGGCAAATTGCGTTTTCGGATTTTTCGATGCATAGCCCGGGTTTGTGAAAAAATGTGCAAACGTGGTAATTAAGTCAATACCAATGAATTATAGCGATGACTATTGATTTAAATTATAGAGGTTTTTGCCCTGGAGTGGGACAGTAGTGATCAGCGTGACTAGCTTTTTTTTATATAAGATGGAGACAAACGAACAAGCGGGTCACCTGATGGAGAGCAATCACCGCCGCCCATGGACAGCCGCAAAACCAGCGGAGTCGCAGATGCGTTGCCGACCTTTAGGAAAGGAATAGGGTTAAGGCACAGTATAAATATAAGCTAAAGCAGTAAGGAAGCTACGTACAAACGCTCGAATCGACGCACGCCCACAGACGCACGTCTTTACAGGGCCCCTAAGCGGACATCGCAGTGCTCTCAGAGCGCTTGCCGCGTCGAGATGAGTGGTCGGTCACTGTGTGTATTATTATTGTATTGAGTGCGCTGTCCGCGCGATTTAAAAATGCCGCGAGTGTTTTGCGTAGTTTACGGCTGCTTGAACTCGGCTGTATAATTAATTAAATAAGTAGCTGTATTAATTTACAAAGAAGTAGACTAAATCAATTTTATGGAGCCATGTCCATGTTTTCCGATAATTTATTTAAAAAGCTATTCATTAAAATAAGAATTTTTTACACTAAAATTTCATAATAAAGCTTTTTGAACATGTCGTAGAAGGCGAAAGTATTTTTCAGTGAGTAATTTATAATAAATTGAAGAATAAAGACTTCTTAAAATGTTGAAGAATTTTTAATTACAGAATTTTGTTGGTAAACTAGTCAATACATTCGATTAATTGATCATTATATAACCCCAATAAACGTTTTGATAAAATAATAAAAAAATATCTTTCAATTTAGTGAAGTACAATTATCTCAAAAAAAGCGCTAACTAGCTGAGATACAGCGCTAACTAAACAAAACTTTTCAATTTTACAAAAACAATAGGACATCCCTAACGCTCAATTGGCGCGTAGGTATATAAAACAAGAAAAAGGCCTAGTTTCCGTACTGCTTTAGCTTATATTTATACTGTGGTTAAGGAATGAATAGGAATTGTGAGGGGGGGGGGAGGGCCTCCGGAACACTTACTGGCCGGACGAAACACAACAGCACCAAGTGCCATTATTTCACACCGGATATTCGTGAGAGGGTGGTATTACCCCGGTAGTTTTACTTTACTTTGGTATAAGAAGTTAAGTAAATAAATAAATAAATAGTTTCTACACTCCCACCAATTATCTAGCCCAAGATAAGCTTTTGTTGTAACTCGTTGAAATGATTCAACTAGATAACGGATAAGTATACGTAAACATAGAAAAAACTCCCGGACCCGAAATCAATTTAGAAAAACAGTTTCTTCAAAATTGACCCGACCGGGAATGGAGCCTGGGGACCTCAGAGAACCGGCGCGCTAACCACTAGACCACGGAGGTATTCAAATGTAAGTAACAACCCTATCAAAGGACTAGGATTGAAATCAATTCCTACCGAAACATCTGAAGTCGAATACACACACTATGTCTGACGTGGTTATGGAACCAAAAACCTTTGATTAGGTATTCGAGGCGTCTACGCAAGGGTCGGATACCGGTATATTTTTCGAAACGTTACCGTCTTAAATGCCTAAAGAACAATTTGTTTCGTTTATGTTCGAACGGAACGTTATAAATAACGTTTTAACGTTAAAAAAAATATCGATTTCGTTTAATAAAACGTTTTTAACCGTTTTTATTTTATGTTTTGTGTTGCTCGCGGCAGCATAAACAAGTCCATACTTGTCGCCGCACGAGCACGACCCGCGCAGCACCGACCTGCGGATTAAACCGGTTTTTGAAAACGTTCCCATTTCGTTTTTGTTCCGAACGCAATGCAAAAAACACAATACGAAGAACTGTTAGAAACGTTTAAAAAACGTTATTTTAAATAGCGTTTCCGACCCTTGCGTCTACGTGTACTCGTGTAGTAGATGGCTGAATTTTATGTCGGTGTGCCACAGTTTTTTTTCGAGTTGGTTTAGAAGGGGTGATCATAATATATCCTGGAACCGCATCATGAATTGCAAATTACCAACGTGAAAGGTTAAATTCTTTAAAATGTTCCTTTTTTGGAAGCAGGAAGCATGTTTCACCCCGAGCCAAATTATCATGTACAAAGCTTAATTTAATATGTTAATTTTACATGTAAATAGGGTTACTGTGTGTGTGTTTTAACTGAGAATATTAGGAAATGCAAAATACATAATACATACATATAATCACGACTATTATCCCCGAAGGGTTAGACAGAGACTAGGCAATGAGGACAGCAAAAGCAGTCCTCTGCCATAGTCCACTTTTCACCAAATAGCGATTGCACATGTGCTCAGCGTGGTGAGCCCATCGCCGCTCTATGCTGTTGGAAGTATCTGCGGTCTTTAATCCGTTAGTCGACTTTTACGACACCCCAGGGGAAGAGTGGGGGTGGTATTATTTCACCGCACCGCACACGACACGGTGACGCGATACGGAAATGCAAAAGTAAAAGAGATAGAAATAAACTTTTTTGAAACCATTTAGTTTTATTTGTAAAAAGGCAAAGTAAAAAGCAACATTAGTTTTCATAAAAAATTGTAATTTGGTTGTATCAAAAAAAAAAGCGGAACAGCAGTATAAAATGTTTACTAGAAAAAAACAACACAACAGAATCGGAAAAGCAGTAGTTGTGTACTCAATTTTTTTTAAATGTTTTCTCCACAGTTAGTAAGTTTTTGACTCATTCAACATTTTAGTTTACAATTTAGCTGGCTTAGCTGGTTTGATACTGTACTGCAATTTAAAAAATATGATCATGGCCAATACATACAATACTTAGGTCATCATCATTATTTAAGGGCGCTTTCACATATAGGCGTCGGCTGCAGTGCGACAGAGACAGCCGCGCCGCGCGAAAGAAGCACAAGTGCAACGCTCCGAGCTTGTGGTGGCGGATACACCGCGTAGCCGCGCACGTGCGATCAGTCGGCGTTAGAACAGTGTTGCGAGCGCATCTGTAGCAAGTTGCAAATTACCTACGTCATAGAATGTTTGATACCAAAATAATAAACGAAGAAGAATGATGAAATACCGTTGGAATCCATGTTGGAAATGAGCTAGTCTCCCCCACGTTCAACGCGCGTCTGCTGTGCGACTGTCGCTAGCGCCGGCGGCGTCGCGACTTAGCCGCGCTACAGCCGCTGTAGTATGAAGGGATTTGATCTGCAGCTCTGCAACCGCGCGACTAAAACGCCTCTAAGTGAAAGCGCTCTTAATATTATTATCCACATGTATTGTCCTTCTACTAAAACATTAAGGTCTTCGTCTGTCACGAAGACTCCTAGAGGTTTTTTTTTAAATTATTTATTAGAAGGAGGCAAACGAGCAGTCGGGTCACCTGATGGAGAGCAATCACCGCCGCCCATGGACACCCGCAAAACCAGAGGAATCGCAGATGCGTTGCCGACCTAATCGACAATTGATTTTCTATTGTGTTTAGTATTAAACCCTGATAAGTCTACTGTTTTAAATATAGGTCACTTAAAAGAAAACAGTATTTCTACGCGCTAAACCGCTAATTAAGTTTATATTTTCAAGAATATTCAGAAAAAAACAGTTTTAGGCTTATCTGGGTTATGAAAGCTGAGCTCCTAAATTACATTATTATCAATTTTATTAAACTGTGTTCCGTCATTTTATTCTTGATTAAAAATAAATGAGTTCGTTATTTTGTACTTATTAAAAAAAAATATTAACCATTAGTAATAATTTTAATAACGGAATTTAAACGTGAGCGTCAAGTTGGCAGGCACACCACGGAATTAGACGGTTTTGACTATGTCAAAAAATTGTGTATAAATAGTGATAAATAGTGACGTATAGCATATAAATAGTGATACTATGGTTCAAAAGATATTTGAGTATCTTGGTGTGCCTGCTAACTTGACGTCAAGATAGCAGGCACCATAAGAAATACAGTTCGTATCAATGTGATTTATATGTCAAAAAACTGTGCATAAATAGTGTCGTATACGCAAAATTTCAACAATTGTACTTCAATACAAACCGAGATATTACGGTCTCTAAGTGGGTTGCCAACTTGACGATTCTTGCGATGGCGATTCTAGAGATATGGGTTTATACAAATAAATACATAAAAAAATTGTGTGTGAAATTGTGAATCTTTCAATATCAATAAAAAAAGAATTCTTCTTTGCTATTTTCCAAAAATCTAATGTAAACTTCTACCATACATTCGATTTCATGTACAATCGTGCACAATTTTATTTATTGACTTAAGATACTGACATAAAGTCTAATTATTTTTAATTCAAGTCATAAAATTACACTTAAATCTACCGTTGTAATGTCAGTTTGACGTTATTTCTATGAAACTTATGTCGTCAGTAATAGTATATATAGTGGTGGACGAGCAAGTGTCGCGAACGACCAAGAGATGGCGTGATATTGTTTACGTGCGGTGAGCCGGTGATACGAGAATCGTGCGCGTAAAGTTTTTTTTGTTTGTATTGAAATTTACCAATTTCAGTACTATTATATATTATATATACTATTTCAGGTAAGCACTGAGTACATTTGCATCTGAAGTGAAAGTGTTTAAATCGTTTAATAACAACCTACATTTTTGCAGCGATTTTCGTGTGAAGCGCACCGACCGCCCGGGTACCTACGTGCCCGTACCAAATAGACGACGCGGTGTGAAAGGGATTTTGACCTTTAGACTGGTAAAGCGACGGAGTCCGCCATTGTACCTAATGTGAGGTAGATATTTTCTCAGTAATTCAAAACTTTTCATATTTATCGACCAACATAATTAATCGCATTAAAGCTAGACGTTTATCATAATTGTTCAAAGATTAACAATCTAAATATATTGCACTTCAATTAGTTTGTACATGCTGAGTGGTCAGATTTTAAAATGGAATATCGTAGAAGATACGTTTAGTTTGTAAATTATTGAACAACTGTGATAAACGTCTAGCTGACATGCACCTAATTGTGTTGGTCGAGTAATACGTATACCTTCATAAGTAAGTACTTACCTAGCTAATCTTTCGTAAAGTTAACTAGGGTTAAGTATATTCCTAGTGCATTAAATATTAATCTTACCTGCCTAATCCTTTATGACTAATAAAAAAAGAATGAGCTACGAATAGTTATTCCGTGTTTTGTCTCTTTCACTCTAATAAAAAAATACGTTTAAATGACAGGAACGGAATATTACAACGGTACATTTAAGTGTAATTTTATAACTTGAATTAAAAATAATTAGACTTTATGTCAGTATCTTAAGTCAATAAATAAAATTGTGCACGATTGTACATGAAATCAAATGTATGGTAGAAGTTTACATTAGATTTTTGGAAAATAGCAAAGAAGAATTCTTTTTTTATTGATATTGCAAGACTCACAATTTCACACACAATTTTTTTATGTATTTATTTGTATAAACCTTCAACCCATATCTCTGGAATCGCCATCGCAAGAATCGTCAAGTTGGCAGCCCACTTAGAGACCGTAAAATCTCGGTTTGTATTGAAGTACAATTGTTGAAATTTTGCGTATACGATTCACTATTTATGCACAGTTTTTTGACATATAAATCACATTGATACGAACTGTATTTCTTATGGTGCCTGCTATCTTGACGTCAAGTTAGCAGGCACACCAAGATACTCAAATATCTTTTGAACCATAGTATCACTATTTATATGCTATACGTCACTATTTATCACTATTTATACACAATTTTTTGACATAGTCAAAACCGTCTAATTCCGTGGTGTGCCTGCCAACTTGACGCTCACATTTAAACCCACCTAAGAACTCAACCGTGTCGCGTAGCGGTGAATGAATACTACCACCCCCTCTCTTCCCTTGGGTGTCGTAAAAGGCGACTAACGGACTAAAGACATCTACATCTTACAGCATAGAACTGCGACGGGCTCACCACCTGTCACGCTGAGCACATGTGCAGTCGCTGTTTGGTGAAACGTGGACTATGTGTGTATGTAAGAACTTAGTTTAGCTTAAGTTATGTCTCCTTATCTAGGACAGATTGATACTCTAGTAGTATAATCTCCGTCGACAAATTACAGTCTAGCCGTCAGATCTACAGTAATAGCAGACAGAACATTCTGCCGACATAATTACACGTAGTAATAATGATAGCCGTGTGTATATTCGGCTCACTAAATGAATACTACTTGGGTGTCGTAAAAGACGACTAACGGACTAAAGACTGCACATACATCCACCAGCATCGAGTGGCGATGGGCTCACCACCTGTCACGCTGAGCACATGTGCAGTTTGTAGTCAAGTCAAAATGTACATATTTATTAAATAAACTCAAATAATACGTATTGAATCGTCCAAATATTTTCTAACCTACCACCCATTCAGGACATCATTTTTTAACTGTGAGAACGGGCGCAAGAAACTACAGCGCACAGAAGCAACGACATTTACAAAAAAAAAGAAATATGTCGTTACCAGGTCATAGAATACAAAATATGAATTTGAATGTAAATAGCGTTAATTTAAATATGGTGCTCTACATAAATTAATTATAGACAATTAGAAATAGCTGTTGGAGTACTTGGAGTATTTCAGACACACGCTGTTTTGTCTTCTGTGTAATATGACACTTTATATTAAGCTTTTTTATAAAGCTTCTTCTTTGATTTTGATTTTAAATCTATCAAGATTTTATTTCTGAATATCATTTGGTACTTTGTTGTATAATCGTACAGACAGACCTTGAGACCCTACACGTGACCCTTGGGTGGTGCTAATTGAGTGACACTGACTGAGTGGTAGAGCCACGCTGCGGTGCAGCACGCATTGGGCCGGCTCGCCCGGGGTACTACCACCCTCTCACGAATATCCGGCGTGAAATAATGGCACTTGGCGCTGTTGTGTTTCGTCCGGCCAGTGAGAGTTCCGGAGGGCCTTCCCCCCCCCCCCCCTCGCAGTTCCTTTTCCTTCCTTAACCCTATTCCTTTCCTAAAGGTCGGCAACGCATCTGCGACTCCTCTGGTTTTGCGGGTGTCCATGGGCGACGGTGATTGCTCTCCACCGGATGACCCGCCTGCTCGTTTGCCTCCTTCTTACATAAAAAAACAGACCCTTAAAATAATTATTTATTTTATGAAGCCTAGTATAAGGTACTGCTGATTTGTTCTTACTTCTAGTGTTTAAATTGTGAATGTAACTGTTTTTTGAAAACATTTTAATATTTCTATGAATGTAATTTGGTGAAATGTGGACTATTGCAGTGGACTGCCTCTGCGGTCCTCATGTCTAGTCTTTTATCTATATATGTATGAAGTTCATCGGATAGGCGACAATCCGACAACGGAGGAGACCTAGGCAACCTAGTTACGTGAAGCGTCGCAATTGTAATACAATTTGAGCGCGACTGGAATCGTGAACGCTACGGGACGTAAATTCATTCATACAGTGGCAGTTCGAAAGGGTTCGTTGCGTTTTGTTGCGATGTTTTTAACAAACTATTTAGATCCATGTATTTTAATAGGCATGCAAAGTTGCATTAAAATTGGCTTATTGGGTTTTTAAAAACTTCAACTTGGAAGTTTGTATGGGAAACCGAATTGCATAAACCCTCTCAAGAGATCGGTAAGTATGTGTCTCGTCCTATGAACAGGAAGTTTAGTTGGTTTGTGTGTAAGTTTTTTTGACATATGAAAGCTAGATAGTGAACACAGTGTTATACATAAATCGTTGCGGAATAATGGCAACTTTGACATATACATTTGACGTACATATACCTATGTGTTTTGGCAGAATATACATTATTAAAGGAGCTCTTTTTCATGTTGACGCTTAAGTTCGCACGCTATCAAACGAAATGAAGATTTGTTCGACAAGTTTCACAATAGCATTTGTTCATAGTAACGAATTAATATTTATTATAATTATTGAACAGACTGTTACCTATCAGTTAATTAACACGGTGGCAATATTCTTATTTGAATCGTAGTTTTATATACATTTTATAATACGCTAATAATAAAATATTAACGTGTAAAAAATCGAGATTAGAAAATAAGAAAGGCTGCGATTGATAAAGGAATCTACTAGTAAATAAATTTAAAAAATTAAACGCGAACATTATAAAACGCTTAATGAAAAATCGCTACATGAAAAAAGGTGAATATTTTTTCTTTATTTATTCATTTAACATGTTAACATCGTTTTACAAGACTATAAATCACCGTAGCACTTAGAAACCACTAAGGTTAAATTAATTAAATTTGCGATCATGAAAGAACGCTGTGTGAAAATTCGCTACAATGAAAAAATGCTTTTGTGAAACTTGTCGAACAAATCGAAATGAGTACCTAAACATTTTGCTATGTAGGTACTCTTTTTCTTCAGACGTTTCAAGAGAGAGTTTGATTGTGCATCTAGTTTTTACATGACATCATTAGGTTGCCACCTTTTATAGGACGAATAAAGTATTTTTTCATTTTGTTAAAACAAAAAAAGTACATAGCATAAAAAGGAGTATTCATTTATTTGTTCTTGAAAACGTATCTTTGTTGCTCTTTGCGACATTTAACAAATATTTGTCTTTTACGTAAACAGTTTTACGTAATGAGTATTTTAGCGTACTTTAGTGGTGTCGTATATTATAAAGTACGCCTACATGAAAAAGAGGACAATACTCTATTTTAGAGTGCGGGTGGCAACTTTAGACGTGATCGAAGCTTTAAGTAAGTAATAGACTGCGCCCGTCTGATGTCGTAGTAGTTAGCGACAATAAGAGATCCTGGGTTAGTTTCTGGTATGTGTTTCTTACAAATAGGAATATTTGTTGCTTTGTGTGAGTGAGACACTGACTTGTTTTACATGTGGTAAAAGCATAATTGAGTAAATAAAAAAAACAATATCAAATAATACTTAGTCCACAGCAGGTACAAAGTCAAGAATTTACTTGAACATACGACGTGGTTTACATAAAACTCAATGATCTCAGTAACAAATACGCCACAAAGCCTACTAATAATAAGTCAGAACACGTTCAAGAAAAATGTGGTTGCTGAAAGTACCAATATCTTACGCTTATACGCGCCCTTTCCAATAGATATATTTCTACTGGTGAAGGAATAGTTCCTCTTACATAAGCTTTCATGAAGAATAAGTTTTGTGAGTTCCTAAACTTTTGAATTTCATAGAATTTAGCATATACAACGTGTTAATGCAATTGCGCAAAAACTGAAATTAGTTTGTCCAGAATCGAAAGTAGAATCATACTGGTGAAGGAATAGTTCCTCTTACATAAGCTTTCATGAAGAATAAGTTTTGTGAGTTCCGAAACTTTTGAATTTCATAGAATTTAGCATATACAACGTGTTAATGCAATTGCGCAAAAACTGAAATTAATTTGTCCAGAATCGAAAGTAGAATCATACTGGGGAAGGAAAGTTCCTCTTACCTACATAAGCTTTCATGAAGAATAAGTTTTGTGAGCTCCAAAACTTTTGAATTTCATAAAATTTTGCATACAACGTGTTAATGCAATTGCGCAAAAACTGAAATTAGTTTGTCCAGAATCGAAAGTAGAATCGTAATGCTGTGCCGTTAGCGGCTCATTAATAGAATACTATTGCCTCATTTCTTCACTTGGGTTTGGGTGTCGTAAAAGGCGACTAACGAACCAAATTCTGCACATACATCCAATGATCCAACAGCATAGAGCGAGTATTCTATTAGTAGTATTACCTGAGTAGGTACCAATATCAGTGGATAAAATGTTTACTAGAAAAATTACTGGACTACTGGACCGGCAATCCAAAGGTCACGGGTTCGAATCCCGTTCGAGCTTTCCTGAGACTAGTTGGTTTTTTTCTAGTAAACATTTTTTCCTATATCTATATACCTAGCATTTTGAATGCAAAATTTCAATAATAAAGATATATCAATGGTTTTTAACCTTTTTGTCATGAGGGACCATTTGACGAAATTTCTGTGCTGCCATGGATCATCCTTGGCATAATATACAATTACAAGTATTTATTCACATTTAGATCCTAAAGAGTTCTATCTATCTATAAAAAACATGCATACAATTATTCAAAACCCAAATTTTTAATAATAAATTCACATTAAATTCCAGATATTAATGAGATTTTAGTGATTGCCATACTCTTTACTAACTTTTGAATTCTTGGTTCTGAGTCGTTTTGAATCCTTCCGAGTCCTTTTTCTATATAAAAGGATGCTTCCGCGGACCACTTAGGATGCTTGCAAGGACCACAGTTTAGAACCACTGACCTATTTGTATAGACGAGCGATCTTAACTGTTCTGATTAACCCTTTGTCAATAATAGCTGTGTGTGTGGTATGTATGGTTGGCTGTAGGAGATGTTTTAAGTCCGCCTGTCTGCCTCCCATCATATTTAAATAATAACATGAAATGAGAACGACTTAAAGACCTTGAATGTTATCAATTATCATCATCTAACTATTTTTTTTAATAAATCAGTATTTTTTTTATTAGGTACATATGCCAGTAACTTAATAGTAACAGCAATGGTTTTTATGAAACTTCTCCATTTTATAATTTCCAAAAAGTTTCAATGTTTTTTTTAATTAAAACTTTTCTACTGCTCATTAAGCTTGATTGCATTTTTTCACGCTCCACTAGTCTGTACTCACAACGAGGCGAACAGGAAATAATACTGATATTTATTGCATGAAATTCATTTCACATTACATTTACCTACTTTGATGATTAAAGCTTTAATTGAATTAAAGGCATGAGTAAATTAACATCTGTATTCATTATTTTAATAAATAAACAGATTATTTTTATTGATGTATACTTTTTTAAGTTATATATTTTCTATCTACTAAGGGTAAACATTGCCTTTATCTCACCTGATGGAAAGTGACGATAAGGCCGAAATCCTCAACCACTGTGGAACTGGCTATCTTATGTCTAAACTGTTGAAGCATAAAAATGCTAGTAACATTGTTGTTATGGCGAAACACTTTAGATAAGGTGGTGGTAGCCTCAGAACAATAATTAAAGCATAGAAACCACGCTAAAAGACGAGCTAGACAACAGCATTCTTACTCATATGACTTCATTTAATTTTGTAACGAGAGTGAATGAAACCTCTAATCCACATTCGTTTCTATTTTTTCTTTGTTGTCACAAGGTAAATGTCAAATGGATGTAATTGGATGTCTTTAGAACACCATCAGATTAAATGTGTCGTTATTTCCTTTTTGTTGCTGTGTAAATAAGTGGCATCCTAACTTGGTTACATTATAATGTCGGATTATTTTCAAGCTAAGTTGTAGCTCCTCTCAGATAAATTTAATTATTTGCAAGGTATTCTTCCGAAGAAACCTATAAACTAGCCATAGCATTGTTAGTGATTTAAATGCGTTACGTGTGACGAAATGTCTTGTGTGATTGAGGGTTGTAAATCCCTTAAAATAAGAAAAGAAAATAATCAAGAGACAATAACCTTTTATCGGTAAGCTCAGACTGTTTTCGTTTTACCTAAACATAATTTTAATGGCATAAATCTATTAAAACACACTAATAGTTTGTCTAAATAGTCATCGTGTCCAGTTCTGTGCTGATTATAAGGCATTTATTAATGAAATTTTGTTCAAATGATGAAGGTTATG
Organism: Scoparia ambigualis; assembly: GCA_963921215.1. Taxonomy (NCBI): domain Eukaryota; kingdom Metazoa; phylum Arthropoda; class Insecta; order Lepidoptera; family Crambidae; genus Scoparia; species Scoparia ambigualis. The sequence continues at coordinate 19,234,906 of OY992518.1, forward strand.
TTTTTTCGCCTAGTGACGTGCATTTCTATATCGATAAATCCAATGATATTTGTAACATCATTGGATAAATCAGTATTTTGTGTAAGTGGTTAGCACATCTATCTTTAAATTATGATATATGTATACGCCTCATTTACAACTTGTTTTTACTCTTATCATGATATTAATAATTTATAACTTTAAAAGTTACCTATTGATAATTTAAAAAATATACATAATTAAATGGTCTTCTTGAATACTACTACTACCATTTATCTGCATTTTCACTAATTTTAAAAATTCTACATTTTGGTTACAGGTTTCCAAAAAATTATGATATAAATAAAGAATGGCTACGGCCGGCGTGTAAGAAGACTAAATTGGATATGGAATAAACGCAGTCATACTTATATGTTCTAAACATTTTACGATCAATCAATCATTAACAATGTCTGCTACACATTTGTACCAACAAGCATTTTGAGCAATCTTGTTAATCATTCTCTAAAACAAAGTTTCAATGACAATCACAAAATCCTATTGATAAAAGCCGTACCTAAGTTATATTTGACAATACGAATACCAAACTGGAATAACAGGAATGTGCGCCTCGTGACAAATTATAAAGCGTTTTAACCAAAACTTTCATACTTAAGGGGCAGTGATTTAATAAAAATGTTTTAAATGTTTATTTATAAGTTTTTTATTTCCTTAGTAATCCTTCATATTTATATTTTCCTCGTATCAATTTTCAGATTTACTTTCAAAGCTTATAGTTCAATATCCATCTAGTTAATTTGACAGATAAGGGTAGGCTGATGTGACACTGCTTCTCGTTATTAACTTGCAAAACTTGCTGAAGGCAAAAGTGACAACAAGTAACAATTTTTTGGCCTAACAATAGAACGTAAAGTAGTGTGTGTACACACGGCCACTGATCGACCTACCCAAATCTGTCAAAATATTCCAATTGATATTGAACTCTACATGATAGACATTAGGATGAAATTTGGTTGCGAGAATTTTACATATATTAGGATAGATAGATGTAACGCTGACTGTACAGGCTGCGTCATATCGCCCTACCCTACCTACTCTGCGACCTACTAATCTGTGAAATACCTGCAACCGAATCTCAACCTAATGTTGAAATAGTAGAGTTCAATATCGATTGGGATATTTTTACAGATTTGAGTAGGTCGATCTGACGCTGCTGTACCTACAGTGATTCAATATAATATTGTAGGTGTTTTTCTTGTGCACCATAATGTAGGTTTTGAAAATTTGTCCGATTTAGTTTATATCGTTTCCAAGGCAAGCGAAAAAGCCGACAATGACCGAATTATTATGTTAGCGTCAAGAAGACAGGATTTGTATCGCTCTTCATACACATTCTGTCATTCTGTATAATTTTCTCGTGGAAGTGCATTTTGTGAGTAATGTAGTGCTTGTAGTGAAACGCAACGAAATATACAGAATGACAATAGTGCATGGAAAGCAAATACAAATTCTGTCTCCTCGATGCTAACATAATACTTCGGTCATTGACGGCGCGCTTATCCTTCGCCTTCATATTTATTTTCATGTTCAATATTTAGTTTTATATTTGTCGATATAAAATGCCGAGAAATGACGTCCCTAATGTGGAATAAACTAGTGACCACCTACACAAATTAGGATAAGTCAATCATTCTCCATCTCTTTCTAACTCATTGGCATGAGTCGTAAGAAGAAGAAGGATAAATATATGTCTTTGCTTGCTATTTTAGCGTGGTTTCTATGCTTGTTATTGTTCTGAGGTGGTAGCTAGGCCAGTCTTGGATTTTTTTTGACACTAACTGTCAACGTCAAATTTGACAGAAACAAGCAAAGACTATGCGATATTTTACGATAACAATACATAAGATGAACCACAGAACCGAAATAACCAAACTTGTTCATACTAAAGTAGTCTGTAAGGCTATGAAAACACGGTACAAATCAAGTGTGTTTTTGTAGGTGCGGTCTCATGCGACCGCTTGGGGTTTGAGGGGTCAAGCCCTTTGTAAGGTCGTATTTACTAAATAACCGACTAAAACTTTTTTATCGTAGCTATCCAGCCAGGAAATATATTAATACTTATTCCTGCCGCCAAGCAGCATTTGTTTTACATCACTGCGTTCCTGTTCGAATGTACTAGAAACAGTGAAATAACAGGGCAGAGAGGCCTTAAGATTCAGGGTCGGAATCGCGCGCGCTAAGCCCTTGGTGTCTCGCTCGTCCATGGACTGCGATCAGAGGCTCAGAAGCGGCTCCAACCCATCATGTAGTGCCCGTGTAGTACTGAATATAGAGAAACTACGCCCAAATTCTTACGCAGGATGTTTGGTAACAAATTTCTGCCATTTCTTTGTGCATGTACTTACCTATCTAGTTTCACTCGGACTTTTACTGTTTTTTGAAAGAAAAACACCATGGTTAGCTGTTTTCTCGTGAATATCTCTCAAGAAAAAGTAAAAATACTAGTGTTAAGTACGAGATACATATTTACAAAAGAAATGTCAATAATTTGTTTATAAATATTCTTTATCGAATTAGGCCGTAGTATAGTGGCCGCGTGGTGTTGCGAGAGGCCCGCTCGCCCGTGTGCAGACCACACACGCTGCACCATAAGGTAAAGTCACCTCTGGCTGCAATGATCGCATTCCATCAGGCGGCAATATCCTCGTTGGTCTGCTCAGTAACTAAAAACAGATAGCAAAGAATTCTACTCCTTTATTATTGAAATTTTACATTCACAATGCTATAGAGATTTACGATAAAATAAGACTTTATACTATCGCGTTGCATTGTATTAAAACAATTTCATATTAACGTCAAGTAGTAAGTAGATATGTACCTACTTACTTACAAAAATTAATCGTGTTAGGTCCCGTTAAAATAGTTTTAGGATAAAATGTTTAACTACCAGAAAAAAATCAACCAGTCTCAGGAAAGCTCAAATGGAATGGGATACCGTTGGCTTGTAGCGTAAATGATCAACTACTGGAAAGGATTCAACGAGTCTTCTGGAGTCTCGGTAGCTTAGCGGTTAGAGCAGTGGACCGGCAATCCAAAGGTCATGGGTTCGCATCCCATTCGAGCTTTCCTGTGACTGGTTGATTTTTTTTAGTACTTAAACATTTTCTGCTACTCCTTTGTTGTTCGCATGATAAATATTAAAGCGAATCGCTTGGTTTAGACAGGAAGAATATAAACTTTAAAACGGATTTTCCATCGTTAAGTTCTCGGCTCTCATAGTCTTCGGTTACCAATTTAATGTAGAATTCTGCGGTGTTTCCGTTCCAACAGGATATTTGGTTTCAATTTGGAAAATCTGAAAATGAAATTGTATAGCTACAGACTAGACCATGTTACTAACTCAATTTACTATCTTAGTAAAGGAAGATTAGCAAATCGGCTCAACCCTTTTAAAGCAAAGAGTGCCTTACAAGCACATATTTTAAAATACACTGTTGTATGACAAAAGCTAATTTTGTCAATAATTTTAATAATACACTCGGCGTCAAAAAAATCGCACCTTTTAAAAATCATCTTTAAAAATTCTTAAACCTTATGTAGAGGATAGTGTTGGGTATCATTAGAAAGGTAACAAAAAGGAGTATCAAAAAACAATTAAATTTAACTTTCTGTTTAATTATAATTATACAAACAACATTAAAATTAATAAAATAATAAAAATCCTTAATTAAGTCCTAATTAACAACAGATAATTTACAAAGAAAAATGTACAAAAAGTGTCTTAAAATTAACTTAAAATCTAGTGTTACCCCCCCTTGCCCTGATCACGGCTTCCATACGGTCCCTCATGGACCTCACCAACTTCAGGAGCTCTTCTTGAGGGATAAGCCCCCATTCTTCAATCACCGCGTCTTGGAGCTCCTGTAGAGTCGAAGGAGCTGGATCCCGAGATCGAACCTTACGTTTAAGATGGTCCCAGAGGTGCTCTATAGGATTCAGATCCGGACTTCGCGCTGGCCACTGCATCACAGAGATTTGGGACCTCTGCAAGAAGTCGCTCACGATGCCTGCAGTGTGAGCGCGAGCGTTGTCGTGCATTAATGTGAACCCCTCGCCAAAAGATTCGGCAAAGGGGACCACATGCACTTCCAGGACCTCAGTGACATAGCGGCGAGCAGTCAGCGACCCTTGTCCGCGAGCACCTCCAGTCCGGGAGACGCAGACAAGGTCGGTTTTGCCGGCAGCAGACATACCGCCCCAGAACATGCAGGATCCGCCACCATATTCCACCGTCTCCTGGATGCAGGCTTGGGCGAAACGTTCACCCTGCCTCCGGTATACTCTTCTCCGTCGGTCGTTGCAGAAAAGACACACTCGCGTCTCGTCTGAGAAGAGAACAGCTCTCCACTGCTCAAGGGTCCAATCGACGTGGTCACGAGCAAACTGCAAGCGGGCTCGCCGATGCGCTGCAGTCAATTTTGGACCCGTAGCAGCTCTGTGGGCCGCTATCTTCTTCTCCTTCAATCTTCTTCTAACCGTAGATACGCTTACGGTGCGTCTGCGAACTGCCTGGAGCTGCTGTTGCAACTCAACAGCGTTGGAGAAACGATTTCTCAAAGAGTTCGACACAACGAACCGGTCGTCTCTTTCCGAAGTGCAGCGACGTCTACCCGAACCGTGTCTGCGGATATAGCCACCGGTCTCTATGAAGCGCTGGTACACTCTTCGAACGGAATAACGGCTCAGGTTCAGTTGCCGGGCGACATCACACTGCCGCACCCCTGATTGCAGTAGTGCAACCACTTGAGCGGCTTTATCAGCTGTGGTATCCATCAAAATCTGTGCGTGTGTCCTCTTCAACGGTTGAATAGCGAATGACCCACATTGAACCCGTGTTGACCGTTTTATACCCACAAAGGAAGCGCAACTAGCAACTCTCACGGGTAGCAAAATTTGCATCGAATTTTTGTGACACTTTATTTGTTGCATTAGGTTTTATTTGATAATGAAAAGTAATGTTTTTTATTAAGTTAATTAAGTAACCTTGTAAATAAAATCATAATTAATGCGACTGCATGTGCATATCAAGAGTAAATGACATTTGAAAGTGATTTTCTAAGAGGTGCGATTTTTTTGACGCCGAGATTCGGGTATACGGCCTACTTGATAGTGAGCGGTCACCGTAGCTTAGGGACGCAACACCAAAGTTATTGCCAACCTTTTTAAAAATTCTTATGCTTTTTTTTATTGGCAACGGGTAAGCGCTTGGCCTTCATCTCACCTGATGGTAAGTGACGATAAGGCCGAAGGTGGAAGCGCGCTTCATCCGGAATCCTCAACCACTGAGGAACTGGCTATCTCATCTCAAACTGCCGAAACACAACAAAGCTATAGCGTTATTGTTATGGCGACAGACTTAGGTAAGATGGTGGTAGCTAGCCAGGCGGACTTAACAGCCCTACCACCAACTAAACCGAGCACATAACGATGTACCCCCCGCTGGGAATCGAACCCGGGACCTCTGGGTCTGAAACCGGTAGCTTAGCCACTAGACCACAGAGGCGGGAAATACTGTAATTCCCTCGGGAATACTTTCGCTAAAGTCAGTTTTTCATGTCTGGAATTTAGAGTCATAAGTGTGCCCTCGGTGTCCATGAATCGCAGTGACCGGTTTTTTTCAGACGGGCCTTTCTGTAGACTCGTTTGCCAGTTCAGTATCATTAAACAAATATATAGTGTACTGAGAGCTTTGACTATATCATGTCCAGATGGATACAGCATGTTTCATGCTTTGACTATATACATAATCAAAGACTGAGAAATGCTAAATAACGATTCGGTGGCTGAAAGGTCAAGCCCGATATCCGGTTACCCGGGTTCAAGACCCAGCTTGGGCGAAGTGTGTTCCGGATATTTTGATGCATAGCCCGGGTTTGTCATCACCAACGCGCGTTTGGCAAGCATGTTGATTAAACCAATTTTCATAATTTATAGCAATGACTTGGACTTACGAATTACCTCTCAATGATGGAGAGGTCTTTACCCGTAGTACGAACAATGTACAATGTAAACTAAAAGAGATTTGTACTTATAGAATACTAATAACCACTACCTACTAGATTTTAGTACAATGTAAACTAAAAGAGATTTGTATATAATAATAAATAATAATAACCACTACATACGTCTACTAGATTTTAAAAACCCGTTTTAATTCTTTACTCAGGAGTGAAACAGTATTTTACTAAGTGGCCATCCATTTTTTGTTGCCAGTTCAACGGAGTGTGGGGTCTGCCGGCGGTGGTGTGCGACTGCTACATCGCGATGGACGTCACCTGTTCCACGTCCAGCATATTCAATCTGGTCGCCATATCTGTGGATAGGTGAGTTGGGTCCTTTAATACATACGTACACTCACGGGCCGTGTCACGTGTGTGTAGCGCCTTAGAGTCCTGTGTGTAGAAGTGATAGAATACTACAAGAGGGGCTCTTCCCTTAGGGGTCGTAAAAGGCGACTAACTAATATAATGCGGTAATGTCATAATATTATTGGGTATTAAACTCTTGGGCTTGACGATCGACGAGAAGCTCACGTTCAACGAACACGTGGCGAGCGTGTGCAACAAAGCAGCTGCCATCTACAGACAATTATCACGAGCTGCCAAGGTAAACTGGGGGTTAAACCCGGAAATGGCCAGATCGATATACACGGCAGCGGTAGAAGCCGTGGTTACGTACGCAGCCGCGGCATGGTCATCAGCCGCGGATAAACTCACAACGCAAAAGCATCTGAATGCGCTGCAGCGAGGGTTTGCACAAAAAATGTGCAGGGCGTACCGAACCGTCTCACTAAACTCTGCCCTGGTACTGACCGGGACACTCCCTTTGGACCTCCGGGTCAAGGAGGCAGCTGCCCTCTATGAGGCAAGGAAGGGAGTGCCCCGATCAGACCTACGCGGCAGAGACATAGAAACACCACACCCTGCACTACATCAGCCACATCCGGCTGAACACACATCACTGGAGCTCACACCGATCACGCAAGACACACAGATACACACGCACATGCACGACATCCGCATCTACACCGATGGCAGCAAGATAGATGGTAAGGTTGGAGCGGCGCTATCCTTGTGGAATAGTGCCGGCGAAACCAGAGCCATCAAGCTTGCCCTGCCATTTTACTGCACAGTGTATCAGGCTGAGCTCCTCGCAATACACAAGGCCTCACAGGTGTTGCTGAGTAGAAAGGAAGTAACTTTTGGAATTTATAGGGACTCCATGGCAGCTCGCCAGTCCGTCACAAACGTGACGTCCCTCCACCCCCTCGCAGTAGACACGTGCAATAATATCCGGATAGCATCTAAACAGTACAAATATGTTCATTTGTACTGGATTAAAGCGCACGCGGGGTTGGAGCGAAACGAGAGAGCCGACCAACTTGCCAAGGAGGCCGCTATAAATTCCAAAAGGAAGCCGGACTATGTATGACATGTGTCCAGTTTCATTTATCAAGAGAATCATCAGAACTGAGTCTCTTGATAAATGGAACACAAGATACAAGTCCAGCAACACCGCCGAGGTGACGAAATTATACTTCCCAGACGCCATAACAGCCTACCACACCACCAGGAGGCTGACACACACACATCTCACCACACAGGCACTCACATAGCACGGGGGGTTTTCCGCGTACTTGAACAGATTTAAGTGCAAGGATAGCCCGTCGTGCGCATGTGGTCCTGACACACACGAGACCGTACCACACATCCTCTCCAAGTGCCCTATACACGCTCTGGAGAGGATCAACATACAAATACAAACAGGTGTTGAGGTCAAGCCGTCAAACTTTTCCGTGCTTATTTCAGAACACAATAAAGTGTTCTTAGAATATTGTACCAAAATTGTTAAAATAGAAATAAGTAATAAAAACATTAGATTAATAATTATTTTGTAAATAGGAATTACTAAATATACAATGTTATTATCTAGGAAATTCCAAGCATAAAATATGTTAAAAATTAATGGACTAAGAACTATAGACAATAAGAAGTATAAAAATAAAAACACTAATAAAAATAAAGAAATACTATTTATGAGAACAAATCATGTAACAAAAAATTGTATGTAACTCTAGCATAGATAACTTAAGAAAAATATATGTACTAAATTAAAACCTTAGAATTTAGAAATAGGTAGCTGAAAAACCTTGTTTTCCCAAAATCCCAGACCTAATAATAAAGAAACAGAGCAGACAGTGTAGGGCATAGAAAAAGCGGAGCACCCACCGCCTAAGAATGAATGTGGATGAATGAATGTGTAGTATGCGATATGAAAGTGCGAGAAGCAAATATGCGAGAACTGGTATGGATGAGAATTTAGCAAACAATATACTCCAATCATGTGGGAGTGTAGAGCACGATTTAAAAAAAAATATTATTGGTTATTCAATAATTATTAATAGGGTGATTAATTGGGTAAAATAACTTGACTTTATACCATACTATTTTTTCTATAAATGTTTTCGTACGTTCTTTTTCTAACGTTATCTTCAATCTGTTACCGCAATGATTAAAGCGAAACCTAATGAAGTCGTGTCGAAATACGCGCTATCGGTTGCGAACCACTGGCTGCGTTTATCCTAATTTAGTTTGGTTCACTTAACACGGGGGCGATGGTACGTGCCTTGTGTTGAAACGGGAGCACAGAAGTATAAGCCTAAGTTTCTTATAACCAATTATATACATAATTTAACTCCATTCATACGACCATTTCGTAAAACTGTTCTAGGCTCTATCCAACTCCTCCATTTCTAGACTGAGTAGGGTGGTAAATGAATGCAGTAATGTTGTTGACATTTACGCTGACTCGCCTAGCAAGTTCCGTTTCAAAATCATGAAACAGCTCATGTAGAGTAACCAAAAACCTATTTTTATAAGTACTTACTTAAGTAAGTTTAATTAATATTGTTTTTATTAGTGCATGAGGAATTTACCTATAAGTGTTTGTTACATTAAACTAATTTTTATAACTGTTTGTTTGTAAAGGACGGATGGATACTTGAGCTATCTTATGAAGAAACGGAAGCAATTATGCAGGTCACTAATTAGTTTAAAATTTAATTAAGTAGGTATACCTATTTAATTTTTATAGCATTTGGATTTATCTATACTTACATATTTGATTGTACACTTATATATTCATATAAACACATTAATGCATAAAACTCCCAAACATTTATTATTTTAGATAGAAGTTTTTATTTTTATTTTTTATTTCCTTGTCTATTACAATAGTACAACAAGTTGAAAATTAAAAATTTTAACATACTTACCTACGTACGTCATACTTAAGTTATTTGTAATAAGAGATATGAGAGAGCGGAGTCTTCTGGAACAGGCAGTGATGCTTAAAAGGAGACTTCGTCAACTAGAGTTAAGCAATGCAAATGTATGTACAAATAAATTATTTTTCATTATTTTTCAAAGAAACATTGTAAAGAAATGTTGGTAAATCTAATAAAAAAAAAAAAATATAATAAAGTCTCAGATGCTGAAATTCTAAGCGCTGGGCACGATTACCTGAGGTCCAGTCCGGTCCAGTCCAGTTAACCGTGTTGGGTAGAGGTGTAACAATACTACCACCCTCTTACGACACCCAAAGGAAGACCTTTGGGTGTCGTAAAAGGCGACTAACTAAAGACTGTATATACATCCAACAGCATAGAGCGGCGATGGGCTCACCACCTGTCATGCAGAGCACATGTGCAGTCACTATTTGGTGAAAAGTGGACTATGAGGAAAAGTGGACTATATGCTTTTGCTGTCCTCATTGCCTAGTCTCTGACTAACTCTTCGGAGATAATAGTCGTGGTGATATGATGATGATGATGATGAGTCCAGTTCCTAGGTCGGGAAAAGTGTGTTTCGGATTGTTCGATGATTGTTCTGAGTGGTAGAGCCACGCTGCGTTGCAGCACGCATTGGTTCGGCTCGCCCGGGGTTATGCCACCCTCTTACGCATATCCGGCGTGTAATAATGGCACTTGGTGCTGTTGTGTTTCGTCCGGCCAGTGAGTGTTCCAGAGGCCCCTTCACAATTCCTATTCCTTCCTTAACCCTATTCCTTTTTAAAGGTCGGCAACGCATCTGCGACTCCTCTGGTTTTGCGGGTATCCATGGGCGGCGGTGATTGCTCTCCATCAGGACCCGCCTGCTCGTTTGCCTACTTTTTATATATAAAAAAAATGCATAGCCGGGTTTTGTGATCACCAACCCGCATTTGGCAAGCGTGGTGATTAGCCCAATACCCATCTATTGTAGCAGTGTGCAGAACAAGCCCCGACCGGAGACTAAAGTTGATAACGAAGAATTTAAGGCTATTGTGGAAGCGGATCCATCGCAAACCACGCCCGAGTTAGCTGCAGGCTGCGGTGTTAGTGATAAAACTGTTTTAATCCACCTAAAGGAAATTGGGAACGTAAAAAAGCTTGAAAGATGAATTGAGTGCAGCAAACCGACAAACGCGCGTCGACTGCTGCGTTACTTTACTCATCGGCACAATAATGAAGGGATTCTAAATTTAATCATTACCTGTGATGAAAAGTGGATCCTGTACAATAATCGGAAACGCCCATCGCAATAGCTAAACCCTGGCGAACCAGCCAAATCCTGCCCCAAGCGAAAATTGACTCAAAACTTAAAAAAACTCAAGACTTGTGAGCTTTTGGTGGACTAGTGCCGGTGTCGTTCACTACAGCTTTCTTAAATCTGGCCAGACGATTACGGCAGATGTCTATTGTCAGCAACTGCAAACCATGATGGAAAAGCTAGCTGTTAAACAACCGAGGCTGATCAATCGCTCTAGGCCACAGCTGCTTCAGGACAACGCTAGACCACACACTGCACAACAACAGACGGCTACCAAATTAGAGGAGCTTCAATTGGAATATCTAAGACATCCACCGTACTCCCCGCCGGACCTTGCTCCAACAGATTACCATTTTTTTTTTAAATTTGGATAACTTCTTGCAAGGGACAAAAATTCAACTCCGATGGGGCAGTCCCAAAGCGCCTTCAAAGATTTTATTGATTCCCGTCCGAATGGTTTTTTTAGTAAAGGGATGAATGAACTACCTATGAGATGGCAAAAGTGCATAGATAGCAATGGTGCATACTTTGATTAAATTAAATACTTAATGTATTTAAAAAAAATCGACTTCATGTTCCTCCCTTTTAAAAAGCCAATTTCATATGTAAGGACCTAAGAGCCCCACGAGGAGTGCCGCGACAAGTCCGGCACCACCGCGCTGTCGGACGAGCTCCAGGAGCTCTGCCGACTCGGCGGCCGGCGGCGCGTCCGCGTCCCGCCGGGTCGGCTAACTATTTTACTAGACTTTACATACGTATGAATGTTGTTTTCGCTATTTATTTATTTAGCCACAAAGAATAAAAGAGTAGTTTGCATTATTATTTCAGAATTAAGTAAAGTTCCTAGTTTGAAATAAATAATGTTTAATTTATACATTACGAAGATAAGTTTTCAATGTATTTAGTTTTGATTTTTTATTTTTTTTTATTTTTCGGTAATAATATAAGTGTATTTTGCATTGCTAATTTAAGTATTTAGTAAGTCCTTTATTTTTGCCTGGAAAACAGGATAAACTTAGTTCAGGCACTTGTGTATTATTGTCACACACAGTGTAGTATGTTTAGTATTCTGGATATGTTGTAAAATAAGTTATTCAATAAAGATTTTATTATTATTATTATTATATTATATACAGCTTAACAAACAACACGCATTAGGCCAGCGTGCAGCACAGGATCAGCGATTTGGTCGATGGGTGCCTCGAACGCGTTTTGCATCGGTAGGATTTTTCCCTGGTCGCATTTTGCCACGTTCGAGTTTTGTCACGTGTGCTTTATGTTTGATCGTATATTTTCCTATGGGTAATTTGCCTTACAGCATGTTGTCTGATTCGGTTTTTGGTCTATAAATAATTTGCCTAACAGCTTAAAGTCTTAACTCAGAACAATATTAGTTATTGTTCTGAGGTCTTTAAGCTTTTTGCCCTACTGTAAATTGACAGATTGCATACTGTGATTGACAGTGTCAATTACAATGACATGATAAGTGCATCAACATGAAGTATGAATGTAATCATGAAGATGTTACGTTAGAACTCTTTAGATAAGCAATAAGAAGTGTTTATTGAACAGTAGATTAATAGAATAGCCCCTAGTCACAGATATATAATAAGAAGTATATGTCTGTGGCCCTAGTACTCTTGATGAGTATAGGTGCCATCTCGGACCAAATATTACATATTTGGTCCGAGGGTGCCATAGTCGAGAACCACAACGATTTTAAAATGTCTATTTAAAGGTTGAATGCCCTTTTTGTTTTAATCTAAGGTTGATTGCGATGAAAAAACTGAGATTAAGAAATATGCGTTTATGACTAAATGCAATGAAAAATAGTGAGATTTAAAAAAATAAGTTTATGACTAAATACGGCTAAAAAAAACTGAGATTATGAAATTGGAGACTAAGGTAAAAATCGATTATACATAAAGCACACGTGACAAAACACGATCGTGGCAAAATGCGATTAGGGAAAAAATCTTACCGATGCAAAATGCGTTCGAGGCACCCATCGACCAAATCCACGACTATTATCCCCGAAGGGTCAGTCAGAGACTAGGCAATGAGGACAGCAAAAGCAGTCCTCTACCATAGTCCACTTTTCACCAAATAGCGACTGCACATGTGCTCAGCGTGACAGGTGGTGAGCCCATCGCCGCTCTATGCTGTTAGATGTATGTGCAGTCTTTAGTCCGTTAGTCGCCTTTTACGACACCCAAGAGAAGAGAAGGGGTCGTAGTATTCTTTCACCGTTACGCGACACGGTTAAAGATGAAGTACGAAAATTATATTATGTTGTAAGTAATTTTTCATCTGTGATATTCGTAGTCTATTGGTCAACTAGCATGGTTCCCGTCAAGTGCATTTAGAAAATACTGTTTGTTTCTCTGGTTTGGGTGCTTTCTCTATATATAAGAATGTATTTAAGTTTAGTATTTGAGAATACAAGTTACTTAAGGAAGCTTAAAACTTAGGCAAGCTAATTGGTGACTGGTGTGCGTGTGGGAGTTATTTTTAACCGACTTCAAAAAAAGGAGGAGTTCTCAATTCGTCGAAATATATATTTTTTAAATTGTTCAACACATAGAGCGCGGCGCCACTAGACACAATAGAACTTCTTTTAATTGAGCACTCCGCGCGGGGATTCCGGCATTCAACCTGTTAATCTGTCCACAGATACATAGCAGTAACGCAACCAATCAAGTACGCGAAGCACAAAAGCAACGGTAGGGTGTGGCTGATGATCGCCGTGGCCTGGCTGGTCTCCGGGGCCATCGGGTCACCAATAGTCCTGGGCCTGAACAACACACCAGACAGGAGCGCTAACCAGTGCCTCTTCAATAACACCAACTATGTCATCTACTCGTCGCTGGGGTCATTCTACATACCTTGCATCATCATGATGTTCCTGTATTATAAAATATTTAAGGTAAGACTTAAGGCGAGTCACCGAGGATATGCGGGCAAAACTGTTTTGCTAGATCAAATGGTTTATGTATTTACTATTACATTACGCTCTTATAAAAATATATATAATAATATACTAAATGATATTGTTTAAAAAATGTGCTTATTTGTAACGTGATTAGATGTAGTTTACTCGATTATAAAAAATCCCGAAAACAGGCCAAATAAAAGTCTAAAACGCACGATTTTTTTTTTTTTTTAGTTTTCAACATAATTTTTACATGTAAATATTTATTTTGAAGTACTACAGAGAACCTGCTAATTCATAAAATCCTATATAGGCAAAAAACCTATAAAAACCTATAAGACGCGCCTATTTGCGCCGCATACCCGTCCCGTACTGTCGTACCGTCGAGAGAGCGAGAGAGAAGCGCTCGAAAGGACTCGCCGCTTCGGTAGTCGAGTGGTCAAGTGCTCGGTTCAATATCTGAAAGTACCGGGTTAAATTCTCAGGTTGGGCAAAGTGTGTTTTCTAGTGTGTAGCCCGGGTTTGTAATTTCCAACCCAATACCCCTCAATTGTAGCAATGACTTGATTTGAATGATGGATGCCTTTTTCCCTGCAGAGGACATAGGGAGGAGGGAGGACTACATACAGCTGTATGCGGCTGTATGCAGTATACTTTATTTTACTTTACGAGACTTAAAGTCGTCGTAGTTTAGCTGGTTTCTTCGGTCATCAATATTAGTTATCTTTATTATTGAAATTTTGCATTCACAATACATAGATATAGCTCGAATGGAATCCCACTCGAGCTTCCTGAGACTGGTTGATTTTTTTCTAGTAAACATTTTAACCTATATCAATATTAGAGTTTAAGATGAACATCGTCTCAGGCACAAACTGAAAACAGCACTTGAACAAAAACGACTATATATTAAGACTTTGAATTCACGATCTTTTTGTATAAGAACAATAACTCTTGTAACTGAGCTACGGAAGACAAGACATCATAACCTTTACTTCTTTTTTAATCATAAGAGTGTGGGTATAAGTCTTACCGAAGTGATTGTTAAAATAAACTGTTCCTTTCAGTTTCGGTAATATTAATATGATTAGTGAATACAAAATAAGCCATATAGAAAAGAAGTTAACCAGTACTTCGACATTAGCACCATCTACCTAAAAAGTTATTTACTTTCATTCAATAACGTAGCAGTTTCTAACAGCCGTCGGATTCGTGAGCTCTCTCATATTTCTTAAGTAATTCAAAGACCAATAAATTTAGGCAAGTTTGAACAGAAAGGTGTACGAACTTGCCCAAACTTCATGTTTACCTTTTGAAAGTAATCCGGATTTGTCATCTTCTCTGTAAATAATGAATACCCTTACTTATAAGTATTTGGAAAGCCCTTTTTAAGTCTTTGCAGAGAAGGGTCGGGGTAAAATAACTATGTTAATTGCGGCATACGGAAACAGGAATTTCAAATTTAAATGTAGGTCAAATCTAAAATGATAAATATAAATAAATATAAATACCAACTCCCCAAAATATTACAACTGAAAGATTAAAAATAATGTACCTATAAGGTGTTTCTAATCATTATGTTCTTGAATAATTAAGATAACTGTGAATAATGAGATTTAACTGGATATTAAACAAGAAAGAGGATAATATGTGCAATTCGATGAAAGCGAATTTTTAGTCAAAGAGATTAACATAATGCAAAACGGACTACAAATCAACATAAAAATGTTTTGATCGGGTGTCAAAAACGAACTTCAGTTATTACAATCCAGAGTTTAAAAAATGTTAATTATTTACAGGCAATTCGACAGCGGGCTAAAAAGCAGCGTAAAGCGAAGAAGACAGCATCAGCTTTAAGTTCAGCAGTGTCGAGTGGAACAGCAGCGGTCGTCATAGAGAACATCGCAAATTCACAAAAGTTTGGGGACGGCTCCTTCCGCACTGAAGATGATCGACCCACCAACACCGCTTCTGGTAGCAACGATGATAACGACGATGATGACGAAAAGTGAGCAATATTAAAAGAACACTTTCCATTATTAGCTATATTTCAAGAACTTTTAGACAACACTTTTTTAGCCTTTATGCCCTCAAAAGACCGTATCACAAAATGTATTTTAATAATAGACAAAGATTCTAAGAAATAAAGTAAGAATCTCTCTTTCTCTCCTCCTACCTTTTGTCTTACACCGTTGTGGGGTTAGCTTTCGTTATACTTTGCCTTCATTAGAGTAAGAACGAATTAAATATTTCTTCATACTTTTATGTCTAGGCGAGCAAACCTCTCTTTGGTCACCACAAGGTAAAATGAAAAATGTTTAAATGGTATATTTTATCATGTTCTTTAAAAAAAACATATTAATATAGCAGGAAACTTTATAAAATGTATTCAATGCAAAAGGACATCATTTTTTGGGGCCTTTTCTGAAAGTGCTGGCCAACAAAAAAAATGGTACGTATTGTTAGAAGTACCCATTTGGAGAAATAATTTATATGGCACAAAAGTTGTAGGATTGCTCCGAGCCAAGTTATACGTGTTCGAAGATTCATCATTTTCATACATTTTTTATTTTATTCCTAATTTTTTTTGTATAAACAGAATTTATGATTACCCCATAGCTTTTGCGCTGCATTAACAATTTCTTCAGATCAATAGTTCTAGCAATATCTATCATTATTTTATGTTTCCCAGTCCCAGCACTTTCAGAAATCAATAAATGTATGAAAATGATGAATCATCGAACTTGTATAACTTGGCTCAGAGCAATCTTACAATTTTTTTGCCATATTAACTATTACTCCAACTAGCTAGTTCTACCAATACGTACAATTCTTTTTTGTTGGCCGGCACTTTCTTTGCAAAGGAATCAAGCATACGGACGTGAAGGGTCTCTTTCTTTAACCGTTGCTGAAGGGGTGGTGGGGGTTGGTCCGGTTTTGGAAGGGGGCTGCGGGGCGTCGTTTTTCTGTGTTTGGTGTGGGAGTTTTGGGTGCCGCGTCGGCGTGGTGTTTCCTCTTAACTCGTAATCCCTACGCGCGCGCGTAAACCCTGCGCTCCTGACGGACGTCAAATCGATATCGAGCCGGCTGTGCTTATCGGAATATGAACGCTCGGGTCACGAGATAGGTTTCAGTTTCGCGTGGGGGTCGTTGGAGGGTGAACCTTCTGTACGGTAGTAGTATTGGTTATTCTGTGCTTGTACCAAGACGAATAACAAAACAATTTTAAAACACACAAGTTTATGCTTATTAATTTTTGACGTTTTTTTATGCTTAAGTTTTTATAAAAAAAGATATTTGAATGATTAAAAATGTCAACCTTATTGGTTAGGTACTAATGTTTTCCAAAACTCATTTCAGCCGCTACTTTATTTTACTTCAATAACTCTCCAATTTATATTACTTACCACAGTATCAATACGATAATTGGAAATCATATTACACAATTCTATGACCACGGCTTATATTTCGGTTCGACGCGATTCTGTTTCGGCGTGCAGTGGTACTGGGGGTAGCAATGCGCATTTGTCTGGCACAGACTATAATAGCTAGTTAGATTAGTTATTAAGTCTTAACTATAAGTTAGTTAACTGTTTTTTTATTATTATTAGTATTGACGTCAATAAGTGCCTGTAAAGGTTTACATTGAATAAATAATTTGACTTTGACTTTGACCTTTTTATGAAAGGCCCAAAAATGTATGGAGCCCGAATGATCTTCTTTACCTTTCTAATCGAAAGAAAACCCTCCATGATAGTCAACTGTCAATCAATCTTTTTACTTACATACATAGTTATAATCACGACTATTATCCCCGAAGCTTAAGTTAGTGACTAGGCAATGAGGACTGTAAAAGCAGTCTTCTACCATAGTCCACTTTTCACCAAATAGCGATTGCACATGTTCTCAGCATGACAGGTTGTGAGCCCAACGCCGCTATATGCTGTTGGAAGTATGTGCAGTCTTTAGTCTGTTAGTTGTCTTTTACGACACCCAAGGGAAGAGAGGGGGTGGTAGTATTCTTTCACCGCTGCGCGACAGGGTTACTTTCCATCTTTTTGATTTACTGTTCTTTAATAAAGACTAAATGAGAATGGTTTAAATATAATTATACTTACAATCATAATGAGTCTTTTAGTATTTTATAACTGTAATAGCCTTGCTCGGAAAAATGGTATCTAAACGATACATAAAGGAGAAAAAGAGAAATAATTCACTACAGGAAAACGTTATAATCAAAAATATTGACTTTGTTTTACATATAAACGATATGACAACGTCGAAATCCGTAAGTACAATAATTTATTCTAGAGCGATATTGGGAAAAATGGATACTCGAAGCGACACTCCTGTCGCTAAATGTCCCCGTCACGGCCGTATTTCTCTGTGACATAATTGACGGGAAAAGTTGGGAAATTCGTAAATTCGGCACAGTTGTAGATAACAGCGGCAAGTAGGCGGTCCAATTACAGGCGTTACGAAATGCCCTGAATAAGAAACGATTGGGACGGAAAAGTAAGATATGTCATAAAAACACAACACAATTGAACAATGAACACTGGAGTCTTTGATTATATACAAGTCAAAGACTGGAGTATTGTCACAAATAGGTTTTTCGGAACAAATAATTCTGAGGAATATAACATTTTAAGCTTTACCTGTTGTGATGTACTTTGTGAGATGTATTCGTCAGACAAAATCCTTTCTTATGTAAGAGAAATACACCTGAGTTTAGGTTGTCAATAACTACCCTAACTACTAACTACTATCCCTTGTATGTCTTGTGTAACGTATGTGTAAATGTTGTTTATTAGTACAATAAAGGATTATTAACTATAGCGCGTTTCTAAGGCATGGTTAGCTGCCATTTACGACACCCTATTTTATTTATCTATTAAATCATACAATACAAGAATTTGTATGTCAGTAATAGTCAGTTATATAATGAGTCGATTACTTCACATACATCATCTTATATTTTTGAAAGTTTATATTTATTAACAATACTTAACAGGCCATTTAAAGTTACATTTTAGACTAAGAACATTAAGAATTCAGCCCTGCTGTAACTTAGAAAAGATTTAAAACTTATTTGCAACACGTAGATACAACTTGTGTTGGCATTGGTAGTTTGTATTTATTCTAATTCCATACCGTTCCCCAGTTTTAAAGATGTCTTTCATTCAATATATTTAAGCTTTGAGATCCTACAGATTACCTACAGTTTTGGAGTAGCTAGCATTACCTATATTACTTCTCTTTTGATAGTGTGGCCTTAAAAGGCTTTTTTGGACTTCTAACTTCTCTTCAGACTTCAAAAGCGTTATAACTTCGTCCTTCTTTTGTTTCAGCTATAGAACAGAGATGGGAGCATACGCTGAAGAGCTAGTCAATACTAGATCAGCCAGATTTATGCTTGCCGCTGTGGTAGAAGAGACTGGCCTGTGAGTATTACTTGATCATTACAGCCAAGAAAACTTGTACAGATTAATATTTGATTATTTTTTTATTTAAATTGGATAGTTAAATCATCCCCCATTGCCAAACAAACACTTTAATTTTAAAAAGGAAATAATCAAACACATCTTAATACATAAATCGTAACACCTGTTTCCTGAAAACATTACAAGTTTATAAAATTAATAATCTTTTCTACGTCTTGTACAAGTTTTCTACATAATTACTGAAATATTCTAACTTAGTTCAATAACATTTTAAAAAATAAAACGTCTCATGGCAATATCTTTGTTTCAGAATAATGGCCAACTTAGCATCTCCGATCCCAATGATGGATCCCAACACTAACAACGATTCTGGGTACGCGCCCTCTAACTTAGACGGCGACGTGAAAGAACATACGCCCCCCGCCTCGCCTACACAAAAAGACCAAAAGAAAGATGACGAGAAATCTGACGCGCCAAAAAAGCCTGAACTAAAGTAAGTTTAATGGCCGAACGCTTTTTCTGTTCAAGTTTTTCCCGATATCGGGGAAGTAGGTAGCAGATTCAGCTGAAATGTAGTTAGATAATTGTGTTGACGCGAGTATTATTTGTAATAATGTTACTGTTGAAATATTTATTCGAAACGTCTAATCACAACTTGTGCTTTATCTGGTTTTAAATTTTAATTATAGTTATTTCCACATCGGGACAGTAATTGGCCTTGATTTCACCTCATGATAAGTGACGATGCTTTTTACATTGACATTATTGCAATCGACTAATAGTTAGCAAGCAAACTTAGAAAACCCCTATTAACTAAACTAAGCAGAACCCCCGCAGAACGATTACCCGTAAGCGTTTTATTTGTTTTATAAATTCAATTATGTATTTTTTTTAATCTTTTCTAAATAGCATTTACTTATATCAAAATTTGCAGTGGTATCAAAATATTTTAAAAACGGCACCGACTCTTCTATAGTTTTCACACGAATTCCGGTTAATTTTACCGCGCGATATTAAAGAATTTTTAAGTAGTTTGCACTCATGGAAATTCTGCTCGCTCTTTGGACAGAAAATGTATTTTGCGAATACTTCATGAAACTTCCAATAATAACCACGTCAAACATTGTTGTTGGGAAAGATGAATATATTTCCTCTTATGAATAAATTTCTTCGTAAAGTCGACAGTAAACTGGAATAGCAAAGATTTTGCATCAGTTGCAAAATTTTAATGCAATGTAAGTTTAAATTTTACCCTCAGGTAACTTTAAGGTTCACACTCTTGTCAGCTGGTCTGGGTCGTATTTACAAAGTTAAATGATTGACTCGTTTGATTTCATCATCATCATCATCATCCCCAGTACCACTACCAAACACTTATTTTACAAGTAATCATTCATTGGATTTTGTTGTATGTAGTTCAATGTTAAGTATACCGACTACATGCATAATCATAATGTAAGTAGATAATCATATCAATGGGTTATGCTTACTTAAATATCTTACTTTATCATAGTAGCAAATTTAAACAGTTGATAAATTATATAGGAAGCATTAACACGTCGAATGTTATGACAATTGTTTTTTTTATATTAAACCGTATTTGATTTTCAATAAAAAGCGATTTATTTTCGAAAGTGCTACAGAAAATGGTGAAAACAACAAAATTAGTTAGCAAAAGCTTGTATCGCCATCGAGGATACAAATTGACGGCGTTGAACAATTAGTAATTAAACTGATTACTTTGCGAGCCAATCACAAAGTTTGATGGGATCTCGCTCAGTCCATTGGCTTTATGCAAATTGATTGACAGCTACGTTTACTATTTATCTAAAACTTTTTGATAATATACCGTTGTTTAATTATTTATTATCCGTATAATTATAATCGCTACCTTTTATTTTGGTGCGTTAGAAACGCAAATAATTAGTTTTTATAAGGGAAAGTTTATTAAATACAAATATTAATAATTTTATCTGCTCTAAATAGGGTTACAGTAAGGGTGTTAGGTACATTATTATGTATATTGTGAAAACAAAATGGAGCTTAACCTATTTAACCATTTTGCATAGCATGCAAATATACAAATAATGATAAAAACAATTATTTAAAGGAACATGGGAAATTTGGTCCCCACCATACAACAGATTTGAAATTAGTGTCATTTAAAGGGTCTAGTAGGATAGATATTTTTTACTTTGTCGACGTTCTTTAAATATGCGGTATTTAGGTTATAAAAAAATATAATGTTTTTGAATATTTTTTTTTTCAAACAAAATAAGATTGCAAGAGCAGACCAGGCAACAGGCGGCACCCGTTCACGAGTATGACATGTGAATCAGCCATCGCTTCGCTTAACCATGTTTAAAGGAACGTAATGACCCGATGCGCATGTTACCACCGCAGAGACACTTTGAGAGAGCATGACACACTCGAGCAACTCCAACTAAAGCAAGAAAACAATAAAAGTTTTTTTTTATTATAAATAAACCCAATACGTTTTGCAACTAACACAGGAACTTTAGACTTCTTTGGGTCCCAATGAACAAATTGACACGTATCCCATGACTGTTGCCGTCATAGTTCAGCCATTTTGTACAAAATATCTACAAATTATATACAAAAACCATCCTTAGTTATCGCTCTTTCTGTTAGTGAAAGAAAACCGCATAAAAATCCATTGCGTGGTTTAGAAGATGAAAGCGGAACCAAAGACACAGGAAAACGGCGACTTTACTTTATAATAATACTAGCGGCCCGCCCACGCCTTCGTCCACGCTAACTTAGAAAAACCGACATAGTTCAGCCATTTAAAAAAATATGTCTACAAAATATAAACAAAAACCATCCCCAGTTAACGCTCTCTTTTTTAGTGAAAACCGCATAAAAATCCATTGTGTGCTTTAGGAGAATAGTGCGGTGCCACAGACAAAGGAAAACGGCGACTTACTTTATAACACCTATTATGTAATGATGACATTACACCACTTAACAGTAATAATGCATTCGATCTCTTTAGAAGAAGCGTTCGTATCAGAAATTATAAGCGATTATGATTACATTCTAACATGAAAATGAAAAATATAATTATTCAATAAATTTAATTTATGCACATTGAATCGTCCAAAACATGTTTTTAGCCAACCACCCATTCAGGACGACATTAGCTGTGGAGAAGAACGGGCGCAAGAAACCACAGCTTCATACAGAAGTAACATATACATACTCGTACATAGGGGAAGGTAGAGCAAGACGGGCCTCTTAAGGGAGATTAAATAAAATCGATATTAATAGTGAGAAATGTAATTAACAAAGTGTAGGAACTTAAAAACAACCTCTTTGGCTATGGTAATGATGATCTATGTTTTATGACAAAAATAATCAAATTATTGAGCAAAATTTTCTTAAATTTTCTTTTTTCTTTGTGTTACGTATCCTTTTTCTACTTTCGCTTTTCTTGTGCGGATGTTGATGATTTCGGATTTCTCGGAGCTTTCTTTTATCCTGATAATGATGATTCTGTAGTGTGGACTTTTGCAAAAGGGTAGTACCCGTTTTGCCTGTCACCGCTTTGCCCGCCATCCCCCATCCGAGCCCACACCGAAAAATATTCATGTATACAAATGTTTTACTCATATAAGGCACTATGAAAGGTAATCTATCAGTTAATGTGCGTTGCTATTCAATTAACTTCACCTAAATCATAAAAACACAACGTACTTACCTTTTAAATATATTAATTTTTTGGCGCAAAAAGTTACACAACATCCCCTGCTCTCAATTGTCTTGTGCCGCTTGCCGCGGCGTGCTACTTTTCCAACGGAAGGAAAGCCCCAGAGATAACCATGTTGTCTCGGTCTTACATTAACACAGAGATATTTAAAGTACCCGTTTTACCTACCCTTACCTTCTCGCCCTACCTTCCCCTACATACATATAATCACGACTATTATCCCCGAAGGGTTAGTCAGAGACTAGGCGATGAGGACAGCAAAAGCAGTCCTCTACTATAGTCCACTCTTGACCAAATAGCTAAATAGCTACTGCACAAGTGCTTAGCGTGACAGGTGGTGAGCCCATCGCCGCTCTATGTTGTTGGAAGCATGTGCAGTCTTTAGTCCGTTAGTCGCCTTTTACGACACCCAAGGGAAGAGAGGGGGGGGGGGGGGGGGGTGTATTCTTTCACCGCTACGCGACACGGTTGACAAAGCAATTAACGCAGGAATGCATAATTGAACGATCGAACTCGCACGCTTTTCTGCCAATTTATTTGTATTAAATAAAAATGCAAATTAAAACGGAATTACGTGCCACGCTTGTTTAGGTAACAAGCCCCCGTGTGTATTCAAAAGTTGTTACTTTCCCGTCAGTTGAATTTCTCTACAATTTCCTCGACCTGTACAATTGTGGTTATTAATCACGTTACAATTTAAAATTGGTTTAAATGCCTTTTAATGACTTTTGTTTTGTATATAACGCTACTTTAACGTGGAATTATATTATGCCTTCCACCCAAGGTTGCAGGAAGAGATTGCTATTAACACTTACAACACAATGTCACTATATAGAGACACAATAGAAATTCTAATCATTGAGCACTGATCAGTGCGCGGCTACAGTTAAAAGTTTAAGCAATAAGGCCGCCTACTAGTAATCTCTTCTCTATGTTATTGTAATTGTTTTATTACTGGTGTGCAATGCAATGTTATAATTAATAATAATAATAAAATATTTATTAAAAAACTAATTTCATAATGCTTAAACACATTAATAATAGACACAAAATATACATGTACCTGGATTAGGATATTCCGGTTTTCCAAGCAAAGAGAAAGATTAACATAATTTTATTCAAAATACAGTTATACTTACTCGTAGTCTTAGTTGCTAAAAAAAATACGAGACAATATTCATTAGAGATAACTACCTTATTTATATTAATTAATAATAAATTTACAATATTCATTTAAAATTGCTTGGTATGTAAATAAAATAAAACATTAGTCAATGGTTTTGTGGTTGTACGGTTTTTTGAAGTGCAAGCATATGGCTCACTTTGCTGTTTTGGCCTTCTTTGTGCAATCCTTCAGCGCGTGACCCACTTCACCGAAATGACCGCAGGTGACGGCCTCCTCTCGGCATGTCTTGACTGCATGACCTTATGCTGACACTTAAAACATCTTGTGACCAGAGTAAAGTCTCTTACCGGGCACGACGACCTATTTACAAAAACGACATCCGTCGCTATCAGAGCTTTGCAAATATGAGCAGGGACTTCGATAAAGTAATTGCCGCCGGTCTCGGGGTCCTTCTTTTCTGATTTATAGCTTAACTTAACAGAGGTCAAGTTTGGAGTTTCATATGTTGATGCTTGTCAGCCAAGTTTTGATGGTAGATGCTGTTTAAAACTTCACTTTCGTGGGCACTCCGATTACAATAATTTTGGGTATGTCTATGAGGCTCATCCACAGTAAGGCCAGACTTCGTCAGTTGCACCGACTGACTCAGCTTCTCAATGTCGTCTTTGGTTTCGGTTTCGGTTTGGTTTCGTTTACCATGTCAGCGTAGGAAACGTTCTGAATATTAAAAAGCAAATGAGAAGATAATGTGTGTTAGTGAATTTTGAAGGCCAAGATCATAAAAATGTAATTATTACTTCGTGCATTCAGAATCACAAAAAGCAGTTTCAGATATTTTGACTTTGGTCATCCGTCCAGTAAGGCAGTGCAATAGTTTCTTAAGTAGCAAGATGCCTATTACTGTTTCATTAAACATACTTAAATACTAGAGACTGTTGAACCACTAATTATCCACATAATCAGTATAACTACTCGTATTTGTTAAAACTAGTTATACATGTAGATATTTATTAAGGGGGGTTCAGAGAAAATTCCGGGCCCTCGCGTGCGAATTCGTAAGCGCCATTCTCATTTTTATCAAAAAGTTCATAAAAATGTTTATTTTGTAGAAAATCCAAAACAGTCAACAAATCGAAAAGGTAAAACCCTGTGTTTATGATTTTATAGGAATTATTATTGTAAAACACGGTCGTAATATGCATTTATATGAAACAAAATGTTTCTAATTGTGTTTTGGAAACAGTCATCCCCTCACACAACGTTTTGTAAAACATATTGAAAATTTTAGTGCGAAATATCTAAATTATTTTGAATAACAGCTAATAGAAAACAGCCAATTTTTTTTCACCGCCTAAGTAATTAATAGACGAGAACAACAATTTAGCTACCTAGCTCAACAATTAATTTTGTACAAACAGCCTTGCTTACTGCAAATTGTGGGTAGAATTTAATGAAGCTATTAACATGATAATGGGAACTGAAATAATTAGGTAATGGCACAAAATATTAAGCTGTTATCAAAAGCACTCGAGGCTACTGGTTATTAAATGTTAGGTATTAACAAAATGGATTTTTTACATACATTTGATACAAAATATTTTTTGGACTTTTTATTGGAGAAATCTAGTGATTTCTCCAATAAAAAATTCGGGTCATAAAAATATTTTACACTATACCGCTTTTGAGATTTACCTAACTCTATCGTCTTCTTAGCAACAATACACTCACAATTTGAATACAATCGCGGCGGCAACATCGCTCGCACTCGCAGACTTATGGTCGCGCATAGTTACAAACAGCAACATAGAGTAACTAATAGTAGTTAATTTATTATAAATTAGTTGATAGTTATTCAGAAAGCGTATAAATAACACGTACTTAGTATAAAAAATACCAAGAAAATCAGTAACTTATTTTTATTCCTTAGTGTCAAAATCTAAAAAAAATACCTACGTATTTTTTCAAAGAAAATTTGAGATAACTGTCACTTTCCGATATTAGTATTGTGGAACATTAATGTATATTAAATTGTTGCATTTTTAGGAAGAAGCTCAGCCGTTTAGGTAGCAGCTCCATCATTTCAACTCCTCGCAGGAGGTTCAGAAGTGCCGCGTCTGCTGCCAGGTTCACTATCTTCAAAGTCAACAGGGCTGGGAAGCTGAGAGCCAAATCTTTTGCCAAAAAAGAGAAGAAAGCAACACAGACACTCGCAATCGTTTTGGGTAATACGCTAATGAATTAAGATTAAGAGTCGATTACACAAACACAGAGAAAACGTATTTTATTAATCCTTTTAAAAAAATACCATCTACTTTTGTAACGGAATTTTTAAAAGGCATTTCATTAAATTCATACATATATATTATAAAAGTTAAGACTGATAGACCTATTAAACCCATTAGTTTAAAATTTATTTCAGAAGTCATCAAACATTGAACTTCTTAAAATAAAATCTCACATCAATCCGCCTTAAAAGGAAAAACTACGTGGAAGTGCCATGCAAAATTCTCATACGAAACACAGAAAAATGACGTTTCGTAGTCCTCTGGTTCCTCGTTTAGAACTGGACCAACTTTTATGTTTTTTTCAGTATCGGTTAAAGAAAGAGATTTTCTACGTCTGTATGTTTAATTTTTTTGCATTAAGTCATTTATTTAACAACCAGGAGCCTTCAAAATTTAGCGAAATCACTCTGTTTTAAGGCGTCTTCAGAAACATTAAGTAACCGGTTTAAAGAAAACTCAAACATACAGACACAGAAAATCTCTTTCTTTAACCGATGCTGAAAAAATTATAAAAATTGGTTCAGTTCAGGGGACTACGAAACGTCGTTTTTCTGTGTTACATATGAAAATTTTGTATGACACCTCGACGCAGTAGTTCCTCTTAACTTTGCAAGCAATATACAGCTTTGACACCACAGTAAGATCAGTAAAAGCCACTTTACAAAAATATACAAAGTTTTATTACTTATTTCTTTCATCATCATTCATCAGTCATCATTTCTCTGGTGTTTTATCGAAGTTCATATATATTCAAAAACGAAACAGTGCTTCGTTCCTGAAATTCATATCAACCCAACTAACAATTGTCTCAATTTCTCTTGCAGGTGTCTTCCTTTTCTGCTGGGCGCCATTCTTCACTTGCTCCGTTCTTGACGCGCTCTGCTCCAAGTTCGATCTCAACTACTCCCCCGGGGTGACCGCCTTTATCCTCACCACGTGGCTGGGCTACATCAACTCGTTCCTCAACCCCGTCATCTACACCATCTTTAACCCTGAGTTCAGGAAGGCCTTCCGCAAGATCCTCAATTGCACCACCTAGCCCTTGTACTTTGTGTACAGCTAAGCGAATTACCCCACCGACTCCACATATTATGTATAATTATTTTATTTTATTACTCATTAACGTATAATATTGTACATAGTGTAATAGATTTAACTGTAAGTAGTAAATTATATTGAGTAGAATGGATGTTGTCGTACTGCTTACATTTTAAACAAATTACCGAAGAATGTAACTATTAGGTACCTTACTTACTTATTCCCTATTAGGGATACCGTGATACAAGCACACTGTTAATATAATAGATGGGCCTACCGAGTTTATTCTAGTATACAGCTCAGTTTCGAACCTACTTCATCGTCTGTTTTTAACTTCTAACGTGATTTTTAATCCTTTAGTTTGGTATTTTCCATCAAGGGAATAACTGTTCAGGTGACAATAGAGGAGAATGAAAAGTAAAACATTTTGCGCCGACCCTAAGTAAAATGGGACTAGTACAAGAGGAATTAAGTTTGGTAATTCAATTATGTCAATATTGTGCTAATTATCTGTTGATTTGTATTATCTATTCATCGTCTTATTTACTACAAGCTAACATGTTATTTCGTTTAAAAATGTCTAACTAGCACTGCCTAAAAAGCCAACCAGGGTAATTGTAAACACCACCTACAATGCAGGATTTGAGTAGAACTCCTGGTTAAAAAACTAATTGTCGTCGAACACTACTCACTATTTCATATATGTATGGTACCTAACATTGGTAACAAAGGTGGTTTGAAGCATAGTCTTAATTAAACCTTTACTTTCTTAATAAGTCTTGGTTAAAAACTGATGCTGACTCATTATTGATTTTAAAGACGACTTACCTCAGGTAGGTTGTATTCGAGTACCTATTTAAAAAGAGGTTGCAATTAGAGTACAAAACAGTTCAATAGAAGTTTTGGAAGAAGAGAATCAAAAGAAAAGAAATAAAATAAAATTCCATTCTAATTCCATAATACAGAGTGATCAATCTAAACGGGTCAGTTAAGATAAATCAAAAACTATAAGAGATATTGAAATCTGTTCTTAGGAACCATGGCGTCGATTTTAGATTCAATAAAAACTGCATTCATTTTTTTTTGTTAATTCTCATACGTAACCGGGAGTCAAACCCGCGGTCTCCATCTCTGTAAACAATGTTATAAATTCTGCAAGTTTATTCGTTATTATTGTTGATGGTATGAATTAAGGAACACATTTGTAAATGGAATCTTGATTAAATGATTAAAAGAAATTTCAAAAATACGATAATTATTTTTTTACGGTCAATGTTCAAAATGGTAGCCATTTTCCTTGATACATTAATTAAATTTCATGTATAATAATAATGCAATACTTATAGCATTCCGTATTTTTGTTGGATGCATCTGTATTAAGATATTTCCCTAATTCTTATACTTTTTGATTTCTCCCTACTGACACCTTTGGATTGATCACCTGTATAGGTAGATGCAGGTATCCTTACAGTGGTAGATAATTATAATGTTCTACTTTCATTCGACCTAATTTCTAAGTCCCCATGGTTGTGATTTCTATGAAATTAGTTAACCTTAAACGTAGAGCAATAATAGTTTATTATTTTAAATGTATTTTTATGACGTTTGATATTACCACTAAAATTATTAGTAATTTAAAAGAAACACTAAACGGCGTTTCTTTTACATTACACGTAATTTTTTTGTCCTGACATTTTTAACCCTATTAGTGACCCTAATAGTACCTAGAGTAGATCCGTACCTATAAAATGTTATTAATGTATATATAAACAATTTATTAGTCATTAGTCAACTTACTATCATCATAAATTATTATTCTCAACGGTTCGACTGGTTTTGATAAAGTTTAGGGGTTGATAGTTAATTATTGTTGCAAGCGAAAATAGATCTGGCTGAATGTTGATTGTAAGTTAGTTATTACCATTTAACTTGTAAATAAATATGAAATAACAATAATATGCTGGGTAATGTAGAATGTATGTACAAATTAATAACTATACCCTATTAATACGAAAACTTTTATAAATATCTGTTATGAAATCGACATGATATTATTAAGTAAGTATTTTTTTTTATTTCAATATGTTTTAATATTTTAATTTATATACTCTGATGTCTGCACACACTAAAGACTTAACTAAGAACTATAAGTACGAGAACTAGGAAATAGTAGTTATAATTATTGAATTTGTATTTGTTTAAATGAATGAATCATCTGTAATTATATGTAAAAAAGGTGTATTGAATAAGTTTTGATGCCAAAGAATAAATGAAATTAAGTAATGGATGATATTATTATTTATGAATGTAAATAAGTAGTTTCTTCCACATAAGTTATGTTTAACGTAACGTAAAACGTTAGAGAATTTATTGTAAAATTTGATGTTGAATTAAATGAAGATTATGAAATTAATTTGTTTGCATAAAACCCTTTCCACTATTGCACAAAATATTCCAACCTTCTTTTTACGTAAATAAGAGGTTAGCAGATATGTAGTCATTAGAAAGTTGACAACTTCTTCTTCGAAGATCGATCTTCTCCGAGGTTCGATTGTCACGGCTATGGCGACATAAAAGAGTCACTATCAGAATACCCAATAAAATTCACAAAACTGGAAAAGTCTCAAGTAAAGGTTATGATATCTGTCATCAAAACTTGTAGAAAATTTACGGAATCTTTCGAATTCTAGAAAAGCTTAACCTTTTTCTTATATGTGAATGTTATTATTATGTCAGATTCGGCGGGCTGGATAAGTTCCACGGTAACTCAACTGGAAAGAGCTCCTGGCTCGGATTGCTAGAAGGGTGCGGGTTCGAATGCTGCTCGTGGAAAATTTTTCGACACTGACTTCTTCAATTTGTAATCAGATCCAAGGCCTTGATTCTTTTAACCAAATTAACAAAATTCCTTTATTTTAGATTAATGTTTTATATTTAAGCGTTTTATTAACGCTTAAATATACTTAAGTAAAATTTTAAACACTGAAAAAAGACGACAACCTCATGCGGGAATCGAACCACGCACCTTCCGCATTCCAGGCGGCTGCCTTAACCACTTGGCTACCGATAACCGACGAGGCAACATAGGTGCGTGGTTCGATTCCCGCCTGCGGTTGTCGTCTTTTTTCAGTGTTTAAAATTTTACTTAAGTATATTTAATCGTTAATAAAACATTTATCTATAAACGCAGCTTCATCTTAACCGAATGTTCAAATATTTGTAAAAATATTTCTTTCGAATCTCAGAGGTGAAAACTTCTAAGATTTGATGAAGCAATGTTGACTAAAATTATAAGCATCAAGCGCTGACAAATTTCGACGGTTGAAAGCCAGACCTCGGTAGCCAAGTGGTTAAGGCAGCCGCCCGGAATGCGGAAGGTGCGTGGTTCGATTCCCGCCTGAGGTTGTCGTCTTTTTTCAGTGTTTAAAATTTTCCTTTATTTTATAAAAATAAGTTGTTTAGGGCTTGAAAATCGCTGAACATCTTCAGCTCTACATCTAAGCCTCTGTTTGTCGCATTTTTGGGTAAACTCTGTATAAATAGTTATGCTTATCGATACAATGATTATATTTTTTCAATAGACATTTAACTAAAATGTTAGGAAGATTATAAAATTTATTAAAAAACTTAGAAAACCATAAAAGTTGGATAGGACAATGTCCGTTGGGTCAGTTATTCTAGAATATCGAAAATTTTTAAAGTCAAGCGAAAGCCTGAAACCTTTGGAGCTACTTTATCAGCTCTAGGAACACATAAACCACCCCTATGACATATAGGTTATGCGGTTTCCAATAGTTTTTGAACTATGTATTCATGAAACTTCTAGTAGGTATACTTTTTTATTTATTGTGACCCTAAAATATGGGAAACGTGACGGAAACATGCCTCATTCTTTGACCATATACGCCTCATTTTACAAGTCTGTGTAAAAAAATACCTTTGCCGTAAAAAGAATCACAACGATAGATAAAGAAGTTATTTAATTTTAAGCTCGAGGTTTTTCACTAGTTCATAGTTCGGAAACTATTAGGTAATTGAAAATCGAGGGACCACCTCAGCTCTTCATCTGGGCTTCCGCTTGTCTCTATTTCTTGGGACACATACATACAAAAAACTACGACTATTATCCCTGAAGGGTTAGTCAGAGACTAGACAAAGAGGACCGCAAAAGCAGTCCTCTGCCGTAGTCCACTTTTCACCTAAATATACCGACTACACATATGCTCATCGTGACGGGTCCTTCTAGCGCAGCAATGCAGAGTTTTGAAGACATTACGTCTCCTTGCCTGACTCCTCTCGCTGTAACTGACTCCTCTCGCTGTAACTGGTCCTGGAGGCGAACTGACATAATGGCGTTTTGGTAGAAACACGTTTTTACAGGCACTACAAACACGTCAATACAACTAAGTTAACTAACTAATTAACTGTTGTTTTTGTAATTATTGTCAGGACCAGGTTTGTATGAATTTCTTTTTTGGAAATTAGTTACGGGACACGGGGACAGGGTTCACGTGAAAAATGTCGTGGGCTGTGTTAGAATTTTTGTATATCGGTATCTACTGTATTGAACATAATTTTGTAAAAACAAAATAATATTAGAATGAAAATACAGTTATAAGCCTTTTAAAACTTAAACAAAATAGGCCTATGCACTAAATAATGTTCCGGTCCTTATTTTAATACACCAGTTTTCCAGGGCAATAAGAAAATATTTTTCCCTAATTTTAGAGCCTCCTACTAAATATCCAAAAAGCACAGTACCTAGACCTACTGTGCGTGGAAAAATGTCGCTGCAGCACTGTAATTATTTCTAGAAGAATTTCTAGTAAATGTACTAGAACTTTATTGGATTTTATGCAAATACCAAATATCTAAGTTGTATTTTTATGTTATTTTCGTAATTTGTTTATTAATTATTAAAAGATTTTTATTATTCTATGTTATTCTAATTAAGAGTGAATCTCAAATTAAACAACTAACAAATGGCTTCTGACTAGACATAGTCATAAATCTAAATTCATTCGCTTGTTACATTCTTGATTTTTCTTTAATAATTGATAGTTGCTTTAAATTTATTTTTTTATCCTTTGTTACTGTTTTTACAACTCACACACAAAACTTAAAACACAAATATCTATCACACGTTATTTATTCATCACAATACACACACATAATTATTCACAACGCACAACTACTTATTATGATAACTAAACTATTTATTAACCCACAGCACCCCTCATTAGTTATTGCTTTTTATTCATACACTAAACTTAAATATGGATAACACACAAATAACTATAAACGAAATCGATGAAGTTAGAATTGCGACCTCTACTCAGTGTGATATTCAGGATCTGTGTAAATGTATAAATGTTAATAAAAATGACTTAACACTATTAACCCAAAATATAAGGAGTATACACCATAACTTTGACGACTTTCTGGCGAACATATCACAATTAAAATTTAATGCTGATTCTCTAATTTTAACAGAATGTAGACTTGGATCTGGGAAACCGGTACCTATCCTGCCAAACTATACGATGCTAGAAACAAAGCATAATCTAAATCAAAATGACGGGGTAGTGACTTATGTTAAAAGCGAACTCATAGCAGACATGAAGGAGATAAATCTCCAGCATGCGTCTTGCATCCAAATTAATATATTTGACCATGTTATTTTGTGCATTTACCGCTCACCGTCAAATGCAAACGCGGTTAATTTTATCCATTCTCTTGACGCTCATCTAGAAACCCTTAAATCTTACCGCAATATAATAGTAACAGGCGACATTAATATTAATCTAATTCAGAAAGCGAATGAAGGCTCAAATGAAATAAATAATAGAGTTAATTATTTAAGAATGATGTCCACACACGGACTCCTTTCCGCTCACAATATTCCTACAAGAGATGGTAGTTGCCTAGACCACTTTATGGTAAAAATTGATCAAAATAAATTTTCGGCACATGTAGCAATTTTAAAAACAACAATAACGGACCATGATACTATATTTATGAAATTAACCAAAGTAAAGTCTAACAAAAACTGCAGAAAAACTATAGAGTTTACTGATTACGACAAAGCAATTGAGTTACTGATGCAAAAAAACCTAGCGGCCTTGCTTTTCGACAAGGATCCGAATGCTGTTGCTGAACAATTGATAAATAAATTGACGGAAACCTTATCACAGTGTAAAATTATAAAAAAGATACCAAGAAGTCAAAGATCTATTAAGCCTTGGATCTCTTCTGGTATTTTGCGCTGCATAAGGAATAGGAATAAACTGCAAATGAAGTCACGGTCTGATCCACACAACAAAATTCTACAGGCTACCTATAAGAGATACCGCAATTTTTGCAATAATTTATTAAAAAAACTTAAGCGTAAATATGAAAAAGAACAGCTAACAATCAATACAAAGAACTCTAAGCTGCTGTGGAAAACAATTAAAACAATTACTTCTCTTAAAGCAAGTAAGTCCACAAATACAGAGCTTTTAAATATAAAGTCCACACCCGATGAATCAATTAATTTCGTTAGTAACTTTTTTGCAAACATCGGGAAGTCGCTGGCCGAAGATATAATTAAAAAAACCAACGCCTCTCAGTGCTACCAACCATTGTTAGCATCTCAGCTATCATCCTTCGTTTTATTGGATACTGATCCACTTGAAGTTGACAATATTATACATAATCTTAAAGCAGAAAGCGCACCCGGTTGGGACAATATTTCAACTAGATTTCTCAAACTTCTTAGACCTCTAGTGGTTCCAGTGATAAGTCATTTGGCAAACCTGTGTTTTCAGAAGGGTGTCTTTCCCTCGCTTCTCAAAAGATCTTTAGTCACGCCGGTGCACAAGGGAGGTCCCAAAGATGATGTTAACAACTATAGACCAATCTCCGTAGTGCCTATTATTGCTAAAATACTAGAAAAGTTGATAAACACGAGACTAATTGATTACCTAGAAAAATTTAACATCCTTTCTTCATCACAATTTGGCTTTAGGCGTGCTAAATCTACAGAAGATGCTGTTTTAGCTATAACTGCCTTAATAACTGAGCAA
Organism: Scoparia ambigualis; assembly: GCA_963921215.1. Taxonomy (NCBI): domain Eukaryota; kingdom Metazoa; phylum Arthropoda; class Insecta; order Lepidoptera; family Crambidae; genus Scoparia; species Scoparia ambigualis. Next base: position 19,269,156 of record OY992518.1, read on the forward strand.
CTAGATCAAGGTAGAAAGTGTTTGACTGTCTTTCTTGACCTTAAGAAGGCATTTGACACTGTTTCTCCAACTACACTCATAAAAAAACTAGAATCAATCGGAGTGAGAGGTGTTCCACTGAACCTACTTAGAGACTACCTGCAAGACCGAAGTCAGCAAGTCAAAATCGGAAATTATGTGAGTAAGGAATCAGGTGTCTCTTTTGGTGTCCCACAAGGTAGCGTGCTAGGCCCGACCTTGTTTCTCATTTATATAAATGATTTAACTAATTTAAATATAAAAAATGGACGCGTATTTTTATATGCCGATGACACAGCTATAGTGTTCACAGGCTCAAATTGGAACTCGATATTTGACAATGCTGAATCAGGACTTGTTCAGGTGGTTGATTGGCTGCAAAATAATCTTCTTACCTTAAATGCAAACAAAACCAACTACATGTGCTTTACCATCAATAAAAGAACGCAACCAAAACGCGATCTCAGTTTAAAAATACACAATTGTAATAAAGATGAAACAGCTAACTGTAATTGTATTGTGATCAATAGGGTGGCTTCAACGAAGTACTTAGGAGTTGTTCTTGATCAGCATTTAACTTGGCATCCGCAGATTGAATTTGTAAGTAGCAGAATAAGAAAACTAATATGGATTTTTAGGAAACTAAGGTATGTGACTACTAAACTTTTAATAAATCAAATTTATATATCTATAGCCCAATCAGTAGTAGGATATTGCATAACGGTATGGGGAGGTGCTTCAAAGATGAAATTTTTGGAACTTGAAAGAAGCCAGCGCTGTTTACTCAAGGTTATGCATTTTAAACCATTCAGATACCCCTCTGAAGAACTTTATAAGTTTAGCCAACTCCAATCAGTCCGAAAACTGTATCTAATAGCCACAGTATTGCGTAGTCATAAATTAACACCGTTTATAACTAGCCCTCTCAGCAAACGAAGAAGTTACACAGTTATTAAAAGGAAACTAAATAAAACACATTTTGCTCAGCGACAATTCGTAGAACAATCTGCTCACGTATATAACAAATTAAATAAACAACTAAATATATACCAACTTAACTCACTCAAATGCAAAGAAGTACTATCTAAATGGCTCTTAACAATATCTTATGACGATGCAGAAGATCTCCTGAAATATAACTCATAACCATAAACAGACTCACTATTTTCAATTATATACTAGCATAGACTACAGAATATAGGTATATTTACATAGGCAATTTTATTAATTAATTATAATTTTTAGTTCGTATTTAAAACATAAAGTTATCATAATGTTTAAACACATTTACAACTACACATACACACTCACACACACTCACTCATACTTACACACACACACGCACATACACACGCACATACACACACACACACACCCCCACACACACACACGCTTACAACACACTCAATTCATGCAACTATATATAATTATATAAAATAAATAAAGTTTTATATTAAAGTCTCTCATAATAAAAAGTCAAATGTAAATTTATTCATATATTGTAATTAAAGTACTGTACTAGTTAAGGAAGAGTGGGATCTCCTGAAACAGGTATTATTTTTTAAATTATACTTAATAGGATGGTTCCAACACTTGTATAAACAAATTGTCAATATTAGTTACGTGAATAAAGATATTTTGAATTTTGAATTTGAATTTGAAAAGATATTTGGTATGTGCATAAAATCCAATAAAGTTCTAGTACATAAACTAATATTCTCATATCTAATTACAGTGCGGCAGCTACATTTTTCATTTTTTGCAACCAGCAACTCCATCTCTTGAACTACACGTGCATTAAAATACTGATGATAATTTATTAATAAAAGCAACTATGGTTTCTAAGTGTAACATTATTTAATATTTCATTAAAACATGATTCAGTAAATACTTACTTACTAAATTGCATTTACAAGCACTTAGCATAATTACATAAAATATGTTTACAAATTGGTTTACAAAAAACTGGCAGAACAGTCATGTTTAGCGTAGTGAGTAAATCATCTTGCTTTCGCAAGAGGGCGCTACTAACATTGTAAACAAGAAAGTATGTCACGCCCATAAATAGCTAATTGATAAACGATTATTCGATATTGTGAAACAGAAACTATTCCTTATGCTTAACCATAATAATTTCAATTCATAATTAATGCCACATTAGTTATATTTGCGAATTTCCTCTGCAATCACAATGCAACAAGAAAATGACGTTTGTTTTGTTCGACGAAGCTATCAAATTTGAGAGTCATGCTACCTATCTCGCTTCCGCGTCGCGGTTGTTCTTTCGAGTGTGAAAGAGAAAAAAGATATTGTTCTTGCGTTTCAAGTACAGCAGTCTCTGGTATCAGCTGACAACCAAAGCAAAAACAGTCGGTGTGCGACCATCTTGTCAAAACTGGAGTCGGTGACAACAAATAAATAAAGTAAAATGTCCTAAATCGCTCGTAATGACTTAATTCCAAGTTTCTGTTTCATGAAGATTGTGTTTATTTGATGTTAGTGTTGTTTTCAACGCGGTTACTATACATTTTGCTCAATATTTTCGAGTTTGTGTTGCGTCAAATGACGTCATGTATGTGATTATTAAACACGTATCGCGGCTGACGAGCTCGTAAGTATTTTCTATTAATTCTGTGTGAATTTTATTTGTTTTGTGTTAAGTATTAGTGTTATTGCATCGTTGGTCAGTGCTAGTTTCATTCATGAATCGTCTGTAAACGTCGGCAAGGCCCCCGAGTTTCCATACGTATTGAGTGTAGAAGTTTAGAATGCCCTTGAAAATTATGCAGCTAAATCGCGTTGCTAACGCCGAAGGAGTGCGTCCATATACAAGCAAGTAGACAAAAACCAGCAAAATATAGTTCCATTCATGATGAACGGCCTGAAGGTCGCCGCGATAGACTGCAAACATTCCGCTTGGCAACCGAGAGTTCGTCGCGCACTTGACTAAAAATGGAACGCTCTCGACACGTAGAAAGAAAGTATCAATATTGTTTTGTACGATAGATACTTCGGTACTGACTGTATCATAGACGTGTATGTAGGTAATATTTATGTTGTAAGTACCTACCTACCTAGTTATCTGAAAATGGCCGTCCTGCCGTGCTCGGTTCGTTTCAACTTGTTACCTACCATATTTTTTTCCTCTTGCCACACATACCTTCGTTAACTTTCGACTAGCAAGAGTAGGTAACGCAACATGCGATCGTTCTGACATAGTTAATCAGAATTTAATTACCGCCAAACTTGTAAAACGCTCGTGCACCTACCTACATAGCCGTTTTCATAGATCTATTCAAAAAAGTAGGTAAACAACTAAACACCAATCTATCAGATATCCTACCTACTTACCTACCTACCTAATAACATTTTGTCTCACTCAACGCTTTTCATTATTTTATACGCTACAGTTTGCTACAATCTACAATGCATTATCTAATTTGGAACATGTAAAAATAATGCCTGTTACAATAATAATTTTACCTAGGTAGGTAGGTAGGTACTGACCTTCCTACGCCGATTATTGTTCGTTCTGTGGAAGGAAGTACCTGAATGATATCTAAGTCAAAAACACCTAAGTAATGTTTAAAGTAAGTAAGTACCTACTTAACTACTTGCTTAATTAAATTTTAATAGGTACTCATCACACTTTTTCATTTATCTTTTATTTGCTAGGCACCAAGCAAGTTGGTCATAACTACAATCTTAATTACTCTAATTATGGTCGAAATTGATCCAACAACTTTTGGTTCTTACCCGCGATACCTTACCGTTCTAAATTACTCGCAATAATCATTGAGTCAATATTCCGGTTATTCCCCATATAAACTTTGTAATGCTTCAAGTTAGATGTGTTAATCGCGTCTGATATGCAATACACTGCCAACTTACATTGTAGATAACCTAGTAGGTAGGTACCTTACCTGATTGCTTATCTTCTTTAAATTCAACCAGTGACGTAGGTACCTACCTATATTCTAGCGTCATTCCCAAAGACAAAAGATAGATTTGAAATATTTGACAATGACTTTGTGTCTACTCTAGGAACAATTGAGTTAATAGGAAGTTCACAATCATGCAGAATTTTAATGCATACTTTTTGTTTGTATCCTATCCACTAATAGGCGAAGGCCTCCCCTCTACGTTTCCACTCATCTTTGGGCCACCACCTACCACATACCTACTACCACCCAGGCAAAGAAATGTTCATCACTTCGATCTGCCATGCTTCCGGCGTCCGTCACATGGTATTCAGTGGTGATCTTCGCCCATCTGTCTGGGCTGGGCCCATGCGAGCGGCTGACGTCGCAGCTCCAACATCTATAGATAATTTTGGTTTTGGAGCGCAGTGTTATGGTCTAGATTCTATTAGTCCTCTTTACACCTAATATTTATGCTAGCCTCCGCCGCCGGTTGGAAAACCTGAGTGTTCGATCAAATACCAGGTCTGAACGATGTAGGTCAGGTAAGGATCTATAGGCATCATGTTGCATACTTACCATTGTTAAAACACTCAACTTTAACTTGAGAAATTCTTAACATGCATCCCCAATCAAAAAGTTTTTGCTTTTCGTTTGCAATAGTTTACATCGTATGACAGATAGAAAACGACATCTAGGTAAACTATCTGAGTCACAATAGTTAGGTAGCAAAACTAACTGAAGATCCAAACGCTTAAGGAGCCGGATTAGTCAAAAAGCTTCCTGGTCTTAGATTCGGAAGACACTAAATTTTCCAAAAAGTGGCCCAAAAGAAAATTATACTTATTATAACAACTGAACACTTCACTAATGTTCCAGTCAAATAATACAATAGTTTTCTCTCGTATATCAAATCCTAGGCCTTTACTAGCAATCAGATAAGTGAAAGATGAGTTTTGGGCTGAGATAATTTAGACAATTTAGTTTAAGATAATTTAGTGTCATATCAATCTTCTAGCCTAGAGAGCTAGTCGGGAGAACAGCATGCCGTCGAAAAAAGTTTAATAATTTTGGAGACTTCTAAATTTTTTTAGATTGATGCAATTGCGGCTTTAGGCGACTGATTCAGACGATGCAAGAGGTTCCAGATAATTCGTTGCTGAATAGGTACCTTTTTATTAAGTCAACAGAATATCAGTGTATCAGACCCCCGAAATATTTATAAAAATAGGCGATAAGTAAGTAATTTCACGAATTTTAGAGGATTCGCGATAAATGCCAGTGATAAGCAGTACAAATTATGGATTCGTATCAGATTAGACAAAACGTTTTAGCTCTATAAGCGAACCATACTTAGCCCCTTGTCTGTCACGAAGACTCCTAGAGATTACTTACAATTAAATTTCTATTGTCTTCTTTTACGGCAGCTGAGCATCCAAAAATCTTTCTCCTACACCATAGTCCAGAGCATTTGAAGCTCACACCACATTTTGTTTATTTTATTTTATTTATTTATTATGTTTACCATTAATTCTATTTCAGTATTCTATTCGTCTGTCGCTGAGATTTTAATTTCCTTTATGACAATAATAATTGTTATTAGTATTTTCCTTTCTCATTCTTAGTTAATAAATAAATAAATAAATCTTTCCTACAATCACACCAATTATCTAGCCCAAGAGAAGCTTCGAAGAAACTCGTTAAATGGTTACTAGACAACGAATAAACATACTTAAAATACTTAAATACATACTTATTATACATAGAAAACACCCAGACCCGAGACAATTTAGAAAAACAACAATTTCTAAATTGACCCGGCCGGGGATCGAACCCGGGACCTCAAAGATGGCGACACCATGAAAACCGGTGTACAAACCACTCGACCAAGGAGGTCGTCAGTTGTTTTCTTTAATCGTGTTTATCGTGTTGGGTTTTTGTAAAATCCTTTTCGTGCGTGCCAACACTGCCAACGTCATACATACACTAAACGTATTTTATCCTCCAAATGTACTTAACGCGTAAGAGCACGGAAAATTTAAATAAACGACTAGTAAATAAGTTTAATAACTTTTAGTCAGTAACAAAGCAGACACGAATGATTATATTACATTAAAAATGTATTTTATAAAAAGAAGAATTATGATTAAGGTATGAGAGATGAGGATGAGACTGACGCAATGTTACTGTAATTAATGTTTTGTTTTCATTATTTCCTTTTTGCAATCTATTCGTTCTAGTTTTGTAGAAAGTGACGGTTATAATAGTGTTCTAGGTTTTATTAGACTCCTAGAACATAAGAAACCATAATGTTGAAGTCAACATTGACTTAACTCATTAGTATATGATTAGTATATAATGACTATAAGTCATTAGTATAAATCTTCGTCTACGTTGCCGCTGGCTCTCACTTTTAGCCAATCATGTAAAAACAAATCTTTCGAGTTTTACTACGAAAGTCATAAAGATTATATTGAAAGAAACAAAAAAAACATAGTCGTTAAGGTCGACAATTCATTATTGATTAATTTGATTACCTGTAGAAGATTTTTTACAGAACGCTCTAACAAAAAAAAATTACTTTAAATAACTATCATGGTCACTAATATAAACAATAGGTAATTATTCATGAATTTACGATGTTTTCGAGTAAGTACATATCAATAAAATTATTTTTTTAGTACTGTTAGAAGCACATCGAGTTAGAAGTTCATATTTAATAGCAAGATAGAAAGTTTATAAAGTTTATTTTTTTTAGATAGATACTAGTTATCTAACGAAATAAACATCAACAATAATCATATTAATTTAAATACTTAGTAAAAATTTTTAAAATCAAAACTATACGTTTTATCTTACAGTATAATAAGATAAAACGTATTGTTCTACGTAAACCAACCTAAAATTACACCAATGTTTCATCAATTCAATCATTCTAATATTGGATTTAATAATAATAATTTATAGCAAATCAATCTTTCCTAAATAAATCAGTGTTATACAAACGTATAATTTTGTCAAGACACGACGTTGATCTTCCGCGGATACTTTGAGAACAAAAGAAAACTACAAAAAAAAATTAATAAATTTTCACACATTTCAGTTACCAAAGCAAAATAAATAGGTAATTACAATTCTTAAACTAATCAAACTAAGTAAGTAAGTACTATAAAGGATCGACAATTGGGAATGAAGCATTACCTCTTGGTAAAATGGTAACAAACGAGTGTTCTGCTGCAATTTTGTCATTAAATTCTATTTTATGTCAACGTGATCAAATAATAAATAAAACTTGCACTCTATTCTGATATGATGTGTCGCTGATTCATTTTACGTGATAATGGTCTGTGGTCTCTTATCGGGGTAATGTTGAACAATAAGCTAACAAAATAATATTTATGTATATTCTATCAAACCCATTAAATACCTATATACGCTTAATGAAAGCAGCCTTGGAAAGAAATTGTCCTTCACTAATTTTAAATAAGCTTCTTGGAGACTATGAGATTGTCCTTGTTCCACCCTTTCAAGAAGCTCTTTGATGTTTCATTTTTTCAGCCTTGCACTCAATTTTAACAGTAGGTATGTACGTTTTGCGCTGTTTTTCAACTAAGAGTACCAAGATGCGCAAACAACTTTATTTTCAAACTCCATGTTATTAGGTAGGTACCTACCTAAGTAACACCGAAAATAAAATGATGAAACTTTTATCTACTTAGCTATCTTTCTTTACTGTTACTTATTAAGTAAGTAAGTATACGTTACATTCTTAACATTTTTAGAGTAGGTATTCTGTTTGCTGAAATGGCTTTTTAAGCGGATTTTATTGGTGACGAGAAACTTTAAGCCATTCTCTGAGCTTTTCTAAAAGGGATGGCATCGCACGAGCGAGTCTGCTGTCGAGAGCACCTCTAAAGGCCCCCTCAGACCAGTGGCAATCAATCCATGTTTCAATCGTTAGTGTTTGTGAATAGTAAATTGGTAGACATGTTCACAGATACTTGGCGAATGCTCACTCTATTGATCGCTACCACAGAATATATGATTGAAATAAATAATGATTTACACAAATTAACATTACTTATTTAAAAAATTTATATATGAACTGCCTACTTCAAGTTCGCCAAATGACGTAGCGTAAAACATAAAAGTCAATTCCATACATTCATCATTCTATTCTACAAGCGTTCACGCCACACATCTAGGCTCTCAGCTCGAATTTACGGACACAAACGCCTCGCAGAATCTAGTAAGGACGTGCAAACGCTTGCTTGATACCACTTCCTCTAGTATTGAAAGTTGAACACGATGTTTTTGATTGATTGGATTCCTTTGTGATTCAGTTCTCATATACAAGAAGATTTTAGTAAGTTCCAGATAAGAAACCTTACAGCCCCCCTAGACCAAGTTGCAAAGGCTGCCTGTCTATTCGGAGTTCGTCGAGAGGAATTTCGTCGTACAATGCGCGCGCGCTGCCTTTATTTTTCACTAGCAATATTGCCACAGTACACAACTACACATCAGTGTAAGACGAATTACGAATAGAATAGACAGGCACAGGGTGGAGCGTTTGCCACATGTCTAGTAGGACTGAGCTGCTGCAAGATCGACAGTCAGTAAATGTTATAAATACGCAAGTCTTATAATATGTTGTCCATTTCGTCGGCTCTAACTTGACTTCGCTACACAATATGACGGATTAGGTAATTGACACAGAGCAAGTTATAAATAGCCGGATGCTACTACGGTAACAATACGGCTCGATTTGTTTACGCTTTCCATCACGTCTCGGGCTGTTCGCAGGGGCATTATCGACCTCCTTTCTATCAACAAAATTCCAAAGACAGATAAAAAATATGTTGTTGTATATAGTCCGCGACACGCAATGCTAGAAAAAATTAAACAATCCGATCACTATAATACTTAAAGGTTTTGTAAGTGACTAGCTGTACCCGGCATACGTTGCAATGCCCCACATTTTAATCGATTAAGCTTCACGACTGACGGAGTTTCATACAAATTTACCCCCCTTTTTTGCCCTCTTAAAGAGTGAATTTCCGAAAATCCTTTCTCAGTGCTCACCTACGGAAACATGGTGCAAAATTTCAACTTTGTGATCTTGAAGTTCGGGCTACGCATTGGTATGTCGGTCAGTCATTAAGTCAGTTTTCCTTTTCAATTTAGATAAGGAACTGACTGATTTATTAAAACATGTATTTATATCTGTTTACAGACTTAAATCTAAACGTAAGTGTTTTATTTATGTCAACTCAAATATATTTATTTACGTATGTCTGCTGTAACCCACTAATCATAAGAAATCTTAATGTCTCTTGATATGACTATTCACTAGGGACATGGAGATTACTCTATAAATATATACTAATACAAGTACATGAACAATTGAATAATAACAAGCTAGGTACGCAAAGCATACACTGATACATAGTTGAGGAAGGTAATTGCAAATTGTAGCCAATTGAATTATAGTTAGACTCGTCATCCCATGATATGATAAATCGTCTCATTCATTAAGAGGGTTTACGCCATTCGGTTTCCCATACAAACTTCTAAGTCAAAATTTTTATAAACCAATGAGCCAATTTTGATGGAACTTTGCATGCTGAAGTGAATATTTAACGGAGTTATTGCGATTTGTAACTTTCTATAGTGGATTAACTCGCGTTTAATTTACTATTTACATAGTTTTTATATTATCCTGTTTGTCTCCCTGTGACCACGGACCCTGTAAAGGGTTCGAAACGTCAGGATAATATAAAAACTATGTAAATAGTAAATTAAACGCGAGTTAATCCGTAAAAAGTGTTTCATTTCAATGTGTAGTGCTCGCTTAAACCTCAGAAAACAATATTTCTATAGTGGACTTTAAATCGCAATAACTCAGCTAGAAAAACATTTTTTTTAAATGTTTTCAACAAACTATTTAGATCCCTGTGTTTTACTTCAGCATACAAAGTTCCATCAAAATTGTCTCATTGGTTTTTTAAAATTTCTACTTGGAAGTTTGTATGGAAAACCGAAATGCGTAAACCCTCTTATGTATTAATAGGAAAATAAGTTACATCACTCATTATAACCGTGTCGCGTAGCTCTGAAAGAATTCTACCACCCCCTCTTTTTCCTTGGGTGTCGTAAAAGGCGACTAACGGACTAAAGACTGCACATACTTCCAACGGCATATTAGAGCGGCGATGGGCTCACCACCTGTTACGTTGTGCAAATGTGCAGTCGCTATTTGGTGAAAAGTGGACTTTGGTAGAGGACTGCTTTTGCTGTCATCATGCCTAGTCTCTGACTAACCCTTCGGGGATAATAGTCGTGATTATATGTATGTACATACATAGTACACACGCCACGCCTGCTTCCCGGAGGGGTAGGCAGAGACCACAGCTTTACATTTGCTGAATTCCTGATACACATCCTTTGCTTCACTTACTCATCTATAAGAGAGTAAGGGTGGATTCGACCAAACTACAATAAGGTCTTATACCTAGATTAAACGCCGAATGTGTATGGACTAATCTCCGAGTAAGTATTATTCCAGTTTGGTCGAATCCACCATAAGTGAAGCAAATAATGTGTGTGTTCTTCAAACTTACTGTTGGTTTAGGGCACTCTTGACTATTTTATGAGATTTAGTCATTTTAATTGAATAGGCAGAGACCACAGCCTCCCATTTGCTCTTAATTCCTGATACACATCCTTTGCTTCACTTATTCATCTTTATGAGAGTAAGTGAAGCAAAGGATGTGTGTGTTCTTCATACTTACTGTTGGTTTAGGGCACTCTTGACTATTTTATGAGATGTAGCCATTTTAATTGAATAGGCAGAGACCACAGCCTCCCATTTGCTATGATCCTGAATTCCTGATACACATCCTTTGCTTCACTTACTCATCTTTATGAGAGTAAGTGAAGCAAAGAATGTGTGTGTTCTTCATACTTACTGTTGCTTTAGGGCACTCTTGACTATTTTATGAGATGTAGCCATTTTAATTGAATAGCCAGAGACCACAGCCTTCCATTTGCTATTATCCTTAATTCCTGATACGCTTCCTTTTCTTCACTTATTTATCTTTATGAGAGTAAGTGAAGCAAAGGATGTGTGTGTTCTTCATGCTTACTGTTGGTTTAAGGCACTCTTGACTATTTTATGAGATGTAGTCATTTTAATTGAATAGGTAGAGACCACAGCCTTCCATTTGCTATGATCCTGAATTCCTGATACACATCCTTTGCTTCACTTACTCATCTTTATGAGAGTAAGTAAAGTAAGGATGTGTGTGTTATTCATACATACTGTTGGTTTAAGGCACTGTTGACTATTTTATGGGATGTAGGTAGTCATTTTAATTAAATTTCTATCCGAAGAGGAGGAATCGACTTTTTTTCGATCGATAAAGTGAAAAACGACAAACTATAAAAAGTGTCCAAATCATTATTTTTTTCGAGATAGATGTAACGAGTCGAGATGACATATATCAAGAGTAAACACGATTAAAAACATTAGTTACACAGTAAGAATCTCGTTTTTGATACTTAATATCTAAGTATAAAGTTTTTTTCTTCTGAGACAGTTAACATTGAAATTTCTTACAGCATTGCACTCATAATATCGTTAGAGTACCATGCCACGAAAGTATATAAAGTTGGACCTTTTATACATATAAACACGTGATTTATTTATCATTTGTCGATAATAAAACATTCTTGTTGGATGCGCAATGTCCTATTTCATTGTATCATACTCCATGTTCACAAGTTCATTTACCTCGAATTACTTAGTAGGTTAAATTAGTACCTAATAGAGTTAATTAAAGTTAGCTCGACTCAAGTTAATAATAGTGAGTACCTAGTTAGGTTATCTCACTTGAACAAAGTTGGTTACAAAATGATTATTTACACAAAATTTACAATACATACATATAATCGCAACTATTTATCCCCGAAGGGTTAGTCAGAGAGTAGGCAATCAGGACAGCAAAAGCAGTCCTCTACTATAGTCCACTTTTCACCAAATAGCGACTGCACATGTGGTAAATCCTATGTGTTTATGATTTAATAAAAACAGTATGAGCATTTATATGAAATTTTAGAGATAACTTCAGGATTTTTTCTATTGAGCAAAATGTTTCCAATCATGTTTTGGAAACAGTCATCCGCTCACAAATACGTTCTGTAATGCATATTGAAAATTTTAGTGCGAAATATTTAAAACATTTTGAATAACAGCTATTAGAACACAGATAATTTTTCCCGTTTTCACCGCCTAACCCCCCCGTGTACAACAGTTAGGTGCGCAAACGTGTTGCCGACACTGCGCAAACGTGTTGCCGACACTGCACAAACGTGTTGCTGACACTGGATACTTTCACAGGAACCGGTACTTACGTGGTTGCTGTATCCGGAAGCGGCGACCGGACACAGTCACCGGTCGCCTGTTACCGACACAGCACACCATAGAAAACCGTAACTGCTATGGTCATGTAGCTGTCACAGCGCCCGCCGTACAGTTGTATCGAAATTTTCCTAATGTTGCTTGAGTCGACAACTGACGACTTTTAGATGCCACTCACCTATACCGAACCGAACATATTCGATTCGCGATCGCTATGTGACAGGTGCAATTGACTGGACTCAAAAGTGTTTACGACTGCGCGGTTGCTGATAGATTTCATATTGATTGTATGACAATAAAATATTCACTGGTGGCAGCTAGTTGAGATGGAGACTAGCTATCACCAGTGAATATTTTAATAACACGTCACTAATGCTGCTAGAACAAATTAGATCTAACATCTAATAAGAGAAAGTATTTTTTTTTACGAAAATGCAAAGTCACTTTATGTATAGTATTGTAGAGTATGCGCATGCGCATGAAAGCTTATAGAACAAACGTAAATATAGGTATTATTGAAAGCTACAAATTTGTAGGTAATTTTACCGTTACCAGCAATTTTTGATTTATCTTTTTCTTTAAAAATAAAGTGAATAATCAAACGTGTTGCTATGCTCAAAACTCGAGAACCGCTCGACCGATTTGACCGATTCTCCTTTTGTTATGTTTGTAATGGTCACGACAATTTTTTTTATATCAAAAATATTTGGAAATTCGTCACGTGATACGGGGTGTAGGTAAGTACTTAATAAAATAAACTACTTACCTATTTTATAAAAATAATATTACTTAAGTATATATAATAAAGTTAATTTAGCTTTAAATTGGTTACCCTCTGCATAGATCATTTAACCTTAGTGCCGTCAGAGCAAACCCTCGCAAAATCTTTTTCTAAGTCTGCGTCAGCACAAGAGCGGTGAACATGCCAAAAGATCGTCACTCGTGTAAACAAAATATTTAAAATTAGATTATGTTATGATACTTATCGATGTATAAAATATAGTTAACAAATCACGCATCGCTGTAGCCTTTAATGTTATAAAACTGTAATTATGAAGTAGCTTTTGCCTGCGACTTCGCTCGCGTAAAGTTTTCGAAAAATGTAGCCTATAACGTCTTCAAGGCCACATCTATGTTATTGTAGTGATCTATACAAAAAATCATCAAAAGCAGTTTAGCGGTTTAAGCGTGATAACAAACAAAGTTACTTTCGCATATCTATATAAGTAGGTACCCAGTCGCCAGATTATGTCAATGCCACAACGTAACACCATTCATGTTAAATATCTGATTCAGATTTGAAAACCTACGGCCTTACTTATAAACGTTACTTAAATGAAGTTGTTACTTAATATATTATGACATCCATACGAATTTGTATAAATAGATGTCTAAAATAACGTTGATAAGTAAGAGGGGCTAATGAATATTTAGGTGTACCTTCTTAACTTTCGTTACATTGCTTATCTCTAACTCTGCTTACTAGCAAGTCACTCTTGATATTATTTCGCATGTACCTAGGGTTACCATCTGACCGGGTAAAGCCGGTCTTGACCGGATTTTTATGTATTAGACCGGACTCCGCCCGGATTTCACGTCAGACCGGATTTTTACAAACACGTGCTCCCGCTCCTCCTCCAGGAATTCCTATTGGTGACGCAAAACTATTTGAAGAGTTCTGTCTGCTCAAGAATTTTCTAAACACAAAGCAAAGCGATTTTTATGAAGAGCTTGCTGAAAAGCAATGGTGTATGTTTTTAAACACAATTACCGACAGCTCAAGAGTTTCAGAACTTCTGAAGATTTGTCAGTATTTCTTTATTTTACCTCACAATGCAAATGTGAAGCGAGTCTTTTCTCTCATGACTTCTAAATGGAGCAACGAAAGAAATAGACTTTCACTGGAGTCAGTAAGAGCCATATTGCTTACGAAATACAACTATAAACACGTAACGTGCGAACAATTTTATAGTGTAATTGCTGGAAAAGCCAACTTTTTGAATGCAGTTGCTAGCAACCAAAAATATTAGATCAAATAAAAATACTAAAAGACTCGTACTTTTTCAGTTGTATTTTTTGGTTAAAATGTTAGTAAGTACTATGATTTTTATTTTATACACATTCCAGGATTTTTTTTTCAAAATCAGGATTTTTGGATTTGGCAGACAAAATTTTTCATTTCTAGGCCTGGTAACCCTACATGTACCTAACGTTAATTATGCGTTTTTTTATAGGTACTTACTTTAATTAGTACCTATTGTACGATATGACGTGATGTAGGTTATTAGTGCAGTATGAATTGATGCCAGCCCAACATTCACCGACGATCCTTCAAACCCGAATTAATTGGTGCCGATAATAATGACCCACTATCGTGTGAAACTCTAACAGTTATGTGGAATTCGTTAAATTATGAGCATATTTCATAGGGAAAGGTCTAATAGAGAAAATGTACTTAAGAGCGGGCTCCCTAAAATAAATCCAGCGCTAGCTCCGCCCAGCGCGCCCCGCCACCCGCATGCCACACTCGTTACACTAGCGATACATTAACAACCAATTCAAAATTCGCGCGCGCGCAGGTCATCCGAGTTCATGATCCAAGAACATAGAATGAATAGAGCATTTTCGACAATTTTTTTTCAACTTTGTTCAGTAATTTTAAAGACAGATTATTCATATTTTTTATGAGCAGTAGTATGTTAACTTTGATTATAATATATTGAAGATCATGTTTGTACTTTGTATACCTATTTCATTTTTTATTTTTTGTTTCAATTTTATTTTTTTATTTATGTAAGTTAACTTTATCATTATGAAACTACTTCGGGAAAAGTAGTGTAAATTATATTTGTCAAGCCGGATTGCAATGTAAATAACTGTATTATTATAATGTTGTTGTTCTTTTTATTTGTTTTATTATAATGCACAAAGACACACTTCAATTTTACACATTTTATTAACCCCCGATGCAAAACTAAGGGTGTTACAAGTTTAACGTGTGTATTTGAGTAATTTGTTTATCTGTTCGAATTATCGTATCTCCCGAACGGATGCACCGATTTTGATTTTGTTTTTTTTTTTATTTGAGAGGTGTCTTGATCGAGAGTGATTTTGAGCCAGAATCTATCAATCAATAAAAATGTTTTTACTTTTTTAAGAAGAATTGTGTTTTAAGAAAATCTGTTTAGCCTTTAGAAGATCATTATCTCTACATAGTCGAGAAAAGGATTTGAGCAACTTTCATAAGTCTGATCGATTCAAAATTTGATACCCTGTTACATAAATGATATTGAAAGAACATGGTAACTTTGACCTGATGCTGCAGCATCTGCAAGAATAACTAATTCCTTACTAACTTACAACATAGGTATCATGTTTAGGCTCATTGGAATGGTCTCTACAAATAGGTTGTAGCTAGGTGATGATCAAAATCTGATAACGGAGCAGGGAAGAAAAAATGGGAATAAGTTGGTAAGGGATTCTAAGCTTTTTTGACTTTTAATGTTTTTTATATATTTTATCGTTTTATTAACGCTTGAATATACCTAAGTAAAAACTTTTACTTGTTCTATCGATATGAAATTATTGGATAATTAAAAATAAATTACCTATTGGAAAAATAAAATCCAACCAGTCAATCAAAGTAAATGTATTTTGATATGGAGGTAGAATTATAATTCCGTAAAACCTAATTAACGTCACTCTACTGGTGGAGCCTTGCAACTCGTGACCTCCGACGAGTCTTCATTACTGTTACGTATAGCTATAATGTCAGTGGGAGTGATTGTTTTAGCCGTCACTTTTTCTGTATATCCTTCGGCTTGATAATAAATAAATAAATAATAAATAAATAAAACTTTCCTACACTCACACCAATTATCTAGCCCAAGAGAAGCTTCGAAGAAACTCGTTAAATGGTTACTAGACAACGGATAAACATACTTAAAATACTTAAATACATACTTATTATACATAGAAAACACCCAGACCCGAGGCAATTTAGAAAAACAATAATTTCTAAATTGACCCGACCGGGGATCGAACCCGGGACCTCAGAGATGGCGACACCATGAAAACCGGTGTACAAACCACTCGACCAAGGAGGTCTTATATAATACCAATCCGATTTTTTATTTACAGTAACCTGAAAATATAAAAAGAGACGAGATACTTATACGAAATATGTGACATATCTAATTATTGTGTTCAACTGATATAATATATTATAACTGATATAATAATATATTATATTAGTATTATATTTGTTTAAATTAATACTCACTTGGTCATTCCTGTCACGTTTCCAGAAATGAACTTTATATAAAAAAGCTATAAAATTTTGAGTGCTCTGTAGAATTTAAACTTTCAACCTAATACCTAAGTATATCGAAGCTCAAGAAACAGCTAGACCACTCACAACTACGGGTATAGAAAATAGACCGAAACGTTAAATGATAGGTAAGTAACTGTTTAGAGTATGTTATTTGTTCTTGCGTTATCCCGTACAAATCAAAGTTGTTTAATTTGAAACGCTGAAATGTATCTTATGTTTAAAAACAATAAATAAAAAACGTACTTGAGTTACATCTTCACATATAGACAGTAATGGAATGGTTGCGCTTTGAGCATTAGCGTTATTTTTGCCAGTTCCTAGGCTTAGGAACATTAATCTAAAAAATATCAATTCAGGTTATTTGAAACACACACTAATACAGTATTTAAAATTAAATATCGAAATAAATTATAAAAGTCCTAATAATCAAATTAATAAAGAGTTTTTTCTTTAAAGATTGGATTTGTATTAAAAAAAATAACTTTGCTGAAATGATCTAATAAGATACTATTTGATTTGAATAACACTTACCTTTTCTCTAAACAAATTGGAATCGGTAATAAATGTATTAGTTTATTTGGCGACTCCACGCGTTGTCTTTGTTCCGAAGTACAAATTGTTCCTTTAGTTAGAGAAAGCGTATTATTTTGTTTAAGCAAAGCGCTTAGTATCATTTTTATTATTGTATGTACTTACATTAATTATTAATTTTGAAGGACTACAGACCATCGTCGCGATGGTTTAACAGCCTTAGTCAAATAATTTTTTAAATAGGTAAGTCAAAAATCCTTAACAAATCTGCTTATAGTTTTAGAGCTGATCGCAGATTAGCGCAAAAAAATAGGTCAGTAATATTATGTGATAGACTACGGCAAGACTTACGATAGGTACCCAAAATCTACGTACTGAAATGGATTCAAAATTATACTTATACTCTCATACATTACGCATTATATATTTCGAATCTCTTTTTTTCCTCGAAACATATTTTTTATTTTTCTTGTTGCCCATAATTTGGCTAGCCAAAACGACTTGCTAAACAATTAGTCGTACGTAATAAAATAATAACGTAAGCAGCATCTCTGTCACGTGCGCTAGCGAGTTGCACAGGTCCACCGTTCATGACGCGCATTGCGGGACTGAGAGTGCGCTCGCGTAGATTTTAGAATAGTTCTATTTCTGCAGTAGTACGGTTGAATATTGCGTGCGCCGCTTCAACACGCTTAGCGCAGAAGTAAATGACGTAAGTCACAAAACTGTTTTCATTTATAATTCGATTATTAAGTACTCAATTGAAAAATGGTCTTACCAGTCCCTAACTAACTATCTTAGTAATATATTCGTTGTATTTTTATACGTAAGGCTCTATAACGTAAAAAGATATACGTAATAATATCTCAAAAACTCATCATTTTCGATAAATAAAAGTATCGTACATAAACCAATATTTTTTGTTTTTGCTTTGCTCAAGCCTTAGTTTACTATACAAAGAAACATATACTTAAATTTGACATGTCTAGTATGCTGTACACATATGATAATTTATCTTCGAAATCGCTACTCGTTTAGGCAGCCGCCTCTTCAAATAGCATAGCGTTTTGTTGTAGGTTTGGCGATAATCCTAATTAACTGTTTGGTTATGTGATTACTGATTACCGTCATTAAATAAGTCAGTACCTATCGTTATTTAATTGTCACATTTAAACAGAAATTACGTTAATATTTTTGTTTGCTTTTTGTTAACGTTTGATTATTTTCAATTCATGAAAAGAATACAATACTTACTCATAATTATAGTCTTTAGGTAAAATTTTATCATTATAAATTTTGAATACGCACGTTAATGTAAACTAAATCAAGGTAAATCAGACATGTCTGCAACGAATGTTTTTTTTTTTTTTGGTAATTGGCTTGAGACTTAAGGCTATTATGAGGCAAATGTTTCCTTTACGAGGTGCAGTATGGAACATTGGTATTTTTCTAACATAACCACTCCGTCGCTTCATGTAACAATCGTTACATCTCAATAATGCCCCCACGTGCTTCCTGTTACAATTGTTACATAATACAAAAGTAAAGCAAGACGCTCGAAATATCGCTAATCCGTATCTCGCGGGACGTGTATGGGTGCCTTACTGAACGAACATGAACGAAGCATCAGCAATAGGAGCTGATCTGTCAAAAATAAAAACAAATAAAGTCAATGTGATGTAGTGGACGTGTTTAGGTTGTGTTTACGTGCTCATCATGTATTTTTTAAAACGCCGTATTTTTTTTACTTATTGTTTCTTTCTAGAGGTGTTATATATCAAAATACGCATAATTTCAGGTTTTAACTAATTATCTAGTTATTTGTTTTTAAACTGGATGGATATTCTATTAAAATCTGACGAAATTAGGTCTTAATGTAAATTATTGCAGTGGCGGTGGTTTTCTAGTGATTTCCTTTTGTGATTATTATTGTTTACTTCATGAATTGTATGTATTTACGGAGAGTTATTACTAAATAGTGATTTAAAACATTAATCTCACTGTATTGTTGTTGTGTACATGCAGATTGACTCGATTTGGGCGATTTTTCTAACGAAATGGGGCTTTTAAGGATCAATTTTGGATAGGGGAATTTTTGGGGATATTGGGGAATTTTTTAGGGACAGTTGGGAAATCGGGAATTTAGAAATTATAGTGCCAAAATTTTTGAGGGGACTTAAGAGTCCTAGATTTATTTAAAATGTTTTAAGTGGACTTAAGGTCCACTTCTAGTTTAATTGCTGGGCACTTAGATAGGAAAAATAAGGAAATAAAGAAATTAGAAAGGGAAGAGGGAAATAAGATAAGTTATGAAAAAGAAATTTTTAGTTGCTAATAGTGAAATTATTTAAGGTGTGTTTTATTTGGGCTAAATTTATTAAGATTTAATATTAAGGTTGTTTCAGAAAAAAAAAATTATATATTAATATGTTTTAAGATTTTGTTAAGTTATATTAAATTTTGATTTTAATTTGATTTATGTTCTAAAATTGTTTTATAAAGTGGTTTATTTAATTAACATAAGTTTTATTGCATGTTGGAGTGTATTGTTTATTATTGTTATTAAGTTTAGTTGTATCGATTTATTTATTTGTAAAAGTTTGTTGTTTTGTGCTTCTGAGTTAAATTGATTTATGGGTTTATTAAGATTTGACGAGTTTATTTTTATTTACATTTGTGAGTTTTGATATTAAGTTAAATTTAGTTTAAGTTATTTTATGTAGTTTATTGAGATTTTAGTGAATTAATTTTTGTTTATAATTTGTGATTTTTTGAAAATTTTTGTTGGTTAAGTTTTTAAGGAGTTTAATTTAGAATGTTCTGTTTGAATTTTGGCTATTTAATTACCGTAGTCCGTTTGGTTCTGCAGACGCAGAACCATGGACTTTATAAGGGGACATTCTTTTGTATTCGTTGCGTTATGGTTAGTGTCCACCCTTGTGCCCATGCGCAAATTGTGTGCTGAGCAGTTGTAACACTTAGCCTGGTTGTTCTTGTTTGGGCACTCAGTTATTCGGTGCCCCAGGCTAGCACAATGGGCACAGCGTTTCTTATCCGACTTACACTTTGCCTTGGTGTGGCCATATTGAAGACACTGGTGGCACTGTACAAACCTGCTGAAGTCTTCAACGTGGACCCTACTGTGATCCACGTTGAGCTTCCCGAGAGCGAGGATGGTTTTCCGCATCTCGGGAGTAACCTCAACAACGGCATTGTACAGCACCGGGTTTCTGTTCGAGGTCAGAAAACATATGCGGGACAGCTCAACATCATTCTGAGTCACGAGGACCTCCACTAATTCCTCGCGGGTGACATCTTTAGATATCCCCTTTAGGATTAGGAGTGGTGGTCGTCGCTTCGCTGGTTCTGCAACGAAATTAGGACTGTCGGCATGACGGGCAATGGTCTCTTCGCATTGTTCTCTGCTCTCGAACTCGACCCTGAGTTTGGCATTAGTGATCGGCAACACTTTAACTGGCGCGTATTTGTGTTTCCGGAAGGATATCTCTTTCTTCCAGAGAGACATCACTTCCGGAGGCTTCAGCGTACAGTCAAAGGATGAGACGATCATGGCGGGGTATGTTTCGGGTGTAGGGGGTAAGGGGGGTTTAGCTAAAACACTAGCATAAGTAGGGGTAGGGGTAGGGGTTGTAACTTTTTGTGCGAGTTGAGCCTCCGACATCGAGCTATGGGCCAGTGGATGTTGGTGCTGGTCCTTGAGCGCGGCGGTCAGCATGTTTCCGGATAGGCGTACGAGGTCCTCGAGGCGCTCACCTTGTTTTAGGAGCTCATCCACTTTCTGTGAAACCTCTTTTCGGACCTCCGCAGCCATATCGTTCTGCATGCTGATTACCGCGTCCATGCCATTATCGAGCTTGTCGGATAGCTCGCGAACGCTGTGGTCACTATGTTGCTCGGGTTAGCATATGGTAGGCAACAACTCCAAACAGTTCTCTATTTCGCTCGCCGCGTCGCTGATAGTCGAGATTCTTTGTGGGCCTTGATCACCGATTTACCGGCAGTGACCGCCCTCCTGATCTGGAAGCAGAGGTGACCGACGACTTCCATAAAGGACGGCAAAAATTTTTGCCGAAAAGTTTGTTTTTTATGTATTTTTAGGTCCAAATTATGTTTATATTAAGTTTTAGAAGAATTGAAATTTTGAAGTTTTTGGTCGAAAAGTGTTTTAGCACTTTTTTGTTTCTGGGCGAAATTTAATTTTTTTTTCTGAAATTGTCTTTATAATTTATAAAAACCTTATTTTAGCAATTAGATGGATTTAGGTTATTTCCAAGTAGGAAATTTAAGAGTTTCTACAACGAATGTTGTACCTGGGTCACTCTTTGTCGGAGAATTTTAAACAGAACATATAAGCAAAAGAGGATGATACTGCGTCCCCATGGTAGGATGAATCCAAATGTGTGGTTGCCAGCGATATACCTATAACTTCTAGGTCAATGGTGTGGTGGTTGTGTGGTTATATTTTGTATTAAAAAATTTAATACCACCAGTAGGAGGTACCTACCTACCAATGATAACTGATGAGTGATCAGGAAGAGATACTTATGGCCATCACTTTAGGAACGGAGCTTCGATTCGACCTTTAAAATGAGAAACACAAAGATGATTTCGCGCGACCTTGCCCCATGACAACAAACTCGCGTAAGACTAAAGCCGGGTACGCACTACTTATTTAATACGTGTTTTTGTCGAGCAACTAGTACATTGCTTTGCTACATTGCTCGATAAAAACGTATTTTAAAATTATCAAACGAGCGAAGCAATGTACTCGTTACACTTACTAAAATACTAACGTAGTGCGAACAAGGCTTACGTGTGATTGGCTGTCCGTGTGAATACTAGTGGCGATACATGTTTGTGGCCTTGATTGGCCGAGTGAAACGAAAAATAATCGCCAAACAACTTGTGCTAAAAAACGTTTACCCACCACAATGCAAGTGCGGTCGAAATTGTAAAAGATTCGAGTCTAATAGTGTTTATTTGTTGTGTAAACCAGTTATTGTAGTGATATGCGCCATCTTAGATGCCAATCGATTGCTTCGTAAGCAATTTTTTGAAGTAGGTAGGTACGTAGAGATAGAGAGGGGAGTTAGGTAGAGACATGGGAGGAAAGTAAAGATTAGATATAGGTACTTGTATAATAAGACGTAGGTAGTTATAGTAGCCAAACTGATTTGATGATGGTGTTTGGGTTGATTGCGTATTACCAGGGCCTTTGCATCTCGACTGTGATTTTTGAGTAAAATGGCCATTTTCGCATTTTGTAGTAATTTTGCAGTTGTATAATTATTGTTTTTATCGAAATAGGATACCTAATAAATTCATGCTTAATATTAAATCTCCACTCTGCGAGAATAAGCTGAGTTCGGACGGCGCAGCGCATCGCATTTTAAAGTAATTTTGCAGTTCTATTTTTCGTTTTTATCGAAATATGATAATAAATTCATTTCGAAATCTTTGTTCCTCATGAAGTAACGATTATTCGGGTAAGTAAGTATAAATTTTGCTCAATAATATTATCGTAGATTTGAAAAATTCACAGTTAACTTAAAGCGATTTTCGAAGTTTTTTGGTTTAGAATAAGATTTTTTTTTCTATATAAAATAAATAAATAAAAAAAAATAAAACTTTCCTACAATCACATCAATTATCTAGTCTAGCCCAAGACAAGTTTCGAAGAAACTCGTTAAATGGTTACTAGACAACGGATAAACATACTTAAAATACTTAAATACATACTTTTTATACATATAAAATACCCATGGCGGTATAGTCGCTTGGAGACTAAAATCGTCGAGTATCGAAGATTTGCGTAGCCTTGTGTAGGTACGAAGGGGCTTACTGATCGCGCGTTACACGACCTACCTCAAGAAACGCCTTTCTAAGATTTTTTATGGATATCCCAACTAGCAAAATTTCCTCTTACACACATCCCAAGAGTATAATTTTACCAGTCTTATGGTACTTCGATAGACTGCTATAAGTGTGGATTTGGGCGCACTTAATAAGTCTATTTACCCTTAAATATATCTTAAAATGGTCTCGAGAAGTGTATTTCCAATCTTACAAAATTCTTGTTGATGCTTTAATAATACCAAACAGACTTACAAATGATTTACAAAGGCATTCTTTATGGGCATTTACCCTTATAATGCACTTACTAATGCTGTTCTAAGTGTGATATTACTTGTAGTGCTCTTTGCGAGCTTTTAGTAAGACATGTAAACAGATGTAATCACAGTCCGCCGAAAGGATTGCCAAGTGCTCATGAAACTTTTCTGAATAATAAGAAGAGTATTAAAAACGTAAGTATTATGTACTGTCCTGTTTAATTTACTTTCTTACAAAATGTGTAAGTATAATTTCATGTTTATTACGCATTGCTAACTGTTATTTAATTGCGAAGTCGATTTTATCGATTATTTTGAAATAACAATCACAATATTTTTACGGGTCATTTCAACAATGTATCTTTAATCATAAAAAATATTATATTAAAAATAAAAAATATGGAAATGTCGCCATTATCATCAATCATGCCTTATAGTGGCTTTAACAGAACCAATATAAGTGCATTACCATTGTTTAAGGTTTACACCGCACTTCTAAAACCAAATTCAACCACATTTTTTAATCCACGCGGCCATTGCTCATAACCTTTAGGGTTCCTTATTAAAGTAAAAGTAGGCTAAAAGACAAACAGGGAAGTTCCTGGTCGACCACCTTTTGACTTTTTTGCAATGCATTAGAATTCTAATTGCAATTATCTAGTTTCTAAGACATTTGACGTGCTAGTACTCTTTACTATCTTTTACAATAGTCACTTCTAAGATCGAGTGATCTTACAAAATGCATTCATAAGAGTTTATTAAGAATCAAGGGTAATAAGGCTTATAAAGTGCGCATATAATACTACTGTTCTTACAAATGTTTTATAAAGTAAGCTTATATACATCTTTAAGAATAAGTTATAAGTAACAGACGATATCTAACAAAACACTAAGTAAAGTCACTTCTAAGATTGAGTGGTCTTACAAAGTGCATGTATAAGTGTTAATTAAGACTCAAGGGCAATTAGGCTTATAAAGTGCGTGTATAGTACTATTGCTCTAATAAACATTATATAAAGTTTGCTTATATACGTCTGTAAGAATAAGTTATAAGTGTAACAGCCGATATCTTATAAAATACTTTGATAAGTCACTTTTAAGATTAAGTGGACTTACATAGTGCATGTATAATTAATAAAGAATTAGGCTTACAGAGAGCGTTTATAACACTACTGGTCTTATTGATGTCATTTCTCGTTTTTTTATATACTTCTAAAAGTATTTTTTACAAGTATATATGCTCTTATAGCTTAAATAGACTTATGATATGCCATTATTAGAGTCTCTATCTTAATCAGAACGTATATAAAATTTATTTAAGGACATAGCTCTTAAAAGCTTTCGTTTCTAAGGGTATTTTGCTAGCTGGGATGTTACTCTAATCAGATATTATCAGACATTTTTCAGAAGATTTGTAAATATTTTGTCCACGTACAAACACAAATCATCAAAATCTTGAATGTCCGAAAGTGCAGCCTTACAAATAAACAGTGAATAAAGTCTATTAGGTAAATATTAGGTAAATATAGGTAAATAGTTATTACGTGTTTTGTCTCTTGTACTCTTATTTGAAATTACGTTTTCATGACAGGAAAAAAACACGGAATAACTATTCGTAGCTTATTCTTTGTTTATTTGTAAGGCACTTAATCTTGTTTTACATCGAAAATGCTCTGGTTAATTCGTATGGAGCTGCAGTTAAATTTATATCTCTAGTAGGAAAAAAAAAGAGATCGTACCTACCAGCTGTATATTATCATCTACTATATACACCAAGACGATTGCGAATGTTACATACAGAAATATTACTTACATACTTAATACTTTTTTTATTTCTAAACCCAAGTTTATAAGCTACGGTATTAACAGTTATCTGTGAGGCTTTCGTGGTAGAACCATGTGGATACTAAAGCTATGTGTGCGTTATCCTACTATCTTATCCTACTAATATTATAAACGCGAAAGTTTGTAAGTATGGATGGATGTTTGTTACTCTTTCACGAAAAAACTACTAAATGGATTTGGATGAAATTCGGGATACAGATAGTTTATAACCTGGATTAACACATAGGATACTTTTTATCCCGATATTCCCACGGGAACGGGAACCACGCGGGTGAAACCGTGAGCGGCCGCTTGTTGATTATATATGTATATAGAGCTCATGGTGATGTTACTGACAATGATTGATAATATACAACTTCTACCTATTTACTGTTTAATAATTGTGTACCTAATACGAAATGCAACATGCGTGACATCATTTATATACTGTTTCTTAAGGCTAGGTGTTAGTGAAAAACTAAAATAACACGTTCTTAGAATTACTTTTTCAAGTAGTAAACCGTAAAATTAAAATCTGCGAAAATAATGAAATATTGTTGAGGCTTTATTCTGTGAAATACACCCGATGGAAACACGATTTTATAAAGTTGGCTCGATAGAATAAATTCACAAAGTTACATATTTTTGTATCATTTTATCTTCTTTTCCAGGTTTTATTCTTAAAATAAGTGATTTGATATTATGAGTCATTTACCGAAATGAAGCTTGTAAATAACTTGAGTTATTATAACCGATGGTTTTTTATTTATTACATCTATCAATTTTTTTAAATATAAAACGCGATTTTTCGCGCCGCTTCGCTGTTATACCCGTCCCTTACCGTTGTACCGTCGAGAGAACGAGAGGAAAGCGCTCGAAATACCTCCCCTTAATACGCTAAAACTCACGATAAGCGACTGTCTAGTAGCAGACAAAGTCCAATCGAAATCATGATGCATTCATATTAAGGTATACTCATAAAAAGTCACTTATCCTCTATATGTTATGTTTTTTTAATGTAAAGTGGCCAACAATTAGATAGTCACGCCATTTATCACTTGAAACTGCTAACTGCAATCGTTTACAAATGACATTTTTTCACCTTCAGAGAGCAAGATTAATTATTAACAACGAGTTTGATAAATCTGTAGTTTTGTAAAATGTTCGAAGACATATTTGTAGTAACCAACTGATATAAAAATAATATACCTATGTAGACTACAACTCTTACATCGTAGTAATACCTAATTTTAAAAAGCACTTATGCTTAAGGTAAGTGCTTTCTTTAATTTACGATAAGGCAAAGTTGCAGCTTGATGTTTCGTTTATGAGACAAACCTTGTAAGTACCTACGTAGAATGCAACAAAAAACTAACAAGGGCATTTTTTCTTCGTCTTGTTATTTTTTAATATTATGCAATGTAGAAACTGGTACTGCGGTGTCCTTCACCTATTTTTATATTAATTTATAATGTCTATTTATATTCGCCATGATCCTTAGTTTAATTAAGTTGGTTAGTTGACATTCGTTTTTTTTCAATTACCAAATTAACTGCTACTAATTTAACATTGTTGATAAATTAGGATATCAAAGATAACAAAAATAAATATTTGAGCCTTTTTTAACGCAAATAATCAATTATTACGAAATTAGGATCTATTTATTGAATTTCAAACTTCGGTAGAAAATGAGATTGCAAAAAAGTGATGAAATCTTTATTTTCAGAGACTTTTCACAATGAAAAATCGTGGTTGCTTAAAAATGTTTATTGTTTTTTGAACGTCACTGAGTGTGGAATATTGCATTGTATGGACGATGGATTTTTAACAATTCTTTCCTTTAAAGAGTTTTTGTTAATAACGTAGAGGTCGGTGGCGATGTCTTCATTATTTTGAGTACGATCACATAGTTAGGTTAAGCTGAATGGTCAATTTGTTATCGATATTGCTCCGAGCCTAAGAGCGTGCGTAAAGCGGTCTTTTGTCTGCTATCAAAAGATCGCAATGCAATCGTAATAACAAGATATGTCACAGGCCTTAATTATTTCGAAAAACTTGGACACCAAGTTAACTCAGCGGTTGATCACATTTGATAAGATCTAAGACATTATCTCCAGAACTTTTAGTAGCAATAGACGGTTTTATATTTAAAATATTCAGGTTTGAAATGTGGAGCTTGACAGTTGCGAGACTCTGTCGCTCGCTGGAACTGTTTTTGTTGACAACAAGATCTCTTTATGATGTAAACTTATTTTTAACATACTTTATGAAGGGTTTTATTCGTTTCGCGCGTATCTTTATATTCTTTTTGCGGGTTTGTGTTCTAAGCAACGGTTTGACTACTAGACGCAAAAGACTTAGTAACTATTACTTAATCTGTGGATTGATTAGGGTTCTTCTTTCTATTAGGGTCTCATCTTAGGGATCGATTGCTAGCGAAGCTTGCATAATATATTGAACTCTGATTGGTCTATTTTAAGTTCGCCTCTTTCACTAATAATATATACATAACAACAGTATTAGTAACATTGTTGTGTTCCCGTAGTTATAAATAAGCCTGAGGATTTTTGTTGAGGTTGTTATGATCGTCAGTATTCAAAATAATCACTTTCCAAATAAATTATAAGTATTGCACTGCACAGAATTGATATCATTCAGCCATTTTCCGTATCTACCAGTTATGGTAAAGTGAATCAACCTCTTGCGCATAAGCAAGTGCGACCCATGGATCACAGTTACATTGCGGTAGTTATGTAACAGTAAACGTCGTTGTGACCGTCCTGCCTCGATGAACATGCTTCAACCTAGGTTGTGGCTAGCTCGATGTATGAGACATACAGGGTGTTTTGTAATACTCGTAGGTCGTAGGTATGTAATAGCGCAACTGGGGCATCATATTAAGTTCTAAGAACAACTATTTGTATGAGATATACACATTACATATCACGACTACCATCCTCGAAGGGTTAGGTCAGAGACTAGAAAATGAGGACCGCAAAAGCAATCCTCTGCTATAGTCCACTTTTCACCAAATAGCGACTGCACATGTGCATTTGTATGAGAGCAATACGGAAATGCAAAAAAATAGTTTTTTCGGCAGCCGGGATCTGAAATTCTAAAGTACACGATCGGTTGTATGAGTCAACCTCATTACAACGTCGGGAGCTTTACCTCTAAATCTCTAATACACAAGTCGAAAGCTCAAGGCCCCTATCCCGCACGGCTGCGCACGAGTTTTCACTTTCGCGGGCCGTTGCCCCTACTGCCAGCCCAGCCTCGGCACACTTCGGCTCACCGTGTCAAGGTCAGGCGCCTCGGGAATCCGGTGCCAGTGGAACGCAACCTTTGGCATGGCATGGGGTCGATATGGCGTTATGGGTTTGCTACAAAAAATTGGGGTTTTTTTGGTAAAATAAATGAAGATAGCTCGGTGAATCTTGGTTTGTGAGTGTTTTGTTTTTTACAATTCGCAACCACTTTGGGCATAAAGTAAATGTGGCAATATGGATTTGCTAAAAATATGACGATCGCTCGTTGAACATCGATTGTTGAGTGTTTTGTTTTTTTTACAACGCGAAAGCGATTGTCCTTTAAGTCATCACTTCTTTGTGAAGCTAGTGCAGTTTATTGTGGCCATTCTTCTTCACAGATTAAAAAAAACGTTTTGAGGAAGAGGGCGGTATGCTAAAAAATTATTTTTGTACGATACAAAAGTGCTAATTTATGTTTTCTTCAATAAAAATATTTAGTTCCGATTTATAGTGGGTCGTTGGGTGCGGTGCTAGGATAGGATTTCATAATCTGTTTGACAGGATCTTAGGCACTCTAAGCAGGTGATAACCGATATCTCACTTGTTATTATTGTTATACGAGTATATAGTTGAATGAATATAAGTTAATGCATAGATTTTGAAGTACCTAATATGTAAAAGTGGTCCCTCAAGGGCATGTTTACACACGATGATTTTTTGCCAACCTTAGAGGAAAATCCATTGTTTAATTTGGCAGACTTTAGGCATACCGCGTAAAGGTCATGCGCATTTATGAGCCGTGCAAACGTGTGATCGCTATTCAAAATTTGGTGTATGCAACTGGAGTCCAAAAGTCGTCAGTTGCCGACTCTAGCAACATTAACAAAGGAGATTGACCGTTTTTGTATGGACTTTGGACCAAGAGTGCTGTCCAACATTGAATCATAGTGCATAATGTTCCTTAGACTAATACTAGTATGTAACCCAAAGCGCTTCAGAATCTATCCGAGGAGTATTAAGAAAAAAAATGGGTTTTAGATTAACGAAAAAAAATAACAAACGTGTTATTTTTAAAATAAAAGACTGTATTAATACATACATACATTTTAAACAATGAATTTTATTAATAGAACAACACTTAGTTAAGAATAATCATTCAATCAATCAATCATATAAAGCCATAAGATAAGTTTTTAGGTACAATATAACCCCGTGGATGTTTTATTTTTATTTTTATTTTTTTATATCTTTTCATGTAAGGAAAGAAATAAAAGTATTCCCATGCTTGGGCAGCATTTGGTCCAAAATGGTCAATCTCCTTTCCTTACAACTGCATGGCGCTGCGAAAGCTACCGGACATAGCAGCACGGTGTGCCGTCGTGTCAGTCAGTAACAGGCGACCGGTGAAGTTTCCGGTCGCCGCTTCTGGATACAGCACAGCAACTACGGTTGCCTGTGATGGTATCCAGTGTCGGTAACATGTTTGCTCAGTGTTAGTAACACGTTTGCGCAGCGCCTTACAGTGCTGGTTTCACCTCGCGCTGCTTCAATGCCATACAAATTCTCGTTTTCGTTAACGAATGGAGTATAAAATTCGTACCTACTAACCAGATCTATGATAAAATATCAGCCTATAAACGTCCCACTGCTGGGCACAGGCCTTTCCACATCCATGCTGTTGTCCACAATAGCACATGGGGAAATTGGCCCAAAACCCGTCACGCGAGGGTTGCCACCATTTTTAGGACGAATAAATTAAAAAGTATTTTTTCACTTTACTAGAACAAAAATAAAGTACATAACTAGCATAATTAAAAATTTAAAAAACCCCCGACACAAAAACCTAAGTTCCCTTTAAAATGTAAAAAATAATAAAAAAATCTCAAAGTACCAAAGTATGTACTTATTAATAATTTTAAAAAAATACGTCGCGTTGGGGGTCGCTCCAAATTATTTATTATCTACGCTTTTTTTATAAGTATACTATTTGCAATTAAATTGTTATGTTCGGAGCGGTCCCCCAAACGTGACGTATATTTTTTAGAATTATTCATACGTCATACTTTGGTACTTTGGGATTGAGTTTTTTTATTATTTACTTTTTAAAGGGAACTTACGTTTTTGTGTCGGGGTTTTTTAAAATTTTTAATATTTTTTTTTATTTTAAACTTTTTATAGGTACATACCTAATTTTCTCGTTCTCAAAAGAGTCGTCATTATTCTCTTTCAGTGCACTTTCATTTGAGACCCCACTCGAGTATATTTGCAGACATTCGGTTATTCTTCCCCACTTTCACCCCCCACAACTTTTAAACGGCTCAACCGATTTTCATCAAACATGTCTAAGAACACTCGCACATAAGTCACATTCAATACAAACAAAACTAAATTGCTCGCTTCATCCATTCGGGAGCTTATGATGCCACAGACAGACAGACACACACACTGACACGTTAAACTTATAACACCCCTCTTTTTGCGTCGGGGGTTAAAAAAGAGTATTTATTGATTTGTCCTTAAAAGCTTATTTCTTATTGATCTTTGCGACATTTAACAAATATTTATCTTTTAGGTAGGTAAGGTACTATAGAGTATTTTAGCGTACTTTGTTGATGACATGAAAAAGAGGACAATACTATATTTTAAAGTACGGGTGGCAACTGGCAACCCTACACGCGGCCCAATGTGGGTTGGTGGGTTTAATTAAAACAATAACATAATTTAGTTGTTATATTATTATTATTATTATTTATTTATTCCTTCAAAAGCTTGTACAATGGTTCTTTACAACATTTGTAGTTACTTAAATAGGTGTTATCGTAGTTCGATAGTTTTCCTTTACTAAAATAACTAATTCAAATGCCAACTAACGTTGTTACTAAAGTAACAGTGGTAAACCATTTTTAACTAAGTAGTAGGTAACTAGGTACATTATAATGATGACCAAAATCACACTTACGCTTCGATCTTATAATAAACTAGATCGAAATAGGTACTATTAATAAAAGCACTTACGTATTTTTATTAATAGTATTTTCCACATTTCGCATGCAACTCTACACTATAATAGCATTATTTCTTATGAGAATAACATGTTTAATTGAGTAACCTACATTAACGCGGTTATAAAAGCAATTTCATGCATTTGAATTTTTCATAAAATAAAACTTTTGTGATTATTGTTTCTTTGGTAAATTAGATTTTCTTTCGGTAGTTTCTCGGGAATCTAAGACCAAGACTAAAGCGATAGGTGGTACATAGGTACCATACCGTGCAATGTCCGGAAGTTCGGCTTCAATTCCCAAGTCTCACAAAGTCTGTTTCGGACTTTTCGTTGCATAGCCCCTGATTGTGATTAGATCATTTTTTTAATCCGCATTTGAAAAGTCAAAGTCAAAGTCAAATTATTTATTCAATGTAAACCTTTACAGGCACTTATTGACGTCAATACTAATAATAATAAAAAAACAGTTAACTAACTTATAGTTAAGACTTAATAACTAATCTAACGAGCTATTATAGTCTGTGCCAGACAAATGCGCATTGCTACCCCCAGTACCACTGCACGCCGAAACAGAATCGCGTCGAACCGAAATATAAGCCGTGGTCATAGAATTGTGTAATATGATTTCCAATTATCGTATTGATACTGTGGTAAGTAATATAAATTAGAGAGTTTTTGAAGTAAAATAAAGTAGCGGCTGAAATGAGTTTTGGAAAACATTAGTACCTAACCAATAAGGTTGACATTTTTAATCATTCAAATATCTTTTTTTATAAAAACTTAAGCATAAAAAAACGTCAAAAATTAATAAGCATAAACTTGTGTGTTTTAAAATTGTTTCGTTTTTCGTCTTGGTACAAGCACAGAATAACTAATACTACTACCGTACAGAAGGTTCACCCTCCAACGACCCCCACGCGAAACTGAAACCTATCTCGTGACTCGAGCGTTCATATTCCGATAAGCACAGCCGACTCGATATTGATTTGACGTCCGTCAGGAGCGCAGGGTTTACGCGCGCGCGTAGGGATTACGAGTTAAGAGGAAACACCACGCCGACGCGGCACCCAAAACTCCCACACAAAACACAGAAAAACGACGCCCCGCAGCCCCCTTCCAAAACCGGACCAACCCCCACCACCCCTTCAGCAACGGTTAAAGAAAGAGACCCTTCACGTCCGTATGCTTGATTCCTTTGCATTAAGTCATTTATTTAATAACCAGGAGCCTTGAAAAGCTCAAAAGAAAACAAAAGAGAAAGAAAGCGTGATGATTCGGTTAACTAATTCCCACAAATTGTAGCGGAGGAGACCTTAGGCACAGTATAATAGAAGTATCCTTAGGCCATGAGTCAATACTGACTCATGGCCTAAGGATACTTCTTTACACGCAATTTTTTCTTGTCGGCTATACACGACGGTGGCGTGTTGAGCACAATTTAATTTGTCGGCCATATCCGACCGTGGCGTTCAAAAGATCGTTAATTTTAATCGCCGTCTTTGAGTGCTGCTGTTAATTTGAAGCAATGAAAACAAAACCGGCTGAGCTCGGTCTGACAAAACTAGCGGCACAGATGGCACTGATAACAACCGCACTAGGATCATCGACCTACTGATAAGGATGCTTGTTATCACTCGCTGACACGTACCATTGCACTTGGCAAAGAAAACGCGCGTCCCTCAATGACAACGAAGCATCGCGCGATTTTAGGCAAGATTTATGTTAATCTTTTAATTTACTTACGACAAAAATTTATAATAAACTATATTTAGATTGTTTAGCCTATTAAATACTTATGTGAAATCTCACACTCTAGTAAGCAATAAAATCTACAGTAGGTTAATTATTAATTTCGGGCGTAGCCTGGGCATTTCTTTTCTTTTTCATTTTTGTTTGAACGGTTTATGAGTAGGGCATTTCTTTTCTCCCATTCTGAAACAGCTTAATAAACATAGGAATGTTTTTTTTTCCTTTTGTTTACAGCTTATTAGCTGCAGCTTATTGCTATTATTATAGCTTTATACTGTTGAAGAAGGTAAAAAATAAATGTCTTGGCTTATTTTTTGGATAATAAAGCCGTTGAAGAAAAAGAAAAAAGAATGGTCCTGTATGTTTCTTGCTAACGTGTTATGTATAAACTAGCTTCATGTCATGCCGTCTGTTTTCAGTCCATGGTCTCCCTCGTTCTGAGACTTACGAACGATGGCGTAGTGACTTACTTATGTAGCCTAAAATTATTATAGAATTTTGAAAATAATATTCTTGTTAACTAATCCAGAAAGTAAGTAAGCTTGTTTAGGAAAGAGTTCACGTCGGCAACGCGTAGCGGTGAAAGAATACTACCACACCCTCTCTTCCCTTGGGTGTCGTAAGGCGACTAACGGACTAAAGACTGCACATACATCCAACAGCTTAGAGCAGAGATAAGCTCACCACCTGTCACGCTAAGCACGTGCAGTCGCTATTTGGTGAAAAGTGGACTATGGCAGAGGACTGCTTTTTGCAGTCCTCATTGCCTAGTCTCTGACTAACCCCTAACGGATTGCACTACGCCTAAGTTATTCATTGCAGTCTTGGAAGACATCTTTCGGAACCTGAAATGGAAAAACAGAGGCTTGCTCATCCTAAACCAGCACTTAAGCCATCTAAGGTTTGGAGAAAATGCTACAAGAATTAAATAAAGAAAGCAAACAAATAGGATTGCACATAAATGCAAAAAAAAAACAAAGTAATGACCAACAGCTATAAGAAACCAATATATACAGGCGAAAACCTTATCGAATATGTGCCAGATTACATTTATCTAGGCAAACAAATCTCATTTAAGAAAAACAGCATGGATGTTGAAATAGAACGTCGAATAAATATCACATGGAAGAAGTTTTGGGCACAAAAAGAAATTTTAAAAGGAAACTACGACCTATAACTAAAAAATACTGTAATGGATACATGCCTTTTGCCGAGCTTAACTTACGGCTGCCAATCATGAACTTTTACTGAAAAAACCAAACATAAAATAACAACATGTCAACGTGCCATGGAAAGGAGTGTCCTGAAACTTAAAAAAATACAAAAAATAAATAGCATAGATATTCGTAAGAAAACAAAAGAAAAAGATGCTCTTAAACAAGCACTCAAACTAAAATGGAAATGGGCCGGCCATGTATCAAGACTGACCGATGATAGATGGACCTTAAAAACAACAGAATGGCCTGGCCCACAGCAAAGATGGGCGATTGTTACTGATTCGTACAATCGAATGGTTTGATACAACTGACATTAACAATCGATTACAAAAACAATCGATTACTAGTTCGCAAATTCGAATGAAACCGCTAGTTCACTCATTCACTATGCCATTCAAAATTGGTCTTTATCTATCGTAACATAAAGTCTACTTTTATTTGATATTCGAAGGAACAATTGAATAATGCAATGGCGCGATTGGCGGGAATGGAAAAAGAGCAAACGCCATGATTGTTTATACTTCTTTCTTTCTCTCTTACACACACTTGTTTCGTTTATCTTTTTATTCCCTCGTACAAGTTAGTTCGATGGTTTGAATATTCGACTAGATAAACTAGTAGTAATGAAATTTGAATCGGAAGGAATGAGACGACGCTATACATTCTTATTCGCTTCTCGCTTATATTCAAAATCGAATGATTTGTAAAGTTATTCGAATAATTCAATTGACTTCTACAATCGAATAATTCGAATAATGTCATTCACAATCGCCCATCACTAGCCCACAGGGGAAAAGAAATGTCGATAGACCAAAAAAACGATGGGCAG
Organism: Scoparia ambigualis; assembly: GCA_963921215.1. Lineage (NCBI taxonomy): Eukaryota > Metazoa > Arthropoda > Insecta > Lepidoptera > Crambidae > Scoparia > Scoparia ambigualis. The sequence continues at coordinate 19,304,382 of OY992518.1, forward strand.
ATGATATAGTTACCCTGACAGGAAAACAGTGGATGAAAGTAGCACAGGACAGAAATGTTTGGAATAAAATGGAGGAGGCTTTTACCCAAACGGGAACCGTACTTCAAGAAATAAATTAGTTATTACTTAAATCCTAACCTTTATACTAACATACCAAATAATAATATTATCAAATACCGTAATACTAACAAAACTAATACCTATATCAAAATGTAAAAGTATGGAAATAAAGAAGCTTGATTATTACTTTATGAAATACACCCCTTTTTCAAAATACGATTGTGTATAACATAGCATATTGGCATGGCACATGCAATCATAATTTAATCTAAAGCAAACACAACTCATACAAGAATAATCGATCTATTGTTGTTTTATTTACACATCCGATTGCAGCAGCACAATGATTGATAGTGCCATCTCTCTCTTTATTACAGATAGTGACAATGTTGGAGCAGGACGGGGACGGTGAGCCGGCGCACCACGCGCGTCGCCCCATGAACGCTTTCCTCATATTCTGCAAACGTCACCGGAGCGTTGTACGCGACAAATATCCCAACTTGGAGAATCGGTGCGTTGTTTATTTTATTAGCTATTCTACATGGTGTTTGGTAAACTAATAGGTACCTACTTATCGAAAAATTTCGAAACAGTAGTCACGAGAAGTAGTGGGTAGACTAGTGGGATCTGGAACCAAGGTCCTCCGAATATCGGGCCGAGTGCACCATTCGGCCACCGATGCGAATATACAGGTTCTGGTGTTGGTAATAGGTAGGTATACAAATAACGAGGAGCTCGATGGCGCAGCGGCTTGCGCGTTTCGGCTTGCGATCTTGCTCGCTAAGCCACTTTCGCAATGCCGGGTCGCTGGATGTTTGACCAAATTAAAACCATCTCGAGCTCCTCCGTGCTTCGGAAGGCACGTTAAGCCGTTGGTCCCGGTGTTGTCGTAAGATGGCAGTCGTTAAAACCCACCAACCCGCATTGGGCCAGCGTTGTGGGTTAAGGCCCAATATCCCCACGTGCTATTGTCCACGTGGGAGGCCTGTGCCCAGTAGTGGGACGTTAATAGGCTGATGATGATGATACAAATAACCCTGCAGCTACGCCATCAGAACTATTTGTATGGTGGAGCAACTCTGAAATTGCGGAAAAAATAACAGCTGTTACATACATTTAGATCGCTTTGTATTTACCTACAGTTTTGATGGAACCGCTGTTTTTTTAGCTCACATTTCATATAATTCGTGCAGGTTTTGGCAACATTGGGTACCTACCTACCTACATTATCTATGTACCTACCGATACAAAGTAGCCGGATCGATCTATAGATTGATGGATATTCTGCGTCAGTTCAACAGTTGACCTAAGGGTCAACAATCGTCTATCAATTACAACACTCGTAGCATACTACGCCTTTTTAGATGTTATGTATTATTTTAGAACCGTATCGCGTAGCGGTGAAAGAGTACAACCACCCCCTCTCTTCCCTTGGGTGTCGTAGAAGGCGACTAACGGACTATAAATACTGCACATACATTCATCAGCATTAGAGTGACGATTGTCTCACCACCTGTCACGCTGAGCATTTGTGCAGTCGCTATTTGGTGAAAAGTGGACTAATGGTAGAGGACTGCTTTTGCTGTCCTCATTATCTAGTCTCTGACTAACCCTTCGGGGATAACAGTCGTGATTATAGTATGTATGTATGTATGTATTGTTTTGTCATAGGAACGATGTTGATTTATATACAAGTAGATGTTATGTCAAGCAAGCAGATCACTATTTTGATAGACTTATGCAAGGTTACAGGCTAAGTCGACCTATTCCCGTTATGGGCGTTTAGTTTAACATCGTTTCTGACTAAGGGTGGATTCGACCAAATTGGAATAAGAATCGGGTGGGATCCCACTCGAGCTTCCTGAGACTGGTTGATTTTTTTCTAGTAAACATTTTATCCTATATCTATATAGCATTGTGAATGCAAAATTTCAACAATAAAGATATGGAATAAGACTTACTCCGAGATTAGTCTATACAAATTCGGCGTTTAATCTAGGTATAAGACCTTATTCTAGTTTGATCGAATCCACCCTAATTTGACTATGTAACACCCTATCCTAAATCTAACTGTTTTCGAGATATTTGAATTTAATTGTTTTTTATAAAATAATCCCGATTTTCGGCTATCAGCTTAGATATTTTGTTATATTGTTATATTATTATTACTTACCTACTTTTTTTTTTTTTTTTTAATATTTTTATTTTATATTTTTAGGCAAATTAGTCAGAAACGATGTAAACTAAACGCCCTTAACGGAAATAGGTCGACTTAACCTGTAACCTAAACCTGTAGTATTATACATCTACAGTCCAAGTCAAATTCAAATAGTTTATTAAGTATACCTTCACTTATTGACGTAAAAAAATAATGAAATGACAGATAACTAAAATTTTGTTAAATCTTAACTAAGTACTGAATCTTCGCCTTAGAAGAACTAGCAGTTAACTCATTGGCTATTATGCTTTTTTCCTCCATTTTAGTAACCAAAGTTATAGTACCTACTAAATTACATAATTTTAGCTAAAATGTCATACGCATCAATAGAATTGTATTTCAATTAATATAATTCTATATAAATTACAATAATTAATAATTTCAAGATTAATTCAGCTGCCTGTATCCTACCACATCTGACTGATCTCAGACCTTTCCACATTAAGGGGATCCTGCACGAAATTGTGAAAATTTACGTATTTTTAAGTCACTTGTACTTTGCGCTGAATTAGTTAAATACTTACATAAAAAGAACTTATGTAAGTAAGCCTGATCATTGCACATGGCCTTGTTGAAATTTGAAACAAATTCTTTAAAAATTAACAAACAATAGGACATAAATGTAATGACATCTAAAAACATGTTTTTTCGAAAACTTTCTTAAATTTACGCATGAAACAATAATTCTTACATGAAAATATTTGTACTTACCTATTGATATTCCGCAGGGCACCCCCTTCTTTAAAAGTTAATTTATATTTTTAACACAAACGCGGTTTTGCACATTTCGCAGAAAAAACATTGCTCTAATTAAATTACTAGGTCTGAAACTTCAAAGCAGAATAATTGATCTTATTATTAATATCAATACGATTGATTTTGCTTTGAAGTTCATTACTAAGAATTATGTCATTGTTTGCGTTCGCGCGGCACCCTCTTAACAATAGGTAGCGTATTAGAAGATTAGGTCATAAATATTGTATAAATTGGCTGAGCCTGTCCGTGCTTCGGAAGGAGTGAAGCTGTTGCTCGGTTCTTGTCGTAAAATGGCAGTGGTTAAAACCCACCAACCCGCGTTGAGTCAGCCCATCCAATCACCAATCACAATGTGTTATGACCCACTCCTCAGTATTGTTGTTGTGTTGTTTCCACGTAGGGAGGCCTGTGTCCATCTGTAAGACGTTTTTAGGCTTAAGATGATGATGAAATTGAAGAAGTAACGAAGACGTAACGTTTTACAATAAAACAATGGAACTTAGACAAGGTTTACAGAGATGACATACCAAAAAGGCTATAAATAGAATACGCCTTTGCTATTAAACTTAAACTAAGTGTAGACTCAGAAACGCTATTTCATTTTCGAAATACTAACTGTATGGTGGTGTACTTTTATATAAACAATGTAGAGGTATGTTACTACGATTAACATTTTATTACAAACAAATCATCATCACTACCATCACCCATCTTATACAAACAAATTAATTTGGTTGTGAAAAATCTTTTAAGTAGCACTATATTCAACATTTTTTTTCTAAGGCCTCTTGCACACAGAATAGGTCCGCCTCCGCACCGAATCTGTGCAGATTGTTTACCGAGCGCATGTAACCAAATGAGAGTTTTCAGACCGAATCTCACCCCCGCCAGCTCCGCCGCGCGCCTCACTCACACTTCACACATCATCTTCAGAGTGTAAGTTTGTAAATGTGCAAACGTTACTATCGCGTTTGAGTTAAGTTTTGACAGATAGATCTTAATGCCTAAGTAAATAAGATCGAGAATTAAAACTCTTAATACAAACGCGATAGTAACGTTTGCACATTTACAAACTCACACTCAGCTCTCTGAAGGCGACATGTTGACACGACTGTACAATATCAATTGAACAATACCGTACTGAAAACCTGTCAGAAAATGTTTTTCAGCAGAAAATCTGTACGATTCCGTGCAGAGGCGGTACCGAAATGAAAACGCACCGATCCGTGCGTGCGGTGAGGAAGAGGCCTATGTCGCGTTATCGGCACGCCTCAATGTCTAACGTTAATTTGAAAGTATAAGTGAAAACTTGTCAATGTGCATCGTATTATGATAGTGAACTCGTAGATACATGATGGTGCTTAACGTCCGTTCCAGTTAGGCGACAAGCTTCTAGCACGTTTGCTACACGCTAATTATGTGATAATTTGAGTTCACTAACGCCCAAAATTAATAACTTTTCTATAGAGATTGTTTAGCCTTCTAAATTAAAAATTTTGATTAAAGCTGTCTGTAAAGCAGGCTGTCTGAAAGATAACCGTATCACGTAACGGTGAAAGAATACTACCACCCCGTCTCTTCCCTTGGGTGTCATAAAAGGCGACTAACGGACTAAAGACTGCACACAAATCCAACAACATAGAGCGGCGATGAGCTCACCACCTGTCACGCTGAGCACAAGTGCAGTCGCTATTTGGTGAAAAGTGGACTATGGTAGAGGACTGCTTTTGCTGTCCTCATTGCCTAGTCTTTGACTAACCCTTCGGTGATAATAGTCGTGATTATATGTATGTATGATTAAAGTTCCTTACAAATTATGTCAAACTTCTCATTCTGATAGACATAAACAATGTAAAGATACTTTATTAATTTCGGGCGTAAGTAACGATTGAATTATATCTCTCTTCTAAGCAATGCGATAAAAGTAGGTACACAAGTAAAGTTGATAGACGAACCATGACAGAGCCGTGTAGTATAGCGGCTCACTAAAATGCCAACCAACTCCTCTCTGCCTTTGGGTGTCGTAAAAGCGACTAACGGACTAAAGACTGCGATGACGTATCACTATCTACTAGCTATTAGTGCAGTCGTAATTTGGTGAATCGTAGACTATTAGTGCGTCTGCAGTCCTCATTGCCTAGTCTCTGACTACTGACTATTGACTATTAACTGACTGGATAATAGTCGTGAATATATGTTTAATATGATAAAAAACATCAAATTTGATTACAGATCCATTACAAAAATTCTTGGAGAATGGTGGGCTAACTTGGACAAAGAAGAGAAAGCTTGCTACACAGGTCTTGCTAAACAGGTAATTTAATTAGAATATTGTCGCCAAAACTAGTTCTCGTGCATCAGGTTTTATAGCCATTAATATTATGTTTTCTATATTCCAGTACAAAGACGCCTTCTTCAGCGCCAATCCTGACTTCAAGTGGTACAAGTTACCGGCTCCCCCCTTACGCACACTCTCGTCCCGGCCAAGAGAAAACAATGAAAAACAGAACGAATCCCCAAACACTGAAATAAATGAATCTGAAGTAGAAAAAACAAACAATAACTCCACTAAAGTTGATTTCAACAAAAAGCCTAATGAAGATCATGTATACGAGAACGATCCAAAACCTTTATCTATGTTTACCCCCGGTAAGCTTGCAGATGAAGCCCATATGGGAGGCCTCAGCAGTCTCCTTGCTACAAAGACTGAAACTCAAACTCCAAATCCATACTTTTCACCTCCTTCTTTTAAATATAATTCGATCTCAACCCCAAACGAATTCAGATCTCACCATATCTTAGAAAAGGCTAAAGCTAAGGGTGCCTCAAGAGAAGAGAGCATACGCGAACTTCAAAATGCCCTCACTGAAACCACAAAGATATTCGAAGAGGATTTTGATGAGGAAAAAGAAATTTATCAACAGTACCATAACATGTCAAATGATCGATTCACTAATCAAGATGTGATAGACCAAATAGTCGAAAAGAGATTTTCCAAGGATGATGAATGCGGTTATCAAAGGAATTGGTCAGATGACGAGAAGAATACGAAATCTGGGAGGTCATGCAAAGGGAAGCGTTACCAAGAGTTTATGGCTGTTGGGGGTTTGATAGTTAATAAGAGGCCTAGGAGAGAGAACGCTGACAAAATGCCAGACGAGAGCTACAGTCCGTCTTGTAGCTGGGAAACTGGTAACTCACGCAGCGGAGATTCTACTATTACAGACGAATCAAAACAGGAGATTTCATATAACGAAACACCAACCGACAGCGAACCCAAGAACGACATCACAGATGCACCCGAGCAAGACAATAATGCAAACAAAACATTCAAGGCTGCCGACTTCGATTTGGATGCTAAAATTAGAGCTTTGCCTTCACTTAGTCTAGAGAAATTCCAACAAAAAAAACGCGATAACAAGCGTAAAAAGAAAACGGTGATAATGAAGCCGAAAGCCCTTGAGTCGTCGCAAATAGTCAACTCCGTGCCTAGACCAATTTATGACGAACGGCGGGAGATGGCCGAGAGCTGGCGGGAGGCGGTGATTGGCAGTCAGAAGCGCAAACCGAGGAAAGTGAGTATAACTAGGTTTGAATTTAAAAGCATATATTCGAGCGTGGACACTAGTGAGTCGCATAAGATTAGTCCCGAAATCAAGATAGCCACCGAAGCGCCTTGTACGGTGGTCCAAAACATGGAGATTTGCAAGCAGCCGCAGCATAACAGCGTCGATTTATTGGCGCTCGCGACCCTGGCAGAGGTAGCGGCCAACACCTCGAAAATAGAAGGTTCATCCATTATAGAGTGCATGACCGCCAAAGCGAGCGATGGAAACGCTTCCACGGTATAAAATACCAAAAAAATTAGCCTTAAATATTCCAAATATTATTTACTTTATAATCAGATAATATTTATATATTATTATAGATAGATCTACTTTTACATGTACGCATAAAGAAATAATATTATTGTACACTTAACTGTAGTTTTTATAACATAGAGATAGATTTTATTTATATATAAATAGAGAAATATGTATACTTATTTTAGTTGAGACAGTCTTAGGCTGCTGCAATTCTGCTTTACTAGGCTTAGACGAAATAATGGTGATAGTTACAATACATAACATCACAAGAAAATAACAAAAAGGCATAATGTATATTAATATGTTAAGGATATCAAGTAACATAATAATTCATTTTAAAAAAGATTTATAAAAAAATCATCGATTATTTATTCATAACAAATTGTTTTAGATCGTTACACATAGCAACACAACAATAAAATGCCAAACGTAAGTCGTAATTTCATTTACATGTAACGTAATACAACCTCATTTTTGTATTAAGTTAGATTATGTGAATCGCCTTATAAACTAAATAATTAAATCAAAACTTAAGACACCACGTGCATAGACTGCATTGCATTTTTAAGGTGTTTATAAACATTACCGTTGCATTGCTATAATTGAATTACATGAACAAAATACATGTTATTTTAACTTAACTTAAAATGTGGTGTGTCGTTGTCCAGTCCCCGTAGTCAATATGGCTCAGTCGAAATGATATGATCAACCTGAGCAGAGGTTCTATTCTAACCTGTAAAGTTCCCTCGGGTTTTCCGCTTAAAAGGGTTTTCGCCCTCTGAGAACCTAGTAATAGACGGGGACACGCCACGCGAGCGTGATACCATCCCCTCTAGAAATCTTCCGACGATTGTTTATTCACTACGGCATAAAGAGCTTTTACTCTCTCCGCCCCTAAAATCTAGTTACGCTGTACATCAACCATCAGCAAAATTATGGTAGTATGTAGTTTTTGAGCAAACCATTTTGGAGCTCCTGTTTATGTAATTCAATTGTTTTTAAGGTGATCTTTTTTGTTCATGTAATAATACTTATAAAAAATATTTTACAAAGTATTGTTTGTATATAATATTTTTATATGCATATATATATATTTATATATTATTATGTGTACGAGTAGTGGCTAAAGTCACATTTCGTATACACTTGTATGGCAAGGCAACATTATCAATGAACATTGGAAAGAAGCGTACTTACTTATGGAAATTATAAACAGTGGTGCCTTTGTGTAAAGATTTTTGAACTGAATTTTGAGAAACGCTTCTGTTGATAGTGTTGTCAAGTCAAGCTACGAAAAAGGAAATTAAAAATTATGGTCAACATTTAAAACATTTATGTATTTAAAAAAAAAGATAACAAAATGATAATTATTTTAGTCGCTAGTTATTATTTTTTTAAGCCTATCTTATTCGGTTAAAAATTAACAATTAAAAATGTGAGTAAAACTTGCATTATGCTTTTTTTGTGATAATAAATAAAAAAATATTAAAAGCAAACTGGGTGGGAAATCAAATGAATATACTGTTATTACTGGAGCAGTCTTTTCCATCTAGTGTCAATTAATGATTTGTTATAATCACTGTTAAAATAATTTACTCATTGAATGTTCACCGTTTCAAAAATATAATAATTATCCTGTCTTTAATAGGTACCTGAAGTTTACTAAAGGTGTTCATGAATTTCACTTGAAAATCATATTAATCACTAAGCTTTTATAAATGTTACGATTATGAGTTACACACCATTTTCAACTACTTATAATATTTGGAACAGTGTTTCTCAAATTCTTTTTTTTTTCACTTTTTGTGTTATGAAATAAAAGGGATTTCTGTGATTTTATTCTTTTTTTACGGTAAGGTTGATGGTGTGAAGCTTTCGTTGCAGGTCTAGTCTAGAAAGTAGTATTTTAAATGAAATGATCAAGTACTAAATTTGAAAGTGCACTTATATTTTTTAAAGTTACAAAAGATGACACAAGCCATAATGTGACATGCTCATCCAAAGACCAAATGTATTTAGAATAGAAAAGCTAGGATATAGTTATTGTATATGTAATATTTAAGTAATATGATATGTATAGTAATATAATATCATACAATATTTTAACATCCGGCTAAATTATAATGGCATTCCAAAGTGTCAATATTGTAATATTCTGTTTTATTTGTTTTATTGTAGATTTGTTGCATTTTTTTTGTTTTTAACGATACATGTTCTCTCCTTAAAGAGCTTTATAAAATTAATTGTTGGTTTTATGTAAAGTTTTATTAATTGTTACGTTTTAATGATGCGATGAGCTTCAGTCGGTTCCTAAATAAATATTATATTGATGAGCTACACAAAAGTTTACATTACAAAAGGAATTTCAAAACTACAGATGTTCATAAGAAACATAGTTTTTGCCGTCTAATAAATAGTCTTAGCCGTATAGTTAATCAATATTAGCGTTAAGACAAACAGAAAAGGGGGCCAGTATGTTCTGACGGGATATAGACGTTGCATAACAACGTTATTTTGTATGTAAAAAATAGATTCTACCGGATTTACAGAGTAATCCAAGGGCTATGCCTAAAAAAGTAACATCTATTATATAAATCCTATAGAGTCCGTTTTTATATAAAAAGAAATGGTGCTGGAAGATCTGTATTAAATTATATTATGGAGCAACCTTCATTGCCAAAGTTATTCTTTCAAACAATGGAAGGTTAATCAGAGTAGGCAACAAAGAAAGTTTATCATATTAATTTAAGCCTTGTTAATCATTTTGTGCTGTAAAATGGTTTACGAAAGTAAAGGTAATATAAAGTAAGTAGTTAAATGAATGATTTTTTGATGATATTTACAGCGCAAAATGGACATGCGTTTAGATGGGTATAGGGTATGTTGCGTCGTTTGAGAAACACTGGTCTAGGCTATACATTAGTTAAGACATAAGTCGGCACCCAAAGTGTTTACCCATTTGGTTCCAAAGTAACATATTGTTGATTATTTGTTACGTACGAGCGCGGTTCGATATATATCCTTTTATTGTAGAAATAAAGAGTATTCATTATGTTTGTTTTTTATTTGTCACGAGCTACGTTATGTATTTTGAACTGCAAGTAGAACCCTTGATCATAGTTGAATTGCTAAATACTAAAAGGGCACATGTGACCTCTTTTTGTCAAGGTGAAAATTTTACAGGAAATAGAAAAAACGAATATTTTTGAAAGCCTGAATTTCAACTTTTGATTTTAATATGTCATTGAATGCTGTCAGAATAATAACCAAAACATTATTATTCTGTGCTTATAGCACAGACGAGTGCCCTATTAGTACAAAACGATGTAAATAGGTGTTGCCAAGCGATAGAGATAAAAAAGTGTAGGTATCGGGTAAAAATGTGTCCTTTTAGTGCCTTACAAATAAACAAAGAATAAGCTACGATTAGTTATTACGTGTTTTGTTCCTGTCATGTAAACGTAATTTCTAATTAGAGTAAAAGAGACAAAACACGGAATAACTATTCTGACCTTATTCTCTATTTATTTGTAAGGCACTTAGTATTTAACTAACTTTAGGCATTCAGTTGATGTCGTAAGATGCCGTTTGCATAAGAAAGGAACCTGCGACACGGTTGGTACGGACAGGTGGAATAACAGTTATGTAAGGGAGACACATACTATAATCATCATCTGCCTATAATGGTCCCACAGCTGGGCAAAGGCCTTCCCACATGATGAAAATGAATGATGCCGATGGGGAGATTGGGACGATGGATGGTCCACCCACCAAACTGTCCCAATGCGAGTAAGTGGGACACGACTCTGCCATCTTAAATTAAAATAAACTTGTTTACGCTCACACCAATCATCTAAACCAAGATGAGTGTTCATTTGAAACTCGTTAATATGGTAAGATAACGGATAAATAGAGATAAATAGTGAAATCAATTTAGAAAAACAGTTTTTTCTCTATATTGTCCCGACCGGGAATTGAACCCGGGACCTCAGAGATGGCGCGACACCAGACCCGGCGTGCTAACCACTCGAACACGGAGGTCGTCAAAATCTTGCAACAACAACCGGTACCAAGGGTTCTCCAAGGGCCTCCCGAAGCACGGAGCAGCACGAGATGTTTTTAGTTTGTTTACCCCATCCAGTGACCCGGCATTGCGAAAGTTGCTTTATGACGATCCTAAGCCGAACGCCTTCCGCTGCGCCATAAAGCTCCAACTACCTGATCCATAGTAGGTACAAGCTGGTAGGTTTGTTTCGGAAAAATACTAAGTAATTTATACTGTGTGGAAACAGTGTGGGTGATACCTAGATATTTCATTTTTTTATATATGTAAGAAGGAGGCAAACGAGCAGGCGGGTCACCTGATGGAGAGCAATCACCGTCGCCCATAGACGCCCGCCAAACCAGAGGAGTCGCAGATGCGATGCCGGCCTTTACGAAAGAATATTGTTAAGGAAGGAATAGTAATTGTGAGGGAGGGGGAGAAGCGGCCTCCGGAACTCTCACTGGCCGGACGAAACAACAGCACCTAGTGCCATTATTACACGCCGGGTATTCGTAAGGGGTTGGTATTACCCCGGGCGAGCCGGCCCAATGCGTGCTGCAACGCAGCGTGGCTCTACCACTCAGTCAGTGTCACTCATTTAGCACCACCCAGGGGTCACGTGTAGGGTCTCAAGGGTAAACATACGGACGCGAGTAACTGTGCACCTGCACCATTTTCAATTTTTTGACAATCTGTCCTTTTGAGAATCTGTCTTTATGAGATAAAAGGCTCTGGATACCCTCGTACTCGTATAATCGTCGTCATCATTCGCTTACCCTATGTTTCCATGTTATTTGAGGTCGGCGTAGTATGTCTTTTTCTCCCATACAACTCGATCATTCGTCATCAAATCATCCAATCCCTTCTCATTCATGTCATCCCTTACACAAATCATCCATCCTCGTACTCGTATAATAGCTATCCTACTAATATTAAAAACGCGAAAGTTTGTAAGAATGTATGGATATTTGTTACTCTTTCACGTAAAAACTACTGAACGGATTTGGATGAAATTCGGCATACAGATAGTTAACAACCTGGATTAACACATAGGATACTCTTTATCTCGATATTCTCACGGAAAACGGGAACCACGCGGGTGAAACTGCGAGCGGCCGCTTGTATTTAATAATCCTGAAGCTGTGTGGTGACGGCTCGGAAAAAAAATCAATTGGATACTACCGGCCCATCTTTTCCCTTGGGTGTCGTAAAAAGCGACTAACGGACTAAAGACTGCACATACATCCAACTGCATAGAGCGGAGATGAGCTCACCACCTGACATGCTGAGCACTTGTGCAGTTGTCATATGGTGAAACTGGACTACTTATGCGTTCCTCATTGCCTGGTCTGACAAACCCTTCGAGGATAATACAGTCGTAATTATCGTATGTATGTAGGTACTTGTAATATGTAGGTAGGTACATTTTATTATTATTTTATGTAATCTTATTTTACCTTTTGGTAACTTACGTACATACAGATTAAAGGTAGATAAGTACCTACTGTTAGTAAAAGTTAAAGGCACAGAATAAATAATAGTACTACGTGTTAAAGGTAAGTTAATAGTAGAGGATCCGAGTATACAACGACCTTCACCGAGCGGTTAATGGATGAAAAGTATTTTATAACAAATTTAATGTGTTAAAAAATATATTGCGAGTGGGTTGGCTGAAAAATTTCAGTCTTGTACTTATATAATTAATTAAATATATAAAAATATATTTTTTTAAATATTGCACTTGTTTCGATAATAGAAAAATTATATAGGTACCAATCGAAAGTATGAAGCCTATAGAATATGCAAACGTTAGGTTGACTATTTTTTTCCTGTCATAACATTGGGTAGGCAGGTGTAAACAGGCAAGTCAATATTAGTAATTTCCAAACGTCTGGTTAAAAAAATAAAATTTATGTTTATATAAAGATAAGCTCATTACAAACCTACACACACCAAACAAGTGCAATGTAAAAAATAATATTTTTTTCAATATTAAATTAATCATTAATGGTAGTGGACTGAAATTTTTCAGCCAACCCACTCGCGATATATTATTTAACATTATTAAATTTGATATAAAATACTTTTCATCCATTAACCTTCCCGGTGAAGGTCGTTCTATACTCGGATCTAAGACTATAAAGTTTTAATCAACCGGAGAAGTGGATTCCAACGTGACTGCCTGATAGTTAAAGTCGTGATTATGACTTTTATACCCAAAGGATTAGTCAAAGACTAGGCAATGAGGACAGCAAAAGCAGTCCTCTGCCATAGTCCACTTTTCACCAAATAGCGACTGCACATGTATCTTTACTATAGAATGGGAATCGAAACCATGACCTTTGGATAACCGGTCCACTGCTCTAACCGCTAAGCTACCGAGACCCCAGAAGACTGTTGGCTTTTTTCTAGTAGTTTGTGATTTACGCTGCAAGCCAGCGGTATTACGTCACTGTGAAGTCTACCTTCACAGTGTAAAGAAATACTATTGTCCACATACGGGTATGCTCAGCGTGACAGGTAGTGAGCATATCGTCGCTCCAAGCTGTTGGATGTATGTGCGCAGTCTTTAGTCCGTTAGTCGCCTTTTACGACATCCAAGGGAAGAGTGGGGGTGGTAGTATTTTTCCACCGTTACGCGACAAGGTACACGCTATACCTACGACTTTTTATTAATAAAACAAAAGAAAAAAATATGAACAAACAGCCAAATACCTTAAAATTATATTTGAATAATACGAGCAGTGTTTAGTAATTTTATATGTAAGTAGGTACCTACTTAATTGAGAAAAAAAACCATTAATTCTAATATTTATCAGTAAGTATTACTATTAACAATTAAAACTTAAAGAAATGGAACAATTACATAACAAAATAACAGCTTGAAATATTTAGAAAACATAGGATGGAGCAATTAATGTAATAAAAGTCATTAGCAAAATAAAAAGTAAATAAAAAATAAAATAAAATAAAATTATTTTATTTCAGACAATGATATTCATAAATTTGTAAGTAACAATTAAAACTTAAAACTATGTTAGTAATTATGATATTGTTAACATCATCTTAAAGCTATGTTAGTAATTATGCTATTGTTAGTACCTTCTTAAAGCTATGTTAGTATTCAGCACATGAAGTCTGTAAAACTTCCCCAGCACTACCAGCTCCGGACTGTCAGCAATAAACCTCAGAACAACGTTAGAGCTACCTCTTACGCATTATTGCATAAAAATCATCTACCCCTGCATCGGCAAACACGCCTGACGCACTACAAAATTTAGGCAATCTTAACAATATCCTTAAGGCGTTATTGTACTGTACCCTTTAGAGCATTGTAGGCCCTCTGCGAATAATTGATTCAGAGAGAGCAGGTATAAAAACTTTGACAGAAGGCTATAAATAAAGTAAGCTTAACCGCAACAGTGCACCCAGCAAATCTATGGGCCAACATATTAGCACGCACCGACAATGCCCTTCGCTCTCTTTCCATATATTTATCATCAGACAAGATTTCAGTGATAATGTGACCAAGGTATTTAAACTGCGAGACTCTGACCAAAGGTACTTTGTTTATACAGACAGGTGGTACAAAGTCTGGTTGCTTGTTATTACCTCTTATAACCATAAACTTACTTTTTCTTTCATTAAACATTAGACCATAATCTACAGCATAAGTCTCTCAAATATTAAGCATTTTCCTCAAACAAAGACATTAAACTATTAAATCTCTTTGTCCTCAAACCACCCACCGATGCACTCAACAAAACCATATCGTCATATCGTATTGACGCATAAGTTTTAATGTGACAACCGACCATGGAGCCGATAAGTTCCTCGGTGAGCTAGTTGATATAGAAATTAAAAAGTCTCGGGGATATCTCACAGATATACTCTGGAAAGCACTTTTACGCCACATAATTGCAACGCCTCCGAAGAATTATACCCTCACACTCCAATATTAACGTAATTACTTTAGATTTATGGTACCTAAGTCCAGCGGTGACACTCCGTGTAAGTGTGAGCTCGAGCGCTAGTGACCTTGAGCGGAACGTGTCCTCGGAACGCCTCAGCCGAGGCGGCCTCCAGACCGCCCGCCCACACCCCGCGCGCCGCGCAAGGCCCCCGCGCAGATCCAGACACACACACATAGCCGCGAGCGATTTTACGAGCACACATGCTTAAGTGTCGCTTCTTTTCACGGTAGTGTATATTATATTCTCTGCCTAAGTATTAATAATATTTCGTGGATAAACAATGATATTTACTACCAAATTACTTAGATACATCGTTTCAAATAATCATTTAAGTATACTTAAAATCTTCTATGGTTGTTCCAGCTGCCAAAAAGAGTTGTTCAGTTGTGGAAGGTCCATCTGTCAACATAAAGTAAAAGTAAACTAGATACATACATACATCTAATAACGACTATTATCCCCAAAGGGTTAGTCAGAGACTAGGCAATGAGGACCACAAAAGCAGTCTTCTGCCATAGTCCACTTTTCACCAAATAGCGACTACACAATGTGCTCAGCGTGACAAGTGATGAGTTGGTCGCCGCTTTATACTGTTGGATGTTTGTGCAGTCTTTTAGTCCGTTAGTCGCCTTTTACGACACCAGAAAGGAAGAGAGTGGGTCATAAGAAGGAAGTGTGTAGAGTGCCACAAACGGCACTGTATCTCAATCGTTTCGGGAACCGTAAGTTTAGCGGTATAATAGTGACCCCGCCTAATCTGCCGTAAAGTTTTATATTAGACAACAGAAATACTAGCTGCCCTACTCCTATAGGTTACAAATTTAAGACAATCGCGAAGCGCAGCGTAGCGAGAGTGTTTTAAAGAGCGAACTTGAGCAAACCGATTGAGATACAATGCCGCTTGTGGCACTCTATAAACTTTGTACCGTTTTTGGATACTGTTGGATGCCGTAATTACGGCATCGTAACCGATCGTACTAGAATGCCGCTTGTGGCACTCTATCCACAGCCTAAAGTTAAGTACAGTTCTGTCCCACTGCAGAGCAAAGGCCTCCGTCATTGAAATTATGTCATCGCTACAATGATTGATGGTTTAATCACCACGTTTGCCGAATACAAACCGATGCCGTTAACAAACTCGGGCTATGTATCGAAAAATGCGAAAACAGAATTTGCCTGAACTGGGAATTTAACCCGGGACCTCCGTTATCGATACGATCGCTTGACCACTGGGTCACCGAGGCGGTGTCAACATAAATTTTAAATTATCATAAGTGTTAATGTTATATAACTAAAGTTTATATTACTTTGCTTATTACCTACCATACCAGTGATTGGAATAGGTAGTTGTAATTCACCTTAAGATTGCGACAGGATATAAACTAAAAATGAAATGAAATGAAAACTAGTTTATTTAGCTACAACACACGAGACAGTTACAACTATCACATTATATCAAAACATAGATAAAAAAACAGATTAATAAACTAGAGCGGTTTCCGTACATAGATTATACAAACATATAAGTACATATCAACATCAAGCGGCCCGTTTCCCGGAGGGGTAGACCCTGGTATTGTAACAAGGCAACTAAAGCCTTGTTGGTTTGTGTGAACTTCTTTGTGAGTGACATTCTTTTATATTTACTTTTAAATTTAAAATTCAAATATTTACTTGCATTCTCTGTCTAGTCTCTGTTTTAAATATGGCTCTACTCTTTGATGTAAAGGCAGTTCAGATTAATCCGCGGAGCTAGAATGAGCTCCATCTCATTATTATTTTCCTTAACAATATAGTATATAGTTCTAATGCCGCGTCCACACGCTTGTCAAACTTCGACAAGCAGTCACAAATTTAAACGTGTGGATAGAGCGTTTGACTTGGCTTGCAAGCGCCGCTTGTAGCCGATCCGTCAAATGTCGGTTTCAATCCAAACGTTTGTAGAGGTTTGGAGTTTGCGGCAAGTGCCAAGCGTGCGGACGCGGCATAATGTATTATGAGAGTGACACTTAGGGCCTGATTCACAATTTCCGAGTACAACGTAAGTCTACGTTTCTATTGGCATTTACTTGACAGATAGTTCAAACAAAACAGCTATTTTAACTGACTAGTAAGTAGGTACTGTAGAGTTTATACCATGTTAGGGCGCTGGCTGGTTTTACTTTGTAATAATTTAAAAATGAAACGTAATTTGAAATGACAAGATGTCAAACGGGGAATTAAGGAGAACGATCTGAAGTGCCAACATGGGTAGACTTGAGTATGTTATTTTTATATTTTAATAATGTAATTTAAACTTGTAAATAAATTTATAGACGTAATACAATAATTTATTACAACAAACGTTATATATAAAGTTATTATAACAAACGCCCCCCAACCTTTACGTGTAAAAAGTAATTTGAGAATAAAATGTATAATTTAAAATGAAAAGGTACAATGTCAAGTTAGGGAGATCGATGTGAGATCGATCTGAAGTGGATGGAATGGGTAGACTTGCCATGAGTTTTTTATTATGATTAGTTGTAAAACAGCTTTGTATATAAATAATGTACTTATGTGTTCCCAATGAAAAGGATTCATAATCGGACATTGTGAAACAAACAGGCAATACATTACACTGCGCTCGCGCAGCGAGATCAATCATTTCATCAATCACATACATTTTGTACTAAAATAGAAATGTAAGAATTGTGTCTTACCAATATTGAACCATGGTGGCATGGATTTTCCACTCTCCCCTCGTGCCGAGGATACGGCTTCTCTCATCGCGAAGGGAACGGCAATCGCCAGACACGTTGCAGGCTCACCAGTCACTGAAAACGTATTTAGAAAAAAAACGAATCATCCTCATTTGCACACACCGGTCACCTAGTAGTACAATTCTCTAAGCGCAAACATCGTTTAAGCGTTTAAGCCTCGCCAGGACTCGAGTTCTTTAAGTCCTAATTTAGGGACTGAACTCATTTTCGCACAGCTTGCAAGACTCCGACTAAAATGAGTCCTGAGATCTGAGCCTTATGTCATTTTGTCGAGTCCTAATTCAATAAGACTCGACTCATAGAATTGAGGATTTAATAAGGAAGTCAAGTTCTTAACTAATGTATAATACTAATATAAACTTTGCTAAGGAGTCACCTCTATGGGCAAGTATTTTTCCCTAAAAAATTATAGTAACTCTTCGATCATATGATCGAAGTAGTAACTGTTTGAAATTCTCTTTTCCTTATTGTCGCACTCGTCGCGTTGGCTCGTTGTGGAAGTGGCTGACAAACGCCTAATTGTGTAACATTATTATAGCATAGAACTTAGTATCAACAGGATGGATATGGAACTCACTGTTTCTAAAAAGACTTCGGCACTAGCAATGAACTCGTCTTAAGAGTCTCTATATTATTGTAAAAAGACTCGAGTTCTCGAGTCATATGGTAAGGACTCGTGAGTCTTATCACTGACAAAAAGGTTTGAGCTCTCATTTACGAGTCCAGTCTCGAAATATCGAGTCCAGTCTCTAAAATAGGACTTAAAGAACTTGAGTCCTGGCCAACACAACTTACAGCTGCAGCTTGCAGCTGTAAGCAGTGTTTTAATTTCTACATCACTGTCCCAGTTCTGTGTAAGCCAGGTGCCCAGGTACTTATATATACCTAGCAAACAACACCTGTTCCAGTTTTTGGCCTGCTACAAATATGCTAGGTTGGATATTGGGATTGTTGGAGATGACCATGAACTTTGTCTTGGTGACATTCATTCGAAGCCCAGCCCTTACGCTACAATCGTTTACACGGTTGACAATTTTTTGCAACTTGGTTTCTGTAGATGCTATGATAACAGTGTCATCGGCATACCTAAAGTTGTTGATGAGACAGCCATTTATCTTTATACCACAGTTCAGGTTTTCTAGAGCTTCTGACATGATTGCCTCCGAGTAAATGTTGAAAAGGGTCGACAACAAAATACAAAATGCCCTGCCGCTCTCCCCCCCAATGACAATTTCTTTGGACTCTTCACCTTCAATCCTGACAGTAGCGCGTTGGTTCCGTACAGATTTTGTATAATACGGATGTCTCTTTCATCTAATCCGATGTCGTTGAGAAGCTCGATTAGACGACTGTGTTGTACTCTATCGAACTCCTTCTCATAATCAATAAAACATAGAAAGACGTCTTGCTGCATGTCTCTTCATTTCTGCACCAAAACCTGAACTCCGAACAAAGCTTCTCTAGTGCCCACTCCGGTTCGGAATCATAACTGACAGTCGCTAATTATACATCGCATTTCAGGACCTGGCTCATAAGGCTAATCGTCCGAAACTCGTCACATTTTCTGGCATTGCGGCCAGTGTTATAAACTAGATTGAAAAGGTTCACTAGTACTGCAATATCATCATCATCAATAAGTTTAACGATTTCGATGTAAACACCATCTGGTCCCTGAGCCGTTCCCGGAGTCTTAGATCGTCGGAGTACTTCTATAATTTCCTGTTTCAAGAAGAAGCGGCTATCGTCAACACGGTTAACATATGTAAACGCGACAGGCTCTCTAAAATTATTCGCAAACAGACCTTCGATATGTTGCTCCCAAAGAGCCTTTTTCCTGTCTATGTCAAGAATTGGTAAGTCCATGTACGAGTAAGTAGCTAAACTTAATCCTTCATAAAAACAAAATCCAGGTACGAAAAGAAACATAATGATACGCTCGTAGCTTAGTCGAAACATTATTGGTTGAAGTTTGTACTTGCAGATTTTTTAACATTACCACTCGGTTGATCTTTGGTCTACAATAAGTAGTAAGTTAGCAATATAACAAACCCTTCGCTCCAAGAACAATAGGCGCACTGTAAGACTTCTCCCTGAAGTAGACGCGGAAGTCCTGTGGTATGTCCCTCGCTTGAGGCACCACATAGTCCCATGTCCGATCCGACAACAGTTCGCCTGTACTTTGGTCATACACCAGCTTCTCGCTCGTCCAGTAGCCCAAACCCATGATGAAGGCACCTTCTATCTAGAGACACAAAGAGTTCGTTAAAAAACTTCCATTGAATGAAACCAGTTGCGCAGTTTAAAATTACATAAAGTGATCAGCAAAATTTTAAATATGTAACAATATTTAATAAATAATTTTGAGTATTTATTGAAATTTAATTCGAGACCTTTTGCAACCATTTAACTATATTAAAACAACTAAAACTATCCATAGAGTATATCTTGAAGAAACCTTTAGGTACTAACACTATGCTATGTAAAACTTTAATAAACACAAAAAGAAACAGATATATAATGAAAAAGAAACAGACAAGGAAACAATAAACATTTATCAAAATCAGTAACTCACTTGGCCGACATCTATCTGAGGGCTTACACTTTGTCCAACGTCTTCCAACAAATCTACTCGTAGTATTTCCGATTCTCCTGTCAAAATATCTACTTCTACTTCAGCCAAGGCAACGCCATAAACAAAAAATATTGGCGATAAAATGTCGTTCACAAATGAGTGAACTTGCAGATCTATTTTCAGAGAATGTGCTTTTTTAATCAAAGTTTCCCATGGTGGGTTAAGTAACAAAATTTTTATAGGTGCCAATCTCAAGATGAGGTCTTTACAACATTTTTCAACTCCCATTCCTATACTTTGTGAAGTTATACTGGAGCTGGAAAAGATGCTGTTCGGCCCAGTAATGGTATTAGATCCTTTGACTTTGATCTTATCTACAGGGATGTTTAAAAAGTGTGCAGCTATCTGAATAGCTTTTGTGTTTACGCCCTGACCCATTTCAATGCCACCATGACTGATTATAACAGATCCGTCTCCATGGCATACACTCATATTGACTTCATAACCAGCTGGGCACAGAGGGGCGTATTTCATGAATGCCCACCTAAGTCCACGCTTTTTCCATCTGTTTTCAGCGTTGAATGTATTTACAGCATCTCTCCTTTCCGAGTACTGAGCCTTTTTTTTCAAATCTTCTGCTAATATTTTCAAATCATTATGCAGTATAATGTCTAAGTTAGTCATGCGCACTTCATAGGGATCCAATGAAAGCTCATAGGAAATCTGTTCCATTACTGTTTCTGACACAGCAATATGTTCTACAGAACCTAGAAAGTATAAAATTGTTGAGTATTTAGATTCATTTAATTATCAATGCATAATAAGATTTTAATTTATCATCAGTCTTCAATGTGTCATTGCTGAAACTAGGATTCCAGTGCTTTTTTGTATGCGACAATAATTTTGTTTTTATTCCAAGAATACTGTTCGTAAATCGTAATCGTTCGTTAATCAGTCCGAATAGTACCGGCGCGTTATATGTACTCGCGATAATAATTTCACTGGTCTTTCCAGTTTTAATTGTTCACTTTATCTAAAATTAATGTTCCATTCCTTCCTTAATACTACATAATTATTTATTATTTCTCTTGCATATTTATGACTTGCCAGACATAACGGAACACAAAACTGTATTGTTTGCTGACGATATTTCTTTGATAGTCACTAGTAATAAGACATCTTCGTTAGAACAACATAAACGCGACATAACTTCTACACTGACCCTGATAATTAGATGGCTTCAAGACAACAACCTTAAAATAAATATAACAATAATAATTTTAAAAATCAATCAGCTGACATAGATTATAACGGACAAATTCTGCGAAATGCTACGAATGTAACATTTTTAGGCTTAATAGTTGATCCCAAATTGAGTTGGAAAGAGCACATAGACACAGTATGCAACAAATTAAATAGTTTTTCTTTTGCTTTATATAGACTAGCTAGAGTCACAAGTCCAAGCACAGCAGTTACAGCCTACTTTGCATATGTCGAGTCAGTTTTAAGATACGGATTTTTGGTTTGGGGAAATGGCATCGACATAAAGAGGTTGTTTTTAGCGCAAAAACGATGTATCAGATCCATATGAAATCTGAGGTCTGACATATCATGCAAGCCCTACTTCACATCCCTCAATATATTGACTCTGCCTTGCCTTTATATACTAGAAGTTGGAATCTTTGTCAAGCAAAATAGTTGGTTGTTTACACGGGCAGGTCAGTTGTATCAAAGAAATACGCGTAAACCAAATAGGCTAGTATTGGAAACTACTCTGAAGACAGCACGATATAAAAGGAATAGTTATGCTATGTGTATAGAAATATTCAATAAATATTCCAATCAGTCGCTTTAAATTCCTTTTGCGTAAATGGTTATTGGAAAAGGCTTTTTACTCGATAAAGGAATTTTTAAAACATTAACTCCATGTCATTATTGTGTCACTATTATTTCATTACATTTTTTATTGTTGTTATTCTCATTGACATTTTTGACACAATTTATTCTTGACAATTTATAAGTTAAAATTATTTATTAGTTTGTTTCATTATTTAATTTGTGTTGTGCTTTTTTGGACATTTTTACTATTGGACGTTTTTAGTTTATGGACAATGTTAATTATTGGACATTATTATGATTTGAATATTAGTTAGTATTGCAAACCTTGTGATTTAAATGCGAAGTTTAATGTTAAATTTAGTTGGTGAATATTTGCATGCTATATTACCTATATGGCTAAGTAGGTATAAGTCCCATTTTATTTTTAGAACATCTAAATGTAATTACCCTATTTAAAGCAAATAAAGCATTTATATTTGTATAAATAAGATAAAGTGAACAATTTATAAACAATAGTTAAAAGTCCTTAAGACTCGTTTGACATAAAGTTCTCCTATACAGCTGTTGTGCTTTACTTAAATCGTAAATAGGTAAATCTGAAGGGCAGAGTCATTGAATATTTCCGCTTAGTACCAAATATAGTAGGATTAGTAAAATTATAATTACTTAAGTACCTACTTTACATATTTTTTAAATTTCTATAATTAATAAAATAACACTTTTGACTTAAGATAACGTAATTAGTATCGTAGTTATACAATAGCTTTTATTTACCAGGAGCTCTACACCAGGTGGTCTTAGCATTATCCGTAGTCGTGTTGTAGGACTTGTAGTTCCACCATATTCTTTTGTAAACGTTATTATGGGCATCTAAGCCAAGCATAGATATTAGTTCACTCACTTTACAACCATTGTCCTCGTATAAATTATAATTCAAGTATTGTACAAGTCCTTTACTGTCCACGCCAACCTAAAATAATGAAAATACAAATGATTTGAGTGATTATTGACAAAATCAATGTTTTGTACGTATATTAAACGGAAGTTCTTCTTAATAGCATGTATAACAAATTCAAACCTCTACATCCGTAGAACAAGGAAACCTTTTTCCCAAGGCTCTTGTAATGCTAGGCATCGATTGTATTAGACGACACGGTCGGTTTAACTTGTAAGCTGCGAGACTACACGCAACTGCAGCCAGACTGCTCCTAGAGATTTTTAAACCGAAGGCGCCACCGAGACGGTTTACGTAGACATCCACTCTAAAAACACATGGGAATGAGTTTAGTAGTAGTGTATGAGCATGTCGCGTAGCGGTGAAAGAATACCGCCACCTCTCACCTTGGGTGTCGTAAAAGGCGACTAACGGACTAAAGGCTGCACATACATCCAACAGCTTAGAGCGGCGACGGACTCACCACCGGTCACGCTGAGCACATGTGCAGTCGCTATTTGGTGCAAAATTGAAATATGGCAAAGGGCTGCTTCAAATTTTGCCGTCCTCATTGCCTGGTCTCTGACTAACCCTACGGGGATAACAGTAGTGATTATTATATTTAGGTATGTATGTACTACTCCGTCAAGAAAGTACCGGGAAAAGATCAATAACACACAAAATGTTAGTTGTTCATCTAAATTTATTTTATCGCCTTCAAAGTATGCTCCTTTAGAAAAGATACACTTACGCCAACTAATAATCCAACCATCAAAACATTTTTAAACGCTTTTTCCGGAGTTGTGTTCAGTTCTCGCCGCGAATTCGCCTTTATGTCTTCTACCGAATGAAAACGGGTGCCACGAAGTGGTAATTTAAGTTTAGGAAAAAGAAAGAAGTCGGTTGGAGTCATATCTGGTGAATAAAGTGGTTGCTCGATGGTATTTGTTGAGTTTTTGGTCAAAAATTCGCAATGATGGCCTTGTGCGAAGGCGCATTATTGTGATGCAAAATCCAAGATTTTTTTTTTATTTCCTCTCCTAAACGCCGCATAATGCTCAAATAATATTTTTTATTTACCGTTTGACCTTTCAGCAAGAATACCGAGTGCACAACACCGCGATAGTCAAAGAAAACAGTTAACATGACTTTTACTTTTGATCGACTTTGGCGTGGTTTTTTCGGTTTCGGTTCAGTCGGCAGGCGCCACTCCGAAGTTTGTTGACTTTGTTGTGCATGAATGTTGGGTCGGAATTGACTCGTTCTAGCATGTCCTCAGCGACTCTTATGCGATTGAGTTTTTGGAGAAAATTCAGGTCTTTTGGAACTAGCCGAGCGGCAACATGTTTCATACCCAAGTGATTATTTAAAATGGTACAGGTCGACTCGTGAGACACAGAAAGTTCAGCGGCTATCTTTCTCAAACTTGAATAAGGATTTTCAGTCACCATTTACTTCACTTTTGCGATGTTTACTTCAGTTGAAGACGTTGATGGCCTACCAGAGCGAAGCAAATCTTTCATAACATCTTGACCGCTTTTGAACGCTTTTTACCACTCATAAGCACATGTTTTTGATAAAGTCGATTTACCGTAAGCCTTCTGTAACATTTTCAGTGACTCCGAACATGAAATTCTATTGGCGACGCAGAATGTAAGACAAACTCTTTGTTCGATGTTTTTATCCATTATGAAATTCGCAATACAGACTAGATATAAACTAACTAAATACAGCACTGTATATAATCTAAATAACAGATGCAACTCAACTCCGCGCCAAAATGGATTACAGTTGTGCTAATCTAAGAACAAAAAAACATAAAATTTAATTTGGAATCATAAACAAATCATCCGTTCCCAAAACTTTTTTGACAGGATGTATGTAATGTAGTGTAGTAGTAAACAATAAAATTTCTCAATTTCTTAGTAAATTCATAGAATGCGTAATATTACGCTTTACAGCGGGCTACAGAACTGGCAAGCTCAACTGGGAATGGGCAGGTAGCATAAGCCGCATGCATCCCGACCGCTGGGCAAAGGCCAGTGCAAAGGGTTCCTAGAGATCGACGACGCCTACGGTCGGCACAGAAAGATGTGGCAAGACCGACTAGCATGCAGTAACTTGCAAAAAAAATAGATGGAAGTATAAGTACTACCATCTATCTCTTAGGGGAGGCGTTTGCCCAGCGGTTGGACAGCGTAGTGAGGTAGTCAGTGCATGTACCAACATAAACCAAATTATATTTAATCACTGAGAAAGTAATTCTATCAACAAAATATAAACTAGAATTAAAAAGACGGTCTATAAAAAAAGGTTAGAAACTTAAGACTAAACAATAAAATGCGGAATGATTTTTTGTTCCCATAGTCAATGGGGCATCGAACTATACAAATTGGTAATAAAATTTTGAAAGACAAAGAGCAAGCCTGGCAGTGGAACATAAAAAATTCTTAGTTATGGTAGCCATTAGAGGCGACAATGGTTGGAAGAAAAACAAAAAAATCGGCAATGTTCGAAAGTGCAAAAGTAAAAAATAAAATCTGTCTAAGACCATGGAATAGAAGAAGAAAACCAAACACCGCACATGCATTTCAAGGCGAGGGGTCTGGAAGGAAGCCGGGGGCGGGACGTTGCACCTATACCCACTCACAAGCGTTCAAAAACCAATTAGAGGAAGTTTACCTGTGTGTGTATTGAATTTCAGAGAGAATGACGAATAGTGATTGAAGCCTGAACGCATCGAGAGAAGACATTCTGGAGCGGGACTCGGGAAGAGCGACACATTTTACTTGTACTGTGGTTCAGTATTAATTTTACCTAATTGTAGAATCAGTGACCTTAGAATTGCGTTTAGTTTATGTGTGTGGCTTGAAGTTATAGGTAGTAGTTCGACCGACGCGCGACGTGAGAAGGCGGCATCATACTATGGTAATGTTAGTATTTTAATAACAGCTATGTTGTTTTCACAGTTTCACCAGATCTTTTATTATTATATCTTAATTAATGGCTTCGCGTTTAGCATTAAGCCAGTATCTAGTGGTATATATTTTTAGTACATTTAGTATTGTAAGGTAGATTGAAATAAAATGGAGTCTTGTTAGTCTCCATTTTCTCCACTCCACTCCACTCCAACTCCAACACGTGTTGTTACGTAAAGAACACGCCAGATCTTTCACTAACTCCCCGACACAAGATTAATAAATTTGACATTTGAATAGTTAAATAAATGGATAAAGAATTTCCTTCAGTATGGAACTACAGTGATGTAGATCAATGGCATCCGATTTTGCTTGGCTATTACTTGGAACTAATGATAGTAATTATTATAACCGTACTAATTATAATAACATGTTGAATCAAGCGATACAAGGGTGGTCTGAATTGTCGTGACGGCAGAGTCCAGTCTTCGCAAATGCAAGTAAAGCTACGAGATCTATAATGAGACCTAGTTGTACCCTATTTTATAAATTACTAACGATCTAAAGATAGTATTAAAACTGTATGTGTCGATAAAGTTACTTGTACATAGTTTTGGATGATTAGTTATTATGAATGTAACTAGAAAAGGTCTAACTAGGTTTTTTAACGTTTAACCGTCAGTTTTCCTCATTAATCGATGACCTAAGAACTAAACGGCTGGCCTTGTAAAATGTAACTATATTGAGCGCAAAATCTAACTATTTAGAGTGTAAATTCTAACTATTTTAAGTGTATAAACTAACTATTTTGAATGTCAAATCTTCGTTGAGTGTAAAAACTAATTATTTTGAGTGTAAAATTTAATTATTTTGAATGTAAAATAAATCAACAAATAGCAAACAAATAAATCAATATATTTTAACAATAAACTAAATCAATAAACATTCTGTCAAAAAAGTTTCGGGAACGGATGATTTGTTTATGATTCCAAATTAAGTTTTTTGTTTTTTTTTTGTTGTTGATAGATTGGCACAACTGTTATCCATTTTAGCGGGGAGTTTGAGTTGCATCTAAGTACTGTTTTTAGTTAGTATAAATCTAGTGTGTATTGCGAATTTCATAATGGATAAAAACATCGAACAAAGAGTTTGTCTTAAACTTTGCGTCGCCAATGGAATTTTGTGTTCGGAGTCACTGAAAATGTTACAGAAGGCTTACGGTGAATCAACTTTATCAAAAACACGTGCTTATGAGTGGTAAAAAGCAAAAGCGGTCGAGATGTGATGAAAGATTTGCTTCGCTCTGGTAGGCCATCAAGGTCTTCAACTGAAGATAACATTGCAAAAGTAAAGGAAATGGTGACTAAAATCGTCATTCAAGTTTGAGAAAGATAGCCGCTGAACTTTCTGTGTCTCACGAGTCGATCCGTACCATTTTAAATAATCACTTGGGTATGACACATGTTGCCGTTCGGCTAGTCACAAAAGACCTAAACTTTCTCCAAAAACTCAGTCGCATAAGAGTCGCTGAGGACACGCTAGAACGAGTCAATTCCGACCCAACATTCAAGCAACGCGTTGTTACTGGTGACGAGACGTGGGTTTACGAGTTTGACATGCAAACTAGTCAACAAGCTTCGGAGTAGCGCCTTCCGACTTAACCGATACCGAAAAAACCACGCCAAAGTCGATCAAAAGTTAAAGTCATGTTAACTGTTTTCTTTGACTATCGCGGTGTTGTGCACTCGGTATTCTTGCCGGAAGGTCAAACGGTAAATAAAAAATATTATTTGAGCGTTATGCGGCGTTTAAGAGAGCAAATTCGACGAAAAAGGCCAAATTATTGGAAAGAAAATTCTTGGATTTTGCACCACGATAATGCGCCTTTACACAAGGCCATCGTTGTAAACGAATTTTTGACCAAAAACTCAACAAATACCATCGAGCAACCAGCTTAAAATATCAAAAATCAAAATTTCTTTATTTAGTAAGCTTAAAATTTTGCATTTTGAATCGTCATAAATTTAAGTTTAAATTTACTTCTTTATATGGATGGATGGATGGGCACCCACGTTGGTTGAATGCTCTAAGGCCACCCACCTCACCGATTTAAGACGTATCTTTTAGCTGTGGAGAAAAACGGGCGCAAGAAACTCCACAGCTTTATAATAATATAGAATCAACGACATTTAAAAAACAATATGTCGTTACCAAATTATACAATTAATTATAAAACAATTATATAATAAAATAAAAGATAAAAACTTATTCAACAGATATGGCTCCAGCCGACTTCTTTCTTTTTCCTAAACTCATTATTATCACTTCGTGGCACCCGTTTTCATTCGGTAGAAGACATAAAGGAGAATTCGCGAAGAGAACTGAACTCAATTTCGGAAAACGCGTTGAAAAAATGTTTTGATGATTGGATTATTCGTTGAACGTTGACGTAAGTGTATCGTTTTTGAAGGAGCACACTTTGAAGGCGTTAAAATAAATTTGGATGAATAAGTAACATTTTGTGTATTATTGATCTTTTCCCGGTACTTTCTTGACAGAGTAGTATAACAATAAACTAAATCAATAAATAATAAATAAATAAACAATCAATAAATAAATAATCAAAGAGAAATTTTGGGTAGAATAAATTAAGCTATCTACCTATATATCTTGTGTTTTTATCTTATAACAAGCTTTTATTTAACATGCAATGTATATGTATGTCTTGTTCGGGTGGAATTTTGCAACTCAATTTTTACCCACTTCTCGGTTACCGATTGAGCTGAAATTTTGCATACATGTGTAAATCGCGTTACAATGCAATATTATGATGACATGGTGCTAATCTGATGATGGAGCTGGAAGGTTACCATAGGAACTTCGCTATGAAACAACACAACCTCATCGAGTTTGAGCTCGTTTGAATCGTCTTGACGAGTAGTTTGTCTTTCAATGGTAACCATGGTCTGATGATGGAGCTGGAAGGTGGTCATAGGAACTCTGTAATGAAACGACGCAACCCCATCGAGTTTCGGTTCGTTTCATTCGTCTTGACGAGTGCTTTGTTTTTAGATGGTTACCAGGGTCTAATCTGATGATGGAGCTGGAAGGTGGTCCTAGGAACCTCAGTAAAGAAACGACGCAACCCCACCAAGTCTTGGGTCGTTTGATTCGTCTTGACGAGTACTTTGGTGCTAGGTGGTAACCAGAGTCTGATGATGGAGCTTGAAGATGGCCATAGGAACTCAGTAGGTAATTAAGCGACACAACCGCGTCGAGTTTGATTCGTCTTAAAGGGTGGACCGTTTTGATGGGTGGTGAGCGGTGGTGGTTTGGTGGACGTGAATAAGTTTTTGAATACATAAATATTTGTATTCAGTGGGATGAACAGATGAAAAACGTGTCCAGGGATAACTAAAAAGTAAAAAATAAATTAAAAGTAAAAACCTTTTTAAGAAACAAGCTTTTATTTAAATGCGCTAAAAAGAAAAAATAAACTTTTACTTTAAAACTTTTACTATCAACTTATAACGTCATTACACAATTTGTATGGTATAAAAGGTTGTCGCGAGATTTACTATAATAATGTACTAATATGTGTAAATAAACAAGTAAATTAAATAACTTGATGTGATTGATTTTAACTAACTATTAAAGTTTTAAAATATGTATTAAAATACCTGCTTATTTAAATCTCGCGACAACCTTTTATACTTACTATATAAATTGTGTAATGTTGTTATAAGTTGATAGTAAAAGTTTTAAAGTAAAAGTTTATTTTTTTCTTATAAGCGCATTTAAAGAAAAGCTTGTTGTTTAAAAAGGTTTTTACTTTTAATTTATTTTCATTTAATTGCTCCAACGAGAAAGAACAGCTGAGATAAAATACTTATGACTTTTCTATATCCTAATAGTGAGAATAAACATGATCTTGTTTTTCATAACAGTAGAAAATATAGTTGAACTTCTTGGTATTATCTCTATTGGTCTTGACTTCTTTCATTAAACACTTAACCTTTGTTTCACTAGCTACTCAAGTTTATTTCACTAGATAATCAAGCCTTGTTTCACTAGACACTTGAGAATAGATAACTGTAAATAAAATCTTTATAGACAGACAGATATATATATATATTAATATTTCTAGATGGGCAATAATTTTGATGCTTTTGGTTTAAATCAGTTTAGTCACTACAACTAGTCTACTACAACAGCACATTTTTATGTAGTCTAACTTAGTGAGTGAGACAGGTATCGTTGTAGAACAGAAACATTTTAGTCATATTATAGTATTGACAGTCAATAATAGATTAAATGCAGAGTTGAACGGGAGGGACAGCAGATGCAGACATCAGACGGACAGTAAGTAAAGGTAGTATTTTGTTACAATAAAGTTAGGGACGGACTTGAAGTAGGGTTAAATAGGGTTAAAACAAAGATTTTGCAATATTTTAGGAGGGAGAGATTATATTTGTTTCATCAAAAGGAAGGCAATCGCAGTAATGCGTAGCCTGGATTACATCAAAAAAAAATAGTAAATGATCGTGACGGGACGCGGCAGTCCGGGGTGTCTCTATATGAAACACCCTGTCCCGTCTCAACTGATCCTTGCTTTCTATAGTCTGACGAGACTAACTCACTATATATATTTCTGACGGGAAGACATAAACTTCACAGAATCACACATCCATCCACGCAATCCTATAAATTGCTATGGCTAGTCTATAATTCATTAAAAACTCTATTTTTATTTCATTTATTCATTTATTTCAGGCTACAATGGCTCATAGCAAAAGCAAATGCAATCCACTCACCAGATTAACTATATTGTGTTCTCATCTCAAAGATGTGTGTTCGCTGTTCATTTGATCTAATGTACTGGTATAGACATGTGTAATAGACGATTGGAAGTAATGCAAACAAGACAGTCTAGCTCTCCTATGATGTTGAATCTCTGTATTTAACAAATTATACTAGATACTCCTATAAATTATATTAGACGATCACTACAGGCTGTGAACTACCACAGTAGGCTAAGAAAATAAATTGGTCAATTAAAATAAATATTTAAGTCAGCTAAAAGTATAAAATAATAATAATTACCTGTTCTCATCCATTTTTAATGCTTTAGAAACTACATATTGCACACTATCCATCCACTGAGTAGTTGAGTACACTTTGATCCCATGTTCTGACGGGACAGTCACACACATAATAGTCTCCATAGGTAAATGATACTGTCCACGTATGGTGTAGTTGTTTTTAAATTCTTTTTTTACGAACAAACCTCTACCTATATTTGGAATAATAAAGAAAAGTTTGGTTCTTGTGGTATCGTTCTTCGCTACTTTTATGTCTAAAACAGGCGGTTTGACATTTTTGTATGTTACTTTAACCACTTTTGTAGCTCTTTCGGCTATTGCAGTAGAATTTGCCACAATCATTCCAATAGGTTGGTTGTAATATTTAACTTTTTCAGTACAGAATACTTCTTCATCATCAATAAACACTATAACACCGAACATGATGAATGAGTTTTTTCCTGGAATATCTTTAGCCGAGAAAAAAGCAACGACACCAGGCATTTTCTGAAAATGTGAAAAATGATTGTCACCACGTATAGTAAATAAATAAATAAATAAATAAATAAATAAATCTTTCCTACAATCACACCAATTATCTAGCCCAAGAGAAGCTTCGAAGAAACTCGTTAAATGGTTACTAGACAACGGATAAACTTACTTAAAATACTTAAATACATACTTATTATACATAGAAAACACCCAGACCCGAGACAATTTAGAAAAACAATAATTTCTAAATTGACCCGGCCGGGGATCGAACCCGGGACCTCAGAGATGGCGACACCATGAAAACCGGTGTACAAACCACTCGACCAAGGAGGTCGTCAAATAACGTACGGTTGGCCAAATAAGCCGTTTACACTATTTCTGTAACTATTAAATAGGATGCCATGATTTGTAAGAACTTTGTAGCCTCGAATAGCCATTTACATATTGCTACATCGTTGAGTAGGTATATTTAAGTTGAAAAAAAGGTTTTACGACGCCGAGTTCTAAATGTTAGTTCGTTCAGAGTTATGCTTTATTAAGCATTGTAGTTTTCTTCTGAAACTCATTAATATGGTTAGATAACGATAAGTATATACCTACATAAACATAGAAAAAACACCTAGACCCGAAATCAATTTAGGCAAACAGTTTATCCCTAAATTGACCCGACCGGGAATTGAACCCGAGACCTCAGAGATGGCGCGAGGCAGACCCGGCGTGCTAACCACTTGACCACGGAGGTCGTCAAAGCCAGGGAGAGGTAGTTATACGCTCCTTGCTACACACCCAAATGTCATTTTGTCGTGCATTTTAATGAAAAAAACCTCAAATATTATTACGGCATAACTCAGAATGAACTAACATTTGAAGCTTGGCACCATAGTAACTTTTGTTTAGCATAAAATACCTATTCAACAATGTCTAATACGTGGCTATTGGTTTGCCTAAAAAGGCAACCTCTTGTTTGCGCATTATACAATCTAAAAGCAACAACATATTGACAATATGGTATAAAAATGTTCAAAAATAAGCCGAAATATACCTGTAATGTACCGTACTTACATCAAAACAAGTAACATTGAGCAGAAATAATAGCTAGGACAGGAAAACCCTATTTTAATAGTATTGTGAATCAGCTGTGGATATGGAATGAATATGTGGCTCTCGACTTCTTTGGGGGTATTTTTACACCCAGAATAAATTTTTAACTATCGACATTTACATTGAATGTTTGCAAAAGTGGTTTGGCCAACTGACAGTAGGTACCTACAGTTATTAACATGGTATAACGATATAAACATTGCGTATGTACTCTTCAATATTATGATTGTATAATATAAAATTGATTTGATGACTTACCAAAGCCTCACTAGCATCAATCGACTCTATATCGCCTTGAGCAACAGTACTTAACACAAGGGCTGAAAATACTTCATCCTTCAACGATGGCAGATCATCAGTATACTTAGCTTCGCCAGCACATTGAATCTGAAAAAAAATGTCTATCAATAATACGACTAGATAAAAATTAAGTCCTCTTTCGTCCCTGACAGTGTTAAAAGTAGACGTGCACTCGGTTTAAACAAAAAATATCAATTCCAAAACACTCAACAAAGATCTTTAGTGCAAGTTGCTTAAAAGTGAAATTAGAAATAAATAACGTTCCTTGGCTACCGAGTAATAATCGAATGCTGGAACGAGATGGTTGACATAATTGCTTTTTCCACGTGACGTGTGCTTGGCATCCAGTGCCAAGAGCTGCAACGAGGTCACTACTACGATTGCTACGAATACACTACGGAAACATAAACACCTGTTTTCAATTTTTTCTACCTCAAAACTGTAACTCAATTAGGTAACTACGAAGAAAATAAAAGGTGATGATGATAAATTCCACACTGAATAGAGCGATGTCGAATCCAGATATAATTATGCCTATTTGGTAATCAAAGAATATAGGATCACAACTTATAACTACATCTATAGCTACACAAAGGGAAGAAATGAAACAGCTAAACTCAACATTGAAAGAAATTTAAGATTTAATAAAAATATTGAATCGACGCTGGCTTTTGTGTCTTTTCACAGAACGAAGAGATGAAACAGACAATAAAAAAATTTGAAGAGCGGGTAAAAGATAACAGAGAATATATAATATTTCTGGAGGACATACTGGACGATTTACAGCTTGCTAATCGTAAGGTCAACCTCGAAATAAAGGGTGTGCCTAGAAAAGGGTCTGAAACCAAACAAGACTTTAATATCAAATATGACTAAATCCTTGGTAAACCATTTTTTACAAACTGCAATATTCTGTAACAGATACCTGAAATTCGACTTGGACATTATAGCAACTTCTGTAGGTTCAGCTTAAGTTGTAAGGTATTTCGTTTAATTTAATTATATTATACTACACTTATTATAGCTACATATAACGTAAATTAATTTTGGATTTAACCAAATAAAATATATTACTGTGGATTTAATTAGTTTTGAAGAAAACCATACTATGAATTACTTTAAAACTAGTTAAATCAACCTGGATTTAGCTAATTTTGATCTGACATGTCATTGAATGTCAGTAGCAGTAACGGCCATATTGAAAAAATGCGCTGCTGTGATTGGCCGTAATAGACTTTGCCAGTTTTGAAAAAATGCATGGTGCGGATCTTATCGAGTTTGATATAACTTCGAATTTTGGACACGAATTAGTACAATTAAACGATGGATTTATCCGCTTTTGATAATCTTAGACCATAATAACATTACGATTGAGTTGCCTTAAAAAAATATTGTTTTACCATTATGGATTTATCCAATTTTGATATACACCGACACAATAAAAGAAATTCAAGATACAAATAAAAATATTGAGACAACCGATGCTAACTTTTTGTCTTCACAGAACGAAGAGTTGAAACAGACAATAAATAAATTAAAAGAGCGGGTAAAAGAAGACAGAGAATATATAATATTTCTGAAGGACAAACTTTACGATTTACAGCTTGCTAATCGTAAGGCAAACCTTAAAATAAAGGGTGTGCCTAGAAAAGAGTCTGAAACCAAACAAGACATAATTTATATGTTAGTAACGCTGTCAGAGTCTGTCGACTGCAAAATTAGCCAGTCAAATATTAAGGATATTTACAGAATCAGAGGAAAAAGCCTGAGCAAAAAAATACACCTACAACAGTGGAGACTGGCTTGGTATTGCTGAAGAGAGATTTCCCGAAAAACCCGATTTCACCAACATCAAAATTAAACGAGAATTGCTGACCGAGTATAAATTTACTACCTAGAGTTATCATACGTATGACTTGTATTTCATTTCACCACGCCAATGTAGGTACTAATAGACATGCTACTAAATAAGTATGCTTATAAGCATGCTTATTACAAGCGTATACGTAATAAGCATGCTAATTACTAGCAACGCCTTGACACACATACTACTAAGTAGCAATTGCTCAATAATGGCATGCTTTCGTGCTAGTAATGAGCATATCTATCGGTACCTTAAAAATAAGTTACTCTCTCATAGTTACTCTGTGCTATTGAACGAGCATAAGCTGATCGAACGAATGAGCGTTGTGCCGTCAGCACAATATTCATTGCACGTAACATTCGTGATAAATACTTAATAACGTAATGTAATAAGAAAACATGATAAGTAAAATAAGCAAACTCATAAGTTCCTGTTTCGTGACTTTCTACAGTCAACATATCTCCCCCGCTAATTTCTTTGTATATAGATTAATATTTATACCTGTATTTTTAATTATTAAACCAGTCAGAAATTATACTCCAATACAATAATCAGTTGTGTTATTATTTAACTACGGAGCCCGCAACAATTGGTGACCCCGACGAAAGTCACGCCCGGAAGAATCGCCCGACATAAGTCACTCCCGGAAGAAGAACAACTACATCACCGGTACGAATTAAATACATTTCTGGCTCATTTTTCCACAATGGCTCCCACACTACCAACGGGCATCAGGAAAGATAGCCAGTTCCTCAGTGGTTGAGGATTCCGGGTGAAGCGCGCTTCCACCTTCGGCCTTATCGTCACTTACCATCAGGTAAGATGAAGGCCAAATGCTTACCTGTTACCCGTAAAAAACAAAAAAAAAAACAGTCTTCCCACAGAAACACCGGAGATAGCACGGACGGACTCACCACGTTTATGATTCACCCAGTTTGACAGTTGTGTTATGTAAATTAACCACCAAAGTATAGGTGCAGTTTATCTCGTACGAGAGCAAAGGCGCTTTACACTTTTTTATTTTCTGGCGTAACATTGTTTGTTTGACGTGACGTTTCTGACGATGGCATCATAAAAATTGTTGTTAATCTTCTAAGTAATTTCTTCTTTCCTTGAACCATCTCGGGCTTGGGCCTAAATAATCTTCATCACTGCTATCAGATTCGTCAATCAACAATCTCAAACGACGCGCCATTTTTAAGGTTAGGTACAATATTAATTTGAAGGCTGCTTCAAATGACATTAGTGACATTATTATTCTAAGAATAGGGGTTAACACGGCCAAAATTGGCGGTATAAGAATTTACTCCAGTGTAGTGACTTTATCATTAGTGTACGAGCTTACACTCCGGCTCGAAGGACCAAAATGTAGCGTTGATAACCCTACATTTAATGTTGAGATGAAATTGATGTTGAAATAGTTAAAGATGTTGATGTTTTACCGAAGGTTATCCGATAGAAATGAATGACACGGGTGTTAAAGTTGAATGTTTTTTTGCCACTAAATGATATAGTATTTTATATGTAATTCAATCGCGCGGAAGGCGACAAAGGAATTGCGCTGTCAGCTTAATATTAATAATACAATGTAGAGTGTGAGCTCGTACAATTAGGTTAAGCGTTGGTGAAACGTAAAGTTCATTTACACACGAGTAAATAAGGATTTATTCTTAGAATAAGACTTATACTTCTTTGGTGAAATCCACCCTAAAAGTCTTTCAATATAAAGAATAAAATGAAACTCTGTGCAAAGCACCTTGGACTGAAGTCACAAACAGACACGCCGGAACAACAGGTACACAAGTTACTTTTAGAAAAGGACAAACTGTATCACTTTGTATATTTATTATTATGTGTAGTTGAAATGTGCCCAGTCACTGGTTTATTGTTCTAATGTTTTAACTCGTGCTCAAATCTTAGAATTGTAGTAAGTTACAAATCGAGTTATTTCTTAATTTCTGCTATTCAATCACTAAGTACAAACAATGTGAAGAATATTCATAAAAGCATTATGTTCCTTTTATATACTCTCCTATGTAGATGTTGTGTATATACACTTCTATGTATCATACATCTATACACATATGAAAACGTGAAAATACTTACTACCACTAAAAATAACATTTACATAACACATTTCACATTTAACACAAAAGCTTAAATTATATTATTTAAAAAATACACTAAAACATTACATTTGGCAACACCTGAACATATAGTTTTTTGCAACAACACTTGTATAGAATCATATACCTAATCAAGCGAAGCATGATAATCACTACTTCGTATTTTTATCCTTTTGCAAATGGGTGACTCACTACCTACAATCTTTACATGAATTAGACAATATTGAAATAGCCACCGCAATTCAATGCGAAGGACATGACCTTAAAAAACATATTCGTGTTAATAAAAGTGTCTTTACCCTAATACCTCAGAATATAGATAGCATTTACAAAAAAATAATGATTTCAACAATTGATCGAAAGATTTCACTCTTATTTATCTAATCTATCATTTGAAACTGATACTATTACCTTTACGGAATGCGGGCTAAGCCCAAACAAACCATTTTCGCAACTAAATAATTATGTGGCATACAGTACCACTAGCCAACTTAATCGATGTGACGGTGTTTGTTGCTGTCTATGTTGAAAAATCCTTAAGAGGCCTATTACATCCCGACTGTGATTTTTGCGTAAAATGCCCATTTTCGCATTTTGTTGTGATTTTGTAAATGTATTTATCGTTTTTATCGAAATAGGTTATAAAACTCATTATAAAATCTTTATTCATCATGAAGGAACGATTATTCTGGTATACAATTTGCCCAATAATATTATCGTAAATAGGAGAAATTCACAGTTAACTTAAAGCGATTTTCTAAGTTTTTTGGTTTAGAATAAGATTCTTTTTCTAAATAAAATCAATAATATATAAAAATTCGTTGTGTTTTTGGTAAGGTTGTGCCACAAAAGTTAGTGATGGAAATGAATCGCGGCAAAACCGACTCCACGTAGACTTGTCTGCCCTACGCTAGAGTGTAATTTAAGCCCGCAGCGCCGAAGCCGTGAAAGCAACAATGCCTGCTGCATGCTTGCTTGCATGCTGCGTGCTTGCTTGCATTCTGCATGCGTGCTTGCATACTGCATGCTTGCTTGCATGCTGCAGGTTTGCTTGCATGCTGCATGCTTGCTTGCATGCTACATGCTTGTTTGCATGTTGCATGATTGCTAGCATGATGCATGCTTGTTTGCATGCTGCTTGCTTGCTTTCTTGGATGGTGTCCTTTGGGTCTGAGTATTATAGGAATAATGTTTTATACCATTAGATTATTATATCAAATGTTTATTATATCCTATGGACATTATATCACATGAAATTATAGATTCTAAAATTATATTAAATGTTTATTATATCAAGTCAGTTGTTATATCAAATGAAATTATATTAAATGAACGTTAGATAAAAAGTATTTAAATCAAACATTACACAATTACTGAAAGCCTTAAATTAAACACTACAGTGACACAGATTCCCTGCAGTACCTAAAAGTATTATAAAACCGTGGATCTCCGCAGGAATCTTACGCTGAAACAAACTCCAAAGTCAACTACGAAAGGATCCATACAATGAAATCATCCGCATTACATACAGACTTAACAGGAAGTACTGCAACAATTTAATAAAAATAATTAAGAGAAAATATGACAATGGTAATATAGCTAAATCTGTAAATAACAATAAATTACTTTGAAAGACAATAAAAAATGTTACTGAGATGGTCATGAATTAAATAAAACTATATTTAATAAGTGAGAAAAAAAACATTGCAACGACGATGTAAGCACGTGCAAGCGAATTCTTAGAGCTACGTCTAAGAGGAAGGTTAAGGGTTTACAAATTTAAAAATTCTACAGATGTAAGCAATAAAGTGCCAACAATTTTTTGTGTCCATGGCGTAAAAACTAAAAACTGAGCAATAAAATATCCCTAGACAAAAGACCGTTTGTCAGTATGCGAAAAAGGTTACAAATTATTGCCGGTCATTGAGCGGGAAAAAGTAAATAAAGTGATAGGTAGTTCGAGACACAGCGACATCATACAGGTAAAGAAGATATTTTCTAGATTTATTAATGTTTAAATGCACCAGATATCTTTCGTTAGCTTTCTAGACACAGTATTGATAAGAGTGATAACTGAATTGTATATAATAATAAACAAAATGGACAAAGAATTTTATTCAGTGTGGGACTACGTTAACGTAGATTATTGGCATCCGATTTTGCGGAAGTATTACCTAGAATTAACGATAGTAATAATATAGTCGTATTAATTGTATTATCATGTTGCATAGAACGATTCAAGGGTGATTTTAATTGTTGTGTTGGCATAGTCTACCGCCTCTGCAATTACCAATTGAACTACGAGACATATAGGAAATCTATGTGTGCCCTATTTAATAAGTTACATGCAATCTAGAGAGATTAAAATACCTGTGTGTGTCGAGAAAGTTACTTGTACATAGTTTTGCATGATTAGTCATTATGAAATGTTAATTAGGACGGCCTAATGGGTTGTTTTGTTCTAATCGTTGTTTTTCCCATTAATCGATGGCCTAGGAACTAACGATTGGCTTTGGAAAGTCTAATTATTGTCTATAAATTTAATTAATTGTACATAAAACACTAGCGATTGTTGAGTGAAAACCACTAACGATCTTTAGTGTAAGTTCTAATGATTTGAGTAAAAAAGCTAATTATCCTGAGAGTATAAATCTAATTATCTTGAGAGTGAAAGCTTATTACCTTATGAGTAAAAGCTAAATGATTTGGAGTAGAACTTCAATGGTTCGACTATGTTTGAAAGTAAATTCTAGAAAAGAGGCAGTAAGACCTAGTGATGGTTATAATATAAAGCTTTTAATCTAAAGACTTTACAAGGCATAAATAATGAAAGAGTTTCGTATTTCTTATATTTTGATGAGTAGATAAATATAGGGTTAAATAAACAATCATATAACTAAATAAGTGATGAGATAAACAAACACAATTTAATAAATAATCGATAAATCAAATAATAAATCATTAAATAATAATCGATTAATCAACAAATACATAATTAAAAAATAAACGATAAATCAACAAATAAATCACTAATTAATAAAACAATAAATCAACAAATACATTGAGGTAGAATAAATTAAGCTATCTACCATAATCTTGTGTTTTATTTTATTTCAATTGATTTCTACAACGCAAGGAACAGCAGAGATAAATACTTGTGATTTGTATATCGTAATAGTGAGAATTAACATGATCTTGTCTATCACATTAGTAGAAATGCAGTCGAGCATTCACGGTTATTATCTCTATTGGTCTTGGCTTAATTCTTTATTCCTGTAATCCTTATTTCACTAGCCACTTGTGATTAGATGACTGTAGACTTAATCTTTGTAGACATACAGACGTAAAGTTATTAATTATTCTAGAAGAGC
Organism: Scoparia ambigualis; assembly: GCA_963921215.1. NCBI lineage: Eukaryota > Metazoa > Arthropoda > Insecta > Lepidoptera > Crambidae > Scoparia > Scoparia ambigualis. Next base: position 19,344,661 of record OY992518.1, read on the forward strand.
AATCATTTTGATACTTTGGTATTTTTTTTTTATAGCAGAAGGAGGCAAACGAGCAAGCGGGTCACCTGATGGAAAGTAATCACCGCCGCCCATGGACACCCGCAAAACCAGAGGAATCGCAGGCGCGTTGCCGCCCTTTAAGGAAGGAATAGGCTCGTTTCTTGAAGATCCCTAAGTCGTAACGGTCTGGAAATACCGTCGCCGAGAGCTGGTTCCACAACACTGTAGTTCGAGGCAAGAAATTTCTTGAAAATCGCACAGTAGTAGACCGCCATCCATCAAGGTGATGTGGATGGAATGACAGTCGGTTGCGTGTAGTGCGGTGAAGGAAATTAGCGGTAGGGATCAAGCCGAACAATTCCTCAGAACACTCCCCATGATATATACGGTACAATATACAGAGAGACGCAACGTCTCTCCGAAGAGCCAGTGGATCGAGCCGACCTAAAATAACCACGTCGCCGACAATTCAAGCAGCCCTGCGTTGAATGCGGTCAAATGGAAGGAGTTGGTATTGGGGTGCTCCAGCCCAGAGATGGGAGCAGTATTCCATATGCGGCCTGACCTGTGCTTTATACAGTTGTAAACGGTGGGCCGGCGTGAAATACTGACCCGCTCTATTAAGCACACCCAGCTTTTTCGAAGCTAATTTAGCTTTACCTTCCAAATGACCACGCAACTGAACGTCACTCGAAATATCGACGCCAAGGATTCCAATAATCGGATTGGTATCAAGGGGAGCTCCCTCAAAGTTCAGAGGTACGACGAAGGGATGTTTTTTGGCGGTAAATGCGCAAACTTGTGTTTTGGAGGGGTTAAAGCGGACTAGGTTATGTCGGCCCCAATCCGAGACATGACTTAACATGTTCTCGGTGTCAGTCACAAGTTTATTCCGGCTCTCGATGACGCTTTCCAGAGAAATGTTAGCTCGCCCGGTGTAGAGCGTATCCCCAGTACTGTCGTCTGCATAGCAATGAATGCTGTTGTTATGCAGCATGTCATTGATATGCAGAAGAAACAGAGTAGGGGACAACACACACCCCTGCGGGACTCCAGCATTCACGGGCTTCATGTCGGAGCACGAACCGTCGACTGCGACTCTGATGCTACGCCCAGTAAGAAAGCTGGCAACCCATGAACACAATTTCTCAGGAAGCCCGTATGATGGAAGTTTAGAGAGAAGAGCCCTGTGCCATACCCTGTCAAAAGCTTTCGCTACGTCCAAGCTAACTGCCAGTGCCTCCCCTTTACTCTCGACTGCCTCCGCCCATCGGTGAGTATGGTACACTAAAAGATCACCAGCCGATCGACCGCGACGAAAACCATACTGGCGATTACTTAGTAGCTGGTTCTCTTCTAGGTACCTTAAGAGCTGGCGGTTTATAATAGACTCCATTACTTTGGAGAGTAAAGAGGTAATAGCTATTGGCCTGTAGTTGGACGGATCTGATCGATCGCCTTTTTTTGGAATCGGGTGGACAAGGGCTGTCTTCCAAGAGCTCGGGACGACGCCAGTGGTGTAAGAGAGCTGGAAAAGGCGCGTTAGAACTGGTGCCAATTCAGGAGCACACGTCCGAAGCACAATGGGTGGAACTGCATCAGGCCCACTCGCCTTATGGATATCAAGGGAAAAAAGAGCCTTACGAACTGACCTTTACAGGAACTGAACGTTTGGCATTGTACAAGCGCAATGCGGTATGGTTGGTGGAGAGTTTTCCCCATCGTCCAAGGTCGATTTTGATGCGAAAAGAGAGCCCAAGAGATCGGCTTTCTCCTTTGCAGTATAGGCCAGGCAGTCATCGGTCTTGTGCAATGGTGGTAGGGACGGCTGACAAAATTCCCTAAGATAGCTTTGGCGAGAGACCAGAACGCACGCGTCCCCGAAGGAAGACGCACTAGCCTCTCGCCAATTCTACCTATGAATGATGACTTCGCCTTGGCAATGTCCTTCTTAAAGGATCTGGCGGCAAAGTTGTACTTCTTTCTGAGCGCACTGGTGTTTGGATCCTTTGATGACACCGCATTAGCCCAGGCTTGGTAATGTTGTCGCTTTTAGCGAGACGCCATTTTGCAGCAACGACCAAACCATGGTTGGGACTTGCCGCCAATGGGAACCACCGAGTTTGGAATGAAAAGTTCCATTCCCTGCAGTATCACTTCAACGACAGAGTCAGCGGCGACATCAGGATCATCCAGCGAGAAGCAAACTCGCCACCACGGGTAGGACGCAAAGAAGCTTCGCATCCCATCCCAGTCCGCTGACCTATAATGCCAGACTCGACGGCTAGCCGCTGGTAGCGGTTTTGAAGTTTCTGTGAGAGGCACAGTGCTGCGAATCAGACAGTGGTCTGATGAGCCTAGTGGTGCATCAACAGAAACTTGATAGCCGTCTGGGTGCGAGGTCAGCAGAAGGTCCAATAAAGAAGGTGCATGGCCCTCCACATCTGGAACCCGTGTTGGCTCGGTTACCAATTGGTTTAATCTGGCTAGCCACTACAACTAGCCTACGACAACTATACATTTGTATCCAGTCTAACTAGAGAGTGAGACAGGTATCATTATAGAACAGAACCACTTAGTCACATTAGAGTTGATAGACAATAGCAGATTAGATGCAGAGTTAAGCAGATGGGGAGCAGATGCAGACATCAGGCAGGCAGATAGTAAGTAACGGTTTGGCAAAGTATACTAGATACTCTTATAAAGTATATTAGACGATCACTACACGGCTCGAACCACCACATGTTACAAATTATTGTAATAAATTATCTCACAACACTAACACTAAACTACTCAACTTATTGTCTTCGCCAACCGACTCTGCAAACTACATTAATGACTATTTTGTGAATATAGGAGTCCAACTAGCAAGTAAAATCCAACTTAACGTAAATAATATTTGATAAAATTCAAGCACCACAATACTCCTTTGTTTTATTCCAAACACATAATAATGAGGTAAAGAATACCATACTGAATCTAAAATCAACGGGTGCCCCGGGTTGGGATAATATAGGTACCTAGTGAGTTTTTGAAACTGGCAGTAGACGATTTGGCCCCAGCCATCACTCATTTAGCTAATCTCTGTTTTGATAAAAGAGTATTTCCCGCACCAATAAAATAATAAATTATTACACAAGTGTACAGGAGTGGGGATAGAGTTGACATTAGTAATTACAGGCCAATTTCAGTTTTGCCTTCAATATCAAAAGTTCTAGAAAAGATACTTATTAATAGGTTGCTTAATTATTTACATAAATTTTATATATTATTATCTATACAAGGTTAAAAAGGTTCTTGTTTAGTTTTTGTTAGGCACCTTTAATTTGTAAAGTTTTGTTACGTAAAGAAAGAGCTTAGTTTCCAATTATGGGCTAGTTTTGCTTAAATGGAGGCTGCAATCAACCCTAATAGTTAAACACGAAAATGTTAAAGATTTTTTTATTATGTACACGAAATAATTCAATGGTTATTGACGTTCTTTGTATTTGCTGCGTTTTAACAACCAACATCTTATACATACCAATCCATCAATTTTAGGCAGGGGCTCATTGAGAGGATACAGTTTTGGATCCGTAGTAAACTCCTGAAGGGCTTGTGATACTGGCCGAGTATCGTGAATCTTTTTGATTCCAGAGCGGTAACGTTTCCCAATCTGATCTTCCGGGCATAATGTGAGGAGTCCCTTTAAGTCGAGAAAAGAAAGAGAGATTAGATATTTTAATATGCTTTTTTTGCTAGTTGTTTAACATTTTAAAATATTTGTTTTTGCATAATTATTAATGAAACAATTTTAATTAGAAAATAATAAAAAACAAAACTGTCTACATATATACGAGTCAATTTCAAAACGAAAAATTTTCAACAATTCATTATGGTATAATAATATCTAAAATCTGGAATTAACCAGAAGGCTTAATAATTCATAATTCATAATTTTATTTTCTCACGTCAGGTGTATAGAAAAAAAACACTTGTCTAAATAAGCAAACGTTTACCTTATACAACAATGCCAAAGCTAATTGTTTCCGATATTCAGGTGACGGTTCTGGAGCATTTTCTTTCACAATCATTTCCTTTTCTAATGTCTTTAATGCGTCTTGTAAGGTGTTGTTATCGAATAAAGCTTTTCCCTGTAAATACTTCTCAGTTTGAGAAGCTCTAATAAATTCAGCTGATAGACCACCAAAAACTAGGCGTGATTCCAAAACTTTGTTATTTTCTAATTTCAATAAAAAACCTGCGTTAACCATGGCGTGTGCACTTTGTGATCGTGGCATTATCTACAAAATACAAACAAAATTAACATGTAAATTGGGAAATGGAAAATTAGTTTTTTTACTCGTAATATTTGATTATTTGAGTTAAAAAACGCTCAAATAAACTCAAAGATAAAACGTTGAAAAAAAAGTAGTTTGAGGTAGTTTTTTTTACTTTATATTTGTTTTTGACTTGAATGTTGAACGTGTGGGTCAAAGTGAGCTCGAGAACCACACCCTTGACAGTGCTTAAAGATAATTTAAAACTGTACGGTAATACATCAACTAAACTCTGTAGTTGTTAAGACATCAGGGTTACATAAAAACACTATTCAAGCATTATTTTAGTTAATTTTTAGCACTAGTTTTGTATATTTTGCTCAAATTCAAAATGTCGTTTAGACTAAACAATGTTTAACTAAATAATGTGTTTATTATGTAAGATCGTATATTTTTAATGCACTGAGATCAGATGCAAAAAAGAGTCTGGGTAGAAATCACCTTTGTTTACGTCCATAAAACTAACTGTAGTATGCAGAAATTTAAAAACTACTTAAACACACTGCTGCGCTCCAGTCTGTTATTTATTAATATTAATAAGAGTCTCATGTGTTCCACATCCTACTGCAGGACTAAGGCCTCCTGTCAATTCGTAAATTCTTCTTCTAACAATCTGTGGCCAATGCTTCAGGTGCCTACGTCTGCAATTTCGTTTTTGAACAAAGTATACTCGTAGTATAGCTTACATAAGCCATTTGGTACTCTTTCTTCATTTGTGATCTACATCCTGAAATATCTACTACTAAAGTAAAAGATTTGTAAAATCAACCTTTTGTGAAATGGGTATTACCTTGAATGTGACTAGTTTACATTTAATATCGTTTAACGGAGGCAAAAGCACATCATATAACACTTTTCCTTTCATATCTGTATCCAAAAATTCTTGCATCGATACCTTTTTTTTTGAGAATTTTGATTCAACTGTAAGTTTTAAATGTTTGTATTAGCAAGTGTTAGATATAAATATATCATACCATTAAAACTAAATATTTGAATACTTACGTATTGTCAAAAATGCACCAACAGTTTCAAGCAGAAGAAAAATATCCGAAGGAAATTTTCTGTACTTATGTTTCGTCATTAGGTTCCCAGCAATCGTTCCCAACTAGAAAATTTGTTGATGTTTGTTTGTTTGTGAAAATAATCATTTATAATAATGTCAACAAGGTAATTAGTAAAAATGCTTTTCTTGGAATGTAAAGCAATTGAGAAAAACTTACGTTTCTAACAGGAATGTGAGCAACACTTAAAAGGTGATCGTGCATTTTCTCAAGATATGTAAAATTTTCGGTTTTCCCAGTATTTTCAAAGATGTTTAAAACTTCAGACAAAGTTGTACTAGCACCGATAACTAGATTTTGGTCTACGTCATGTTCTTTTAATTCTTTAACTCCGGTTATGTCTATCAAAACACGAGGGTATTCATCAATGGGAACGACACCTGTAAATAAAAGACTTATTTTATTAAAAATGGTGTTACAAATTGTAAAACTCAATTTTATGTAGAAGAATCATAGAGGCTACCTTTTGCTGTATTTCCTGCAACCAACATATAAGAATCATCCCCTTCTTCTTTAAAGATATCAAAAATATCAGATGTGCTGTAGATCTTGTACCATTTCTTGCCATCGCTAAGATTCACTTTAATAACACTTTCTTGTGTAATACTGTTTTCTGATACTACACACCAATCTTCATCGCTACATGTTTTTTCACAAATGTTATTAGTTTTTTCACAAATATTCAAATCTTCAATATCGGTGGTCAATGGTTCGGGAGAATCAGAAGCAAACTTTTTGAACGCCTTTAAAATAGGTCTATATCCGGTGCACCTACAAAGGTTGCTTCCAAATGATTTCTCGATATCCAACATTGTTAACTTCTTATCACTTTGTAATAAACTGTAGAAAAATAAAATTAATTTTAATTTTAAATCAATCTTAGCCATCCAAAGGTTGTCTGGAAGAAATCACTTTTAGTGATAAGACCGCCATTTGTACATCTACATTTATATAATTGTATTTTTTTCTTGTCAAAAATGTTTTTTGTGGTGTACAATAAAGTATATTTATCTTATTATATCTTATTATCGAATAATAGTAGGTAGTTATTTTTAAAATAAAACTTTAATACGAATAGTTAGGTACCTATAAAGAGACATCACCCAGCCAGGGCTACAATAACCGCACTGGGTGCCATTTTCTTTCGCCAAAGTCTCCTGTATTTTATGGTAGCCTTGCAACTTGTTCCCTACTTTCTCTATTGTCGTAATCTCCCAGCCTTGACACGAAGTTACCGAAACAAGGCACTAAAAGAAGAGAAAATAATTAGAAATTTCAAATATTACAAGTACCTGTTTTCGGTTTAGATAGAACGTCGTATCGTAGAGAGAAAAAAATTCGCCTGTGTTTTAGTCGCATTCATGTCAACCACATTGTCATCGCTACAGTTAAGTAGAAACATCCAGAAAGGCTGGTTTCAGACATTAGCCTGAGGCAGAGGCTTTCGACTAATGCCCCCTCTTCACGTCGGCAGACTCATCCGCATACGTCATCTGCGGCCGTCGGCCGACGTGTAGAGGGGTGGTTTGCGCGACTGTGGTAGGTATTTAACGTCGGCAGATGCATCTGCCTCGCATCCGACTGTTGTGGGTTTTTGTGGCACGCATCAAAGGGATTCGGCGCCAAAGTCCGGCGCGTCTGTCTCTGTCCACACGTCTGCCGACGCATCAGTTTGATCGGAAACTTTTAGGTTTATTGAGCTATATCAAGCTGAAAACTGTCTGTGGAATCCTAAAAATAAATATCACAAGAATAAAAATGTTGTAAGTAGGTATACTACCTACGTATAAATCGATATAGTAGTTAATTAACTAAGTACCTATTTCAATTATTTGTAATTTGTGTAAATCGCGTGACAATGCAATATTATGATGACATGGTGCTAATCTGATGATCTAACTGGAAGGTGGCCATAGGAACTAGAATGTGCGAGTGCGAGTTGCGTCTGCCCAGAATGAACATAGACTGATCGACCTACAGACGTGAGGACAGCTCGTGGAAATTCATCTGCTTATGCATCTGCCAATGTCCGCGGAATCATCTGTAGACTTGTAGAGGAGACTTTACGTGACTAGCGATGACGAGAGCGTCATCGCTTAAACACCTGGCTCAGTATAAATATACGATAAAGCAGTACGGCAGCTCGGCCTTTTTCTTGTTTTATATACCTACGCGCCAATTGAGCGTTAGGGTTGTCCTCTTATTTTTGTAAAATTTAAAAAGTTTTTATTTAGTTAGTGCTGTATCTTAGCTAGTTAGCGCTTTTTTGAGATAACTAGCAAAGTATAACTTTAAAGGTAAAAAAAAATAAAAACTAATAAGTTAAAGATGGCGGCTATTTTCCTCTTTCTATAATCGGATTCAATGTCGGAAACCACACAGATCCCCTGATATCGATTTTTAAAGCAATCGGTCGAATTACTAAAAAGTTCAAGATGGAGGCTATTTTGTCTCATACTAATAACGGAGTCGTTGTCAGAAACCACACAGATCCCTAGATATTGATTTTCAAAGCAATCGGTTGAATAACTAATAAGTTAAAGGTGGCGGCTACTTTCCTCATCTATTATCGGATTAATTGTCGGAAACCACACTGATCCCCCGATATCGATTTTTAAAGCAATCAGTCGAATAACTAAAAAGTTCAAGATGGAGGCTATTTTGTCTCATACTAATAACGGAGTCGTTGTCAGAAACCACACAGATCCCCAGATATCGATTTTCAAAGCAATCGGTTAAATAACTAAAAAGTTCAATATGGCGGCTACTATTTCTCATTCTAATAACGGATTCATTGTCAGAAACCACACAGATCCTCAGATATCGATTTTCAAAGCAAAGTTTATTAACTATGAAGTTTCGTATTATCAAATTCTTATTATTTTTCACCATTAAAATAACGCGCTCAAAAAATATACTTATGTAAGCACGGCAAATATCACCTAAACCACCAAACGATTTATTTAAAAGAAAAAGCTTTTTATTTTGTAATAATAAATCATTCTTTCCTTTCAACATAAGCAGGAAGTTTAAAAAACGAAAGCTCCGGTTTTGAAGAAGCCGAGTTCAAGCAGCCGTATACTACGCAATACACTCGCGGCATTTTTAAAAATCACGCGCACAGCGCACGCAATACACAACAGTGAACACTCGTCTCGACGCGACACGCGCTACTGAGAGCACTGCGATGTCTGCTTAGGGGCCCTGTAAAGACGTGCGTGTGCGTCGTATCGAGCGTTTGTACGTAGCTTCCTTACTGCTTTAGCTTATATTTATACTGTGCACTCGGCCACCGAGGCCGTTCTGTAAATAACGAACTGAAAGAAAGACTCACCGAGTTGACAGCGTGAGGTTTCTCCCCCGAGGCGGTGGCGGCGCTGACGATGCAAGCGCCGCAGCCGCCTTCACGGCACATGTACTTGGTGCCGCGCAGCTGTAGCCGCGTGCGCAGGTAGTCCACCAGCTGCATGTCCGAGCTCACATCGCTGCCCACTAATCAAATCAAATCATCAGCCTATAATACACGTCCTACTGCTGGACACAGGCCTTCACACACGGACAACATCATATGGGGAGGTTGAGCCATCATCCACCACGCTCGCCCAATGCGGGTCGGTGGGTTTTAACGACTGCCATTTTTCGACGACTACCCGGTACCAATGGTTTTAAGAGGGGTTAGGCGGTCAGCCAAAATTCTGGGCGCTCGCAGGTGTTGCGCGGTGCGAGGTCCGCAGTAATTCGTAAGAGCCATTCACATTTTTTATAAAAAAGTTAATAATAATGTTTAGTTTTTTGGAAATCCGAATCGATTAAGAAATCGAAAAGGTAAATACTTATGAGTTTATGATTTTATAGGAATTATTATGGTTAAACACGGTCGTAATGTGCATTTATATGAAATTTTAGAGGTAACTTCAGGATTTTTTTCTATCGAGCAAAATGTTTCTAATCGTGTTTTGGGCTCTCTAGCTTGGGCTTGGGCTCTCTGGTTCTTTGGCGACCGAAGTTCTAGCGGAATATCACCTTGCCTATAGGTCTAAATGCCTATACTCAAATGTACCCTCCTATACAGCAATACAGCATAAACAAGATAACTTTAAGTTTTGGCTGTTCACTAAATCAAATGAAGATAGAGAGAAGTACAAGAAAATAAAGAAGGAAACCAAGGAAGCTATAGCAATAGAACGAGCCAATTCTCAAATAGAGATCTACCAGCAATTGGATACTAAGGAAGGTCAGAAATGTATCTATAAGCTCGCAAAGCAGTCAGAGCACAATGGACCCTACACAGTTGTATAGCGGCTTGGCATTACCGGCAGTCGCCGGTGATGCCTGAAAATGTAGGTCTTATTCCTCCACTAGATCCTGACGAGGTGAAGAAAGCTCTACAAAAGATGTCCAACAAGAAACCTATGGGTCCAGTCGGTATTCCTGTGGAAGCGTAGAAATGCCTAGGCGAACAAGGAATAATACTGCTTACCGATTTCTTTAATTGTTTACTGCTATCCTCAAAAATGCCAGAGGCTTAGAGACTGAGCACATAGGTCTGATATAGAAAGGAAAAGAAAGTAACAACTATCGCGGAATCAAGCTATTGAGTCACACTATGAAGCTGTACGAAAAAGTGATTGACAGTCGCCTAAGATCAGAGTGCTCATTATCAACCAATCACTATGGTTTGCACATTGGCTTATCCACCATCGACCCCATGTTTGCTCTGAACACGATAGCTGAGGAGTATCGCGCTAAAAACCGGCCGTGGTACGTCGTATTTTTGGACTTGGAAAAGGCGTTTGATCGAGTGCCGAGAAATACAATCTAGTACAGCCTCCGCAAGAGAAAACATCCCCGAGCATTATATTTAGGTACAAGAATGCAAGATCAATACTGATAAGAATGCAAAATAACTTTTAGGGCCATTGTAGCCAGATAAGCAATATACGCAAGAGAATGGTTGAAAATTCTAAAGTAATTTAGGGGTAATGTAGGAATTGCGTTATTGTTTAGTTTGCCTTTTATCTATAGAATGTGATTTTACTTTAATATCTTAAAAATAAAGAGATCGACTGTACATATATTTGACAGTTTTATTTTTGACATTGAATAATGAAGACATAGCTCTGTGGTGGCGCGCGATTTTATTATGACAGCTGTCAAAATACCCCAGGGTGGCGCGCAGTCATATTATGACTGCGCGTGGGCGGGCCGTTTTTTGTTTACGTTATCATTAAGTGCGCACGAAGCTGGAATAGGGAGCGCGCGACAAAACACGCTATGTTAAACAAGGATACCAATACAATTGAACTGCGTTATACGAGAGAATGTTTACATTAACAAGTCGACCCTTTTTTGCCGCCTTATCGGCCCGCCGATTTCAAGGTCAAGAGTTCTTAGACTCACTGTGTAAATAAAATGTATGAAGACTAATAATTTTCTAATCAGATTATTGTTATTCAATGTGTAATGTTATAAAAGAAACAAATACTTCTTTGAAAAATGGTTTTATTTATACTGTCTTTGGGTTTACAAAAAAAATATCGGAAAATAATAAATAAAAAAAAAACCTTATTTTTAGCTCATTATTGAAAAAAACGAATAGTTTCAATTGTAAATATTATTATTTAGGCAGTTAGCTTATTTCATTACGAATACGTAGATAGACTTATGATACATGATATTTCCTTCCTAACTTTTGAGATATGACTCATAACGTAACCCGACACCGGAAATGTACTAAAAAAAATGGCTACCTGGCGGGGGGGGGTGCCACTTGACGCCATCTTGGTTTCAAGTGTCCCGCAGTCATAATATGACTGCGTGCCACCTCAGAGGCTATAGAAAATCAGTCATTTCTGGAAAGGCTCTTTTTGAAGTACGTACGTTATGTAGATCAGTACATTTTGACATTCAGACCTAACCACCCGGAAGGAAAAATACACGCTTTTACAAACTTACTCTTTTAGTAGTCATCAAAACAGAGAAAGATGGATTAGATTCGTCGATATAGTCAACGTCATCGCCACAAAAAAAAAGTAATGCAGTTATAAGCGTCTGGGGGCACGCTGTGCCCCCGCCAAGTCGAGCAAAAAAAGCTTTGCTGTGCATGAAAATGAAGCCTGAATTTTCAGTAACCAAGCAGGCATTGTATAAACACGGTATATTTCAGATTTCATTCAATTTGAACCAGTAGTTTAAGAATTATAACTAGAAAAAAGTTTCTTAATTTTGTCACTCTCTGAATGACCGATCATAAAACCTTTATGGCACTTCTAACAAACATAGAAACTTCAAATTTAGTATACAATTATCCTGTCATTAATAATAGTTAAGTATAGTTACCTCAGCACAATAACTAAAGCAATAGTTACACTTAGGATTAAATTGACGCTGTCTGCTGTCTTCTTCAACAAAAACGAGACAGCGTCACTTTAAACCCAGGTGTGACTTTTAGGCATTTTTATTAATGAGACGGTAGTGTTTAGTGGATAAATCAAGGAAAAACTACAATATTTTTCAATTTCTGTCCAGTTTATTAGGTACACCAACTGCATAAATAACTTTGTAATCCCTTATAAATATATAGGATTAAAAAGTTACATTTGCAGTGAATGAATCAGTGTACCTGTATGTATACTATAATATAATGGAATTTTCAACTATTCAACGTTGTTGGTATTCAAGAAGTAGAAGGTACCAGAAAGGAAAAAAAGTAGGACTATCTACAAAAGGAAATGAGCTGCCATCAAAAACAAACTTGTAAAAAAAACAAGTCTCGCAACTCAGTTCTTCTATCGTAAAAAGTTGTGAGATCCATGTCATACTTGACTTGGCAATCGCACTTAACAATTTAATTTAATAAAATGTAATTGATGGTTAAACAAACTTACCTGAAGTGAAGTTTGACCGTAATTGTACGAGACGTTGCATCCGAAGAGATTTATATTCACAAGGTAGTCCACTCTTCAATGTACCAGGCATCCAACACATATTAAGAGCTATCTAAAAGAAATTTTATTTAAAAAAACATAAAACGTTACCCATAGTATAGACACAGGCGCCATCTAGTGAATACCAACCGAGTGCACGAGTTTGTCACCCGCGCTGTCATCGTCATTCACTTTTAGAGCTTTTTTGCAAAATTAATTTATATGGGGCCTGCATGTAAGGGAAGGGAGGGATCTTTATATAAATCTCTTCGGATGCAACGTCTCGTACAATTACGGTCAAACTTCACTTCAGGTAAGTTTGTTTAACCATCAATTGTACTTCGACGTTGCATCCTCGAGATTTATATTCACAAGGTAGATGTTTAGAACACAAATTTTGCGAAATAATTTAAGTACCTATATGATTTAATTCAACTATTATAATTGAGTATTTACGAGTATAACCAATTAAATATAATTAGGTACCATATTAGTACAAACCAGTAAGATATATTATAATGAATGATAAGCTAGAAATTAATCAATGTAAATAGCCGCTGCAAAGGCATTATCGTCATTCTCAATGGTAAGGGGTCGATTGTAAAACCGTGCAAACACCAGAGAATTACCAGTCCATCCTGCAGTTATTGAAAGGCCTTTTCTGTTTGCTGCCGAGGTGGACGTTGACGCGTGTCTTACACGTGTGTGCTGAGAATAGAGAAGTGTCAATACCGCTGTTAAATAGGGTGTTTTTAAACTAACGACTTAATGTAGAACTAGTTGCATTATGAATAGGCTTCAGGTGAGCAATAACCTTTCCGTTCTAGGTTTATCTCTGTAAACTTTAGTCATATCTAAGTAGGACAGTAATGTTTTTGCAGGGCAGATCTCAATCTTATTTAGAAAAAATGGTATAAATAAACAAGGCGGTCGTCGCCCTGGAGCAGATGTTTTTATTAAATCATCCCCAATGGTTTCGACATAGTTATTATTTATTTTTAAATTAGAAATTCGAAGATAACCTCTGTACTCGTTGTGCGGTTGACAATGCGAGCAGAGTTACTAATTTTTTAGTAATAAACTCCAGAGCAAGTTCCTCATTTGGATATAAATTACTAAGGTGATCGATTACAATCTTTGGATCTCACGTCTCCGAATATTTCGGATGACTAGGTTTAGTCCTGTAAATACCTTTAAAAAATCGAACAACTAAATCAGCTTCACTATAACGTTTGCCCTAAATAGCTAGAGCAGAACGATGCATATTTAATGAACTACAACCAATTTTTGCTGTTAACAGTTGACCGTAAGGAATTTTGATTGAATTGGAAGAGGGGAGTTATAGAAATCAATTTTATAAATATCACAATAACTCCACCATTTCGTAAAAGCGACATTATTTTGTTTTAGTGAGGATGTAGACAATGAGGAAATCATCACCTCGATGGTTTCATTACATAACAATTGTTTTTGAAATGCTTTTCTGATAATTTGTATGCTACCAGGATAAGTTTCTTACAAAGGGGGTGCTGGGTCCTGAAAGGTGATAATAACATATCGTCACTTGGGCCGAAGTATATTGGTGGTGAGCTACTGAGCTAAGTAGGGGATACCAGGGTTGACTCGGCCAATACGATACAATTAGTACACCAGTGGCTTCGTCGTTAATTATTTTCCTGAAGCATTTTAATATGAGCGAGAAAGGGGGAAAAGCATAAAAATAAAATATATTCCAATTTAAGGTGAATGCATCTATGTCAACGGCGTAGGGGTCTCGTTGCCATGAGACGTATTTATTGCATTTATAATTTTGGTAAATAGCAAAGAGATCTTTAAGAGGTGTCCCAAACGATTGAACAATTTTTTCGAACACAGGTGCCGACATTTGCCATTCTGTATCGATATTCATACACCGTGACTCCTTATCCGCCTCGAAGTTATCTTTAGATTTTATGTAGGATGCAAAGACAAATATTTTGCGTTTTTCGCACCATTGCCATAGACGACAAGTGATATTATTTAAAGGAACTTATTGTAATTCTACTGATATTTATTTGTTCAAGAATGCGTTTTCGTTTTCCTATTGGCAATTGCAAACACATTTTTTCTGAATTTAATTCAAAACCGAGAAATTTTCTAGTCTTTTGTGGTTCCAATTTACTCTTTTTGAAGTTTTTATCAAAGCCTAGATTTTGTAATATACAAACAGTTTCGAGAACAAAACTTTTACATTCTTCATAAGAATGGCCAAGGCACAAGATCTAAATATATTAGAATTAAAAAACCTCTGTTTCTAAGATAAATCCGGTAGATAGACCGGTTTCATGAGTTTCGTAAAGACATAATAAGGTGCTGAACTAAGTCCAAACGGTAGGCACTAAAATTCATACGTATTACTTTTGTGTCCCAAAAATTTGAACCTTAAATACTTTTTGTAGTTTTCATCAATAGGAACTAAAGAAAAAAATACGCGTCTTTGATATCAACATTGGCCATATAACTGTCTTGGAACAATAACTTGCTTGCTGTCCGTATGTCCTCCATTTTAAAGTGGTATGAGGCGACAGCTTTATTCTATGATTTTAGGTTTAAGATAAATCTGGACGATCCATCACTTTTAGGTGTTAAGAATATGGGAGAAATAAATCGGTCTTTGACCACCTCTCATATGCATATTACTCCTGACTGGCACAAGTCAGATATAGCTGTGATTAACTTAGGTTCAGTAGCTTGCTTTACAGTTTTATTAAATGGTATTTTTTAACCCGTAACGTACTGTCTGACTACCGGGTCTTTTGCGATTAAAAACCATGTGTCAACAAAAAAAAAAATTATACGACCAGCGTGTAAGGTTACCTTGGTTGTTACTTACGCAACATCGGTCTGTATGACGGTCTCACTGCTGTCGTGGTGTGATAGCGAAGGACGTCGGTGCTTGCGCTGATCGCCTCGGAGGTGGATACGGGAATCTTTGCTTGCTCCCATCCGGCCTGGCAACCCATGACCTTGTTGGTTGGATGGGTCTTGTCCCTTTCCCTGCTGGGCGACGTAGTTCTTAGTGAAGTTGACGGTCCAATGTTGTTAGTATTCCGTATTTGCAAACCAGATTTTTCAGCGGCCTTAGCAGCTTCTATCTTTTCTTCCAAATTTTCTCCAAAAGAGTGTGCGTCTCTTTTAACATCTTGTGTCATTGACAAGAATTTTTTATCAAGAGTAGGCAGGTAGTGTAAGCATTTTTCTATTCATGGTATTTTCATAATGTAAGCAGAATTTGGCCAACTTCAAACAGGTATCAAAGTTGTTGCTAACAGTTCTGTTTTATTATTTTTGTTCATACCATCTATGAGGATTTCCCTAGCGTTTAGAGACCTCTTCTGGTATTTTGGGTCCCAATGGTACCTCCTTCACTTTAGAAACTCCAAGAACGTCAAGAAAATCCGACGATATTGGATTTACAACTGGCAACTCCTCTGCTGCGCTTGGATTATTACGACTAGGTATCCCTAGCGTCCTGGATGGTCTGGGTAAGATCCGGACTGTGTACTTGTGCTACGGTCATGACAGATCGTAAGTCTTTTTCAATATTAGATTTATATACGTCCGTTATTTACGGTTCTTTATTGAAATCGGAGTCACTAAGCCTTGTGGTAGGCGAGAGGCCTCGCGCAAACGAAGTAATTTGAAAGGAATGATCAAAGAATAGAATTGCCGTAATCGCGTCACAGCATAGGGTAGGTACCCGTAATATCGATCGTAATCGCGTCACGATACTAGATTTCATATTAGCACTGACCATAATCACGTCACAGTACTACATAAGTGTAGGTACCCGTAATATCGATCGTAATCGCGTCACGATACTAGATTTCATATTAGCACTGACCGTAATCACGTCACGGTACTACATAAGTGTACAGTATGTAAGGCGGAACTGTAAGATTTTGTAGAAATCACTTGCACACAAAAAAACACTCCAATAAAAAGATTAGTAAAAAATAAAATAGAATGTAGGTACTGCCTCGCGCAAACGAAGCGTCATTTGCAAGGAATGACCGAGGAATATAATTGCCGTAATCGCGTCACAACATAGGGTGGTAGGTACCCGTAATATCGATCGTAATCTCGTCACGATAATATATTTCATATTAGCACTGACCGTAATCACATCACGGTAATACATAAATGTGCAGTATGTAAGGCGACACTGTAGGATTTTGTAGAAAACACTTGCATACGAAAAAACGCTCCGATAAAAAGATTAGTAAAAAAATAAAATAGAATGTAGGTAACTACTGCCTCGCGCAAACAAAGAGTCATTTGGAAGGAATGACCGAAGAATAGAATTACCGTAATCGCGTCACAGCATAGGGTAGGTACCCCTAATATCGATCGTAATCTCCTCACGATACTAGATTTCATACTAGCACTGGGTACTAGGTACTTATGTGTTTTTTACTTTATATTACTATTTAAAAAAGCTAAACGTCTTATGTATTCTTGAAAATCGATAAATAGTAAAAAAGTCAAAAAATGTGGGTAACCACAAAGGCACTAGCAAAAGTATTAATCGAAATTAAGAAGGAAACGTACTATGAAATATATTTCAATAACGTTTCTACTTTGAATGTCTCACTAAGAGGTTCTGAGTCGTTTAATCGCTAACGAATCACATAGTTTTTTTAAAAAAATCGTTTGTCTTTGTAATTTTAATCATAACATCGACAAAATGTAATATTTAAAACACTGACTGACCTGATTTACTTGGCGATCGTCATTTACGCAGTTTTTCCACATGCGTATAAAATGATTATCCATGCTTCCTTTTGCACATAGTTTTTTGCTACACAAAACACTTTTAGGGTAACGATGTGCGGATGCCCGAACACGAAAAGCGAATGACGATGACAGCGCGGGTGACAAACTCGTGCACTCGGTTGGTATTCACTAGATGGCGCCTGTGTCTATACTATGGGTAACGTTTTATGTTTTTTTAGATAAAATTTCTTTTAGATAGCTCTTAATATGTGTTGGATGCCTGGTACATTGAAGAGTGGACTACCTTGTGAATATAAATCTCGAGGATGCAACGTCGAAGTACAATTATGTTTTACTTGTGAGATACATTGTGTTTTAATGCGATGGCCAAGTTAACCGACTTGGTATTACATGGATCTCACAACTTTTTAGGGTAGAAGAACTGTGTTGCGAGCACATACCAGTGGTCTGTGGTTGCGAGACTTGTTTTTTTACAAGTATTTTTTGATGGCAAGCATTAACAAACATTACCTCTAAAACTTGAAATGGACTGATCCACGTATATTTGGTCAGCTAAATAAATGTTAGTGACTTGTAAGTAAATGTATTTTATTTCATTCAACTTTTTTATTTAGGTACTCCATGAGCTGTGAGAAAATATACCTACATAAGTAGTACGTAAAATAAGTAATTCCAGATGAAGCAGGAAGGCCTCATATCTTATTAATATATTATTGACTTCTAATTTATTGGCAAAGAAAAGGATTTTATAATTATTATATAAATGGATTTGCTAATAAATTATTTACTTACTTATTTATTTTTCACATTAATTTACTTATTTTAAAATATTACAATTAATAACATTCAATAAAACTAACTTCCCATTAATTTGTATATTTTTACAACATTCTTCTACTGCACGATAAAACTGTATGAATAGTGTGTCGCATCTGCGCGCTCGGACTTATTCTATAACAACCAAAACGTATCACGTGATGCCCGCTGTCATCTAGCTGAGCACAATCTTTGTACGGGACCGTCTACTCTAGTTTATTGTACCTCAATGATGATTTTAACATGTCTTCCGTCTGTAGCACTGGAGGTAGGTACTTAGGTGGTTAAGGGTTAACTAAAGTAATACCTACCTAGATCTAAATATTTGTATGTAAAATATTTATAAAAAACGTTTATCGAGCTGAGTTATTGTGATTATAAACTTTCTTTAGTCTTTTTTCTTAGACTGAAGCAATTTGCATTTAAAATTTTCGTGTTATTATTATTAACTTTTGCAAACAAAATAATGTTGTAAAATTTTGAACTTGTAGGTTTGTATGCTGTAAACTGTTGAACTGCGTAAACTGTAAACTCTTAACCATTTCATTGAAGTCAAAAATAGGTATTTAAGTAAGTATTGCCTTCACTTGTAAAACTAGGTGTAACTATGTTTAAATATTTCCAGTGCATATTCATGAACCCTAGTAGGGCGATGTATGGTACCGCAACATAGATAAAGTATGTACCTTTGTGACACAACCAAAATTGAAATTATTCATGCAGAACAAAATTATATATAAAAATGAAAAATATTTTTATGCTTGTTTTGTATGTCTGTATTTTTATATGACAAGCTTCAGGCCTATAACCAAAATTAAATACCTAAATCTTAACATTTAACCTACTGACATAAAATCAAAGTCAGCAAAGTCTAGCCATTAGCTAGCCGTACTAAGCTAAAAAATTAAAATTACCTGAATGGGTTTCGCCGTTTACTTTAAACGTGATACGATCCATGTCTGAACACCACTTCGTTCGATAAAGAAATGGTTACACCTCTATCACTTTCTAACAAAACAAGTGGATGCTTACCACATTGACAAAGCAAATTAATAATTATTCGGTATTGACGTAGGTACCTAACTTCGCAGCTGGTAAGTAATAACGCAATTTCTTTATCGTTTAAGGTACAGTTTAACTTAACACTTTTTATCGTTTTATTTTAGTCATTGACTATTAAAATTCCAAAAAGTTTTTATAAACGCGAGTTAAATCTGTAAAAAGTGTTTCATTTCAATGTGTAATGCTCGCGTAAACCTAAAAAAACAATACAGTTTACCTGATAATAAATTACGCAGCTAATTAAAAAAAAAACGGGATTTTTTACCATGTTTTTGTTGTTCGTTTTGTGTCCCCGAACAACAAAAACATGGTAAAATTCCAGTTTTTACCTAAAAGTTATTGTAGTGACCATGAAAGTTTAAAATGTTAATACAAAGTTATTGTTAGTTTTTATTTTACTATAAATTTATAAGTATATAATTTAACGCCTCAGTCACAGTATAAATATAAGCTAAAGCAGTACGAAAACTAGGCCTTTTTGTGGTTTTATATACCTACGCGCCAATTGAGTGTTAGTTAGGGTTGTCATCTTATTTTTGTAAAATTGAAAAAGTTTTTGTTTAGTTAGCGCTGCATCTCCGCTAGTTAGCGCTTTTTTTTGAGATAACTAGCAAAGCATTAGGGTTGTTAAGTAGGTCACTTTTAATTTTTATAAAATTAAAAGGTTTTTTTTATTATTCACTAAAACGTTTATTTGAGTTCTATAATAATCAAATAATCGAATGGAATTGACTAGTTTACAAACAAAATTCTGTAATTAAAAAATCTTCAACATTATAAGAAGTCTTTATTCTTCGTTAATTATTATAAATTATCCACTGAAAAATATTTTCGCCTTCTACGACACGTTCGAAAAGTTATATTTTGTTCCTGTCATGTCCGCTTATGGGCCCTGTAAAGACGTGGCGTCTGTGGGCGTGCGTCGTTTCGAGCGTTTGTACCTAGCTTCCTTACTGCTTTAGCTTATATTTATACTGTGCCTCAGTAGCTGACGGCCAAGTGCTCGGCTCGATCTTGAGGTTCCCAGGTTCAATTCCCAGGTTAGGCTAAATGTTTCCTGATTTTCGAGCCCAGATTTTGTGATCATCAACCCCCATTGGGCAAGCGTGGTGATTATACCAATAACAACCAATAATAGCCATAACCCTACAGTGGGACGGTATACAGGCTGTACTTTACTTTATTACACCATTTTAATTATTAAAATCAAAAAATCAAAATCAAAATCAATATATCTTTATTCAGTAAGCTTAAATTAAGCATTTTGAATCGTCTAAATTTATTTTTTTATGGATGGATGGATAGGCATAGGAACCCACCCACCCACCCCACCCATTCAGGAAGTCTTTTAGCTGTGGAGAAGAACGGGCACAAGAAACTCCACAGCTTTAAAATAATATAGAAGTAACGACATTTACAAAACAACATGTCGTTACCAAATTATACAATCAGTTATGTAATGTCATAAAAGACAATGGATTAAAAAAAAAACAATGTAAATATATTATTATAACCAGGCTGTTTTGTCTTCTAAATATTCCTTGACTGTGTAATAACCTTTCCTAAGTAAACAAGATTTTACATGATTCTTAAACTTATCTAAAGGTAAATCTAGTATAGTAATTGGTATTTTATTATAATAGTGTATACCTTGCCCCAAGAAAGAGCCGAGAACCTTTTGTAACCTAAACAGTGGCATTACTAGTTTTGACTTATTTCTAGTATTGAAATTGTGAACATCACCGTGTTTAGAAAAAGTGTTAATATTGCAACGCACAAAAACTATACAATTATAAATATACTGCGATGCAACAGTAAGAACACCAACTTCCTTAAAAATATTTCTCAAAGAAGTTCGCGATCCCAGTCTATAAATGGTTCTTATTGCTCGTTTCTGTAAAATAAATATAGTTTTAACATCAGCCGCTGTTCCCCACAGAAGGACGCCATACGACATGACACTATGAAAATAACTAAAGTAAACAGTCCTAGCAGTTTCTACATCTGTTAGTTGTCTAATCTTTCTAATCGCATATGCTGCTGAACTGAGTTTGCCGGCCAAATTCGATATATGCGGATTCCATTGGAGTTTTGAGTCAAGGGTTATCCCTAGGAAAACTGTCGAGTCTACCAAATCTAATTTAACACCATTCATTCTAACATCGGTTTGTTCGGTCTTGACATTTGGTAGTATAAATTTAATACATTTCGTTTTTTTAGCGTTAAGCTGTAAATTATTCGCACTAAACCAACTGAGTACCTCTGAGAGAGCATTGTTAACATCGTCATAGTTATTCTTACATCTAGTCACATTAAAAATGAGTGAAGTATCATCTGCAAACAATACAATATCACAGAAGTTCTCTACAAAGAATGGCAAGTCATTGATATATTTCAAAAATAAAAAAGGGCCAAGAATTGACCCTTGTGGAACTCCCATTTTTACATGAGAACCGGATGACTTAGTTCCCTTAATGTCGACAGTTTGTGTTCTAGAACTAAGATACGACTGTATCATATTACGCGCAAGACCTTTGAGACCATAGTGATTTAACTTCATCACCAGTGTCCGGTGCTCAACGCAATCGAAAGCCTTGGACAAGTCGCAAAAAACTCCAAGAGCGTTCTGAGACTTCTCCCAGGCATCAAATATATGTTTTATTAGAGCTACACCTGCGTCAGTAGTGGAACGACCCTTAGTATAACCGAATTGCTTACTTACTATGTAAAAGATTATTTAAGTTAAAGTGTTCCACTAACTGTTCGAGAATAATTTTTTCATAAATTTTACTAAGTGCTGGTAGTATTGAAATTGGTCGATAGTTACTGGGGTCTTCTTTATTTCCCGATTTAAATATAGGTATAACCTTACTAAACTTCATAAGATCAGGAAAGATTCCCTTATCAACACACTTATTAAATATGTCAGCAAGATAGGGTGCAATATAATATATAATATTTTTAATTATCTTTATAGACATGCCCCACAAATCACCTGTGTTTTTAATTTTTAGTAATTTAAAAGTTTTAATAATATTTTTAGAGTCAATATATTGAAAATTAAAAGAAACATTACATTTGGGTACATGTTGTTCGAGAAAGGCTTGTGCCGCCACTGGTGATGAATTTTAATTTGAGGTTGTTACCACAGGTATATTTATAAAGAAATCATCAAAAATGTTAGCAATTTGTGCATCTGAATTGATAAGGTTATCTTTAACTTTTAGAGTAAAAGTGTTGTCCCGTGGTTTTAATTTACCAGTTTCACGGTTGATGATATCCCAAGTGGCTTTTATTTTATTATTAGATTTTTTAATTTTAGATTTTGCTAGTGTGCACACTTTCTTAAACAATTTAGAGTAATTTTTTACATATTCTGTAAAATTTAAATTTTGATTATATTGTCTTAAATTATATAACTCATACAGTTTATTTCTACTTTATAAATACCAGTCGTGGCCCAGTCACAGAACTTAAGTTTTTGTGAAAACTTAATTGTTTTAGATGTAAACACTTGATTGTATTCTGTCTTTATTAAATCAAAGAGATTACTGTATAGTACATCCGGATCATCATGTATAAAGGGCAAAGTATCGATTTTACAAGCTACATTGGTTTTGAAACACTCCATTCGCTTTTTTGTAACAGGTTTACATGTTACAGTTTTAGGCGCATCCTTAACATCAAAATCATAGGTCACCTTCAAACCGCAATGGTCAGACGTAAGACTACTAATAACTGAGTTAGAGACAGGGTCATAGTCTGTAAAAATATTATCGAGACAGGTGGCCGAATGTGAAGTTATTCTAGTGGGTTCAAGAAATAGATTTCTTAGATTAAAGCATTTAAATAAAGCAAAAAGACGAACACTCCCTGAAGTGTTTTCTAAAATATTTACATTAAAATCCCCACATACTACAACAAATTTATTTTTCAATTTTATTTTATTAAGTACATTTTTTTTTTTTTATAAAAGAGGGAGGCAAACGAGCAGGCGGGTCACCTGATGGAGAGTAATCACCGCCGCCCATGGACACCCGCAAAACCAGAGGAATCGCAGACGCGTTGCCGGCCTTTAAGGGAGGAATAGGTTTAAGGAAGGAATAGGAATTGGGAGGAGGGGGGGGGGGGGGGAAGGGGCCACCGGAACCCTCACTGGTCGGACGAAACACAACAGCAATTGTCATTGTCATCATTGCCAAGTGCCATTATTTCACGCCGAATATTAGTGAAAGGGTGGTATTACGCCGGGCGAGCCGGCCCAATTCGTGCTGCAACGCAGCGTGGCTCTACCACTCAGAACATCTTCCATCGCGGACTCAAATAAATCAAAATTACCCAATGGGGGCCGATATACACATACTATTACAAAACTATTGAATTCTACACATGATAGCTCAATGTTACGCTCCTTAGAAAGACATACAATGTCGTTGCGTTCCTTGTATTTAATATTATTACTAACTAGTATTAGAGAACCGCCGTGAATAGCTTTGCTTCGTACGTACGCGCTTGCTAGTTGGAAATTATTTACTTGGAAAGACTTGTCATGACTTTTTAGCCAATGCTCAGTTACACAAAATATATGAATAGCCTGACTTTTTGCAATTAATTCTAATTCTAAGTCTTTGCCAGCCAAACCCTGAATATTTTGATGTATAATATTAATGTAAGTGGACTTGGCTTTTGTCTTAGACCTCAATTTAAACAAGAGGTAGTCATCTTACTACTAGTTGTAAAGGATGCATTAGTAGAACTACTAATGATGATATTATTGTCAATAACAGACTTAGTTATACCAGGTATAACTGTATCATGTATATTGTAAGCTAACAAATTAGCTATTCGAGTCCTACACTTCTTCGACAGATACATACTATCTGAAGTCAAACTAAAATTATTAATAAACTTATTAATATCAAAAAATAAGATAGTGAGTGTCACTATGACGGCATAATAAATTATATAATAATAAATTTAAGTCAAATATGCGTTTATTCTGTTCCCAAGTTAAATTTGTACAATAGGGAAAAGCACTAACTATTAACTTGCAATTTGTATCTAATTGTAATTTCAACAAAATATTTATATTTTCTATGATGTCACGTTTTTTTAATTCGTAGACTGTCACCACATAAAATAATCACATTAGTGGAACTGCTCAATGACTGCTGAGAAACGCTCGCGAATGCTATGCTTGCGAAAAAAATTATTATTATGTAACTTACCAGCGACCCGCCCGCGCCTTCGTCCACGCTAACTTCAAAAGGCGGTTATAGTTCAGCCATTTAAAAAAATAATCTACAAAATACAAACAAAAACCATCATCAGTTAACGCTCTATCTTTGGGGCCGTTCATTAATCACGTGATGTTTTTTTAGCATTTTTAAGCCTCCCTCCCCCTTGGTGATACCGCATGATAAAAATGTCTAGACAGAAAGGTCGCAGATTGTTTTTTTTTTTCCACGGCGAGTCAATGTCACACTACAACACCACACGCGCCGCTTTCAGTTTAGAAAACACGTCGCGCGTTTGACGAAAAAATGTGATATCTTACTACACCCCCCTCCCCCCTTGTGATATTTCGTGATTTTTGCCGAACCCCCTCCCCCCTTTCGAGACTCACATGATTAATGGACGGCCCCTTTTAGTGAAAACCGCATAAAATCCATTGCGTGGTTTAGGAGAATAGTGCGGTGCCACAGACAAAGGAAAACGGCGACTTTACTTTATAATATGAAATGATAACTCATTTAAGACTGCACATACATTTAACAGATATAGAGCGGCGATGAGCTCACCACCTATCACGCTGAGCACATGTGCAGTCGCTATTTGGTGAAGATTGGACTATGGCAGAGGACTACTTTTTTTACTTCGGATATAATAGTCGTGATTATATGTATGTAATTGTATATATATATATTATAATATTATGAAGGTAGTTTCTACAATAAAAACCTGATTCCTGTAGGTAATAGCAATTCCATTGCCTGATGGTGGCTTACCATTAATTTACTTTATTACCCTTCTAACCAGAACACAGGGATACAGAATTTTGAATAGCTTTCGACGAAATGGCACGTTGGTCCAATATGCACTTTGGCTCAAAACAAATACTTCACAAAATGCAACTAGTAATAGACAGCCTGTGCAGAGCATGTAAAGAGAAAGCGGACTCCAAGAAGAATTTACTGTGTGACTGTGACTCTTTTGCTAGAAAAATAATGAGTCGCCTGCTTAGAGCATTCATGGTTGAATGCTCTAAGGTCGCCTGTGATCAGCCTATAGGAAACCAGTAGACTTTAGGTTCTTCTCCTTCAAAGGACCTATCATAAATTCGATACTTCCCTGTTCAAATTTCGATTGTTCGAAAACGGTTCCCTATCTACCGACCCCTATAGATAGGGTATCGCAGCTGGAACTACGGGTCCGGCTGTATTTCTCAAGGGGGCTACGGGGTTCCGGTTCAAGCTACCTGCTGGTTGTGCCTTGACAGGCGCCTCCGGCGGGATCCGGACGTGGGTTGAACTCGTAGTGGCTTGTGGTTAGCTGTAGAGCATGGGAATGTTCGTTTGTTCTGGTATTGTGTGCCAGGACTTCCAAACACGCGCACAGCGAGCGGGGCCTAGTAGCAATCTCCGTGGGGCCAGAAGCGAAATGTCCTGCGGTGAACGTAAGTTTTCCTTATAGTTGGCAGCTTTGTCCGGTGGTTCTCATTGAACATTGGTGTTGACATCTGGTATTAGTCTGGACAACTAGTAGAGGCGGCCCTCTAGATGCCGTAGCCTCCGGTCCAGCCAGTCGCGTACGACGTGGGAACTGGCTAGGCGCCCGGATGGGTTCCGAGAAGTGACTGTGCTTACTACTACGCGACCAAGGTGGACACTTGGGAGTCGACTTTAGAGTCGACCACCCGAGCAGTGGCAACTGCGAGTTGTGCCCTTCGTGCAACGAGAAGTGAGCGAGCTCCGGTTACCTATCTGGACAATAGGCAGTGAACTACACGTGTTCACGGTGAAACTCTCCCGAGACACTAGTCTTATGAGTACCAAATGAAGAGCGCGCTTCGGCGGGCACTGATTTGGCGTCAAGACCTAACGCAGGGTCTCCTGCTCGAGTATTTTGCTGGCGCAGAGAAGTCTGACACTTCTTGCAATAACCTAACAGTTGGTTTCGAGGTGCCAGTACAAATAAAACTTAGTGATGTAAGGAGAGAGGGGATGTTCGAAAACGGTTGACGAAGTTTTAAATAAGTACCAGGTTGTTGCTTTTACATAATTTTGTCCATGAATTTATCATACATTCGTTTCATTTTCCAGAAAAACTATTAGCCGATTATCGAAACTACTTTTTTTCTTTTGGAAGAGGTTTTGCTTACAATAATTTCATATCTAGAAGTATTATAATTCCAAGTAACTTTTTCTCTAAAATAACATACCTACTTACCCTGATTTTCGTTTTTTTGTTTTTATATATTATTCATATTATTAGGTAAATAAACTAAAATGTCTTAAAAAATTAATACTTTGTGTTTTCGGTAAGGTTGTGCTACAAAAGTTAGTGACAGAAACGAATCGTGGCAAAACCGACTCCACGTAGTCTTGAC
Source organism: Scoparia ambigualis (assembly GCA_963921215.1). Classification (NCBI taxonomy): domain Eukaryota; kingdom Metazoa; phylum Arthropoda; class Insecta; order Lepidoptera; family Crambidae; genus Scoparia; species Scoparia ambigualis. The sequence continues at coordinate 19,371,230 of OY992518.1, forward strand.
TGCCCTACGCTAGAGTGTAATTGAAGCCCGCGTAGGCGCGTAGGGGCAAGGCGGCCCGCCAAGCTGAGGAGCAGGTGGGTTTCACGCTCGCCGCCGCCGTAGCTGCGGTGGTGAGCGAAAGCCATCTGCGACGATAAGTTCGCGTAGGACCACCGGAGCCTGGCAGCGCCGGAGCCGTGACAGAAACCATGCCTGCTTCATGCTGCGTGCTTGGATGATGCTTCATGCTTAGTATGCAGCATGCTTACTGGCATGCTACATGCTTGGCTGCATGCTGCATACTTGCTCGCATGCTGCATACTTGCTTGCATGCTACATGCTTGTATGCATGCTTTAAACTTTAATATGATTACAAGTTGTTCGATGATATTATGGATTTCAATTCTTTAAAATGTTGTATTTTTATAATATTGGAAACGTGTTTCCAGAAAATGATCATTTAGCATTAATAGCTCCGGCCAAACGTTGAGTGGAATTTCAAACATAAAGATTTTGAAAAAAATTACAATCGATAATCGGCATTTCAAAACTTTGTCAATTGTGTTTTCGGTAAAAAGATAATTATATGATATTATATATGGAAAACAAAAACTTATAAAACGTTATCGGCCAAATAAAATTCGTACAGGAAAATTTCGAATTTATAATAGGTTACCCCTTCAAAGACATTGCCAAACTAATGGCAGTCATTTTCATTTAGGAAATAGCTTTATAGGATGGGGTTGCACAAAAGATCCGGATGGGTCGACGTGTTACTACGAAAGCTAAGAAGAAGAAGAAATGTGTCTTATTTATTCCTTAATATATTCTAAAGTATGAGTGTAGCCGAGTGGATACTCGGTTCCTCTCATTCAATCAGAACACCTCTACCTTCCCCTAGAAAAAATCAGGCTTGGCCACCCCCGGCCGCTTAGTGAAAAAAATGTAAATATATTACTATAAAAAAAAAGAAATCTCTTACTAAGGCTAGAGGCGGACAAGCGCAATCCCTGCCCTAAGAAAATATGTTACAAAATCGGTTGTAACATAATTTATGGAAGTGTCTGTCACACATAACCATTGTCTTAGTTAAGATCACAATTAACATAACTACCTACCTATTGTGTTTCTATCTTCATATTCACAAATAAAAGAGATTTCAAAAAACTTTTTTAATAAAACAAAAATATTTCATAATTTATTACATTTAATATCAAAAGTGTAGATTTATAAACCAGTGTGAACTACACTTTTATCCGCATAAAGTAAGCGTAACAATACTAATGCAAAGCTCTTATAAAAATACTTTTATACTAGACGAAAATACAGTAACTATAGTGTGTAAAACATAAGTTAAGAATAAAATTATTATAATTAATTAATAATGTTTTTACACCGTCGGTGAATATTTTAATTTGAGGCGGTTTGAGTTCTTGGTACTTATTTGTTTTTTTATAACATTGCATGCCTGATGTTAGGGTTACTGTTGATACCTTTATTAACAATATTTCTCAACTTGTTGTTACACAGTTTTACGCAATAAAGATATTCTGATTCTGAAGGACATGTAAGGTCATTGCGCCGGTTTTCCGACCGTCATTAAATAATGAAATGAAATATAATTTATTTTGCTAAAAATATTGTAAGTAAATTAGAAAAGTTTCACATATTTTACCAGTAACTAGCATGCAAAATTTATTTAAACTAGGAATCTAAGTAGGTACTTAAGAGGGTTTACGCATTTCGGTTTCCCATACAAACTTCCAAGTCGAATTTTTTTTAAACCAATCTGCCAAAATACAGGGATCTGAATAGTTTGTTGAAAACATTTTTAAAAAAGGTTTATTTAGCTGAGTTATTGCGATTTAAAGTCCAATATAGAAAGTTTAAAATCGCATGAACTCAGTTATTTAAACGTTTTTTAAAAATGTTTTCAACAACCTATTTAGATCTGTGTGTTACTTTAGCATGCAAAGTTTCATTGTAATTGGCAAAAAGGTTTATTTAGCTGAGTTATTGCGATTTAAAGTCCACTATAGAGAGTTTAAAATCGCATAAACTCAGATATATAAACGTTTTTTAAAAATGTTTTCAACAACTTATCTGTGTGTTACTTTAGCATGCAAAGTTTCATTGAAATTGGCTTAATGGTTTTTAATATTTTCGACTTGGAAGTTTGTATGGGAAACCGAGTAAAAAACTTTAAGAGACTACGACACTATATTTATTTGAGTTATATAGCTGTCGTCTTGGTCTTTGTTTTTTAGATAAGTTCTGATAGGAAATAATTTTGTTAAACGAGGGCCTACATGATGTCATTATGTTTACATTGCAAATCGCTCTTATACATGACTTTTGTGCTACTAATGCCTTATTAATGTGACAAGAGTTTCCCCATAGAAATATCGCATACCTAAGAAATAAGCAGACGACCGTAAGCATGAATAAGCTTACAGAGCTATCTTCTCACTACAAATTTTTGTGAGACGCCTTAGTGTATACGCAAAAGATTGTATCCTATACAGATTCCATTTATGTGATGGATCTATGAACACGTGTCGTCTAATATGATACCAAGAAACTTTGTATTGGTTGCTTCTGAAATATGTTGGTTCATATATGATACGCTAGAGGTTGCTTTTTCCCATTTTTATTTAAAAATAGCATATATGTATATGTTGTCTTGTTTACATTATTTTTAAATTACTTTCATTTAGCCATCCTATAATTGGATTTATTGTAGTGTCAATTTTACTTATAAAGGATTCTTTATCACTACAGGGTATTACCACAGAAACATCATCAGCAAAAAGTGTACAGTTAAAGTGTGTTACCTACATCTGGAAGGTCATTAGCGTATAACAAAAATAGCAAGGGACCAAGTTTGCTCCTTTGTGGCACACCGACATTATTTATTACCTACTTTTGAAGATTTATATAATTTTAGTCGTTATTGTCATCTACTTTAGCTATTTCCACTATGAAGCCAAAGTTCAAAGTCCTCTAATACCATACATATCACATTTGTCTAAAAGAATTTTATGAGAAACACAGTCGAAAGCTCTGCTTATTTCAAAAAACACTGCTGTTACTGATTTACGCTTATCGGTTTGCGCCAATATTTCATTTACTAAGGAGAAGGCAGAGTAGTAGATTTTCCTTGTTGAAAACCGTTCTGTTCAGACTTTTTTATTTTAAATCTATCAAGAAACTTTGTGACGCGTGTGAATATGACTTTCTCATACAATTTTGAAATTACTGGTATCAGTGATGGACTCTGAATTTTTTAACATTATCTTTGCTGCATTTTTAAGAAGAGGCTTTATAACTGACGTTTTTAAAGCATAGTAAAATATGCCATGTAAAAGATAAGTATATTAGGTAACTCAAAATAGGCGCAAGTTCGGTTTTACATTATTTTACAATACTAATTTTGATTTCGTCATATACAGTTTGCCTTGGTAGATTTGAGAGAATTAATTAGTTTAATAATTTCATTTTCGTCTGTTGGTGACAAAAAAAAAGGCTAGCGTGATAAGGTTTTATAATTTTATTTATAGTTTTATTGTTCGTTTAAGAGAAAGCATTACCATTGACTTTTATAATAATTATGTAGAAATTATTAAATACTTTTGCGATATCAACAGGATTTTTTTGGTTTTATTATCGACAGTTCATTTTTAGGTACTTACCTATGTAATTGTGTACATTAAAATCTTTATTTTTTATGACATACCATGTAGCTTTACATAATATTTCTCGAATATCTGATGTATCGTGCACCTCATTCATCATCTCCTGATTGTCATATTAACCACTGGATTGCATAAATGATTTTTGCCTGTAATTTGTTGGTAGGTAACTTAAATCATGATTAACAGTCGGATTTTCCGGCTATTCAACACGCAAGCTAATACACCGTCGACTTTTTCCATTGACACTGTATCTCCCGGAACTGAAACTAAAAGGATTAGAGAAGACAAAGGTAATGTTATAAGAAAACTGATCTGATAAAGAGACAGTAACTTAAAGAGTGTTCTAGGCACTGATTATCGAAGTAATCACAGTAATCATTCTATATATTTCACTGATCGTACATTTAGTGGTTTGAAAAGCAGAGTGCATTAAAAAGGGTGTTAAACCGGATGTGTATCGTCACTGTCCCGTGATTGTTAAATCTATATATGAACAGTTGTTTGCAAAATATGAAAAATGATCAATGTGGATTAAGAATGAATGAGTTACTCGTCAAATGTCTTTTCTATGCAGATGACCAGGTACTCTTGCATTGTCAGCGATGGACTTACAGGAAATGGTAACTAGTTTCCAAAGATCTGTAAAAGGAAAATGTATGAATGAAAATGAGTGAAGGAATGAAAAGAAATGTAAGTAAAACGAAAGCTATGGTGCTTGATAGAGACGAGTGCATGACAGGGTGTAATATTATGATTATGGAAGAAAAAGTGGGGCAACTGATAGAGCTTCTGTACACCTGGGCACGATGTTTACTAGGCATGGAAAGCATGATAAAGATATTGAAAAGACAGTGACACTTCATGCCTTTAGAAGCAGCCGGAAAGTGTCGCAAAGAAAATGACTGGCTGCATGGAGGAGTCTTAGTGCCGACACTAATATGTACAGAAATGAAATTGGTTGTGGCAGAAGAAATATGAAAGTCTGTAAGATGGTTTGGTTATGTAGAGAGGATGGATAAAAAGAAATTACAAATAAGGTGCATAAGGCGAGAGAGAATGGGATAGTTGGAAGGGAAAGACCTCAGCGGTAATGGTCAGGTTAAAGGTCAGGTCTAGAGTAGATACCCTAAAACGACGAGCATGTATGAAAAGCATACCTATATTATAATTTAATAATTTTATTGATTTGGTAAGTTTCGTGTTACTAGACCAAATAAAGTAGAAATACTTGGAAATAGTAACACATTAGAACAATTTATTCTCCAATAAGATTATAAAAAAAATATTTTATGAGTTACTAACCATGAGAAGCTATATATTTGCTATAAATTATTTACATAGTAAAAAATGGTATGTACCACTTGCGTGTAAATAGAGTTACAAAATATCAACGTAAACAATCGTCTGCCAAATATAAGATAGACACTGGACATTTTACGACATTGACGTAAAACTATGGAGCGATATTTTGCAATTATAATTCAACGTAAGTTATCGTAAGTGCCACTTTAATACATATTAATTACCGATGTAAATAATTGTAACTACAATATTTCGAAAACTAAACCAATTTCAGATTTATTTCTGAAACCATACTGAGGCGCCATTCGTTATGTACCTACACAATACGTAAATTTCAAAGTTATAGCACTAAAATTAAAGTAATTATAAATGAAAATGTCTTTAAAATGCTCTTGTGTAAAATTAGCTTGATGCACATACGATTATTTACTTAGGAGCCATCGAAATGACGATGATACAATTTTATTCATAATTTTATATGAAAAAATAACACTGCACCTTATTACAAATTAAAAAGAACTCTCTTAAGTACCTACTTGTAGCATGACATTAGAAAAATATTTTCCAGGCACATATTTTTAACTCACCTGTATAAACATGACCAGTCTCTCCATGCTTTCGAATAGACTTGGGAAACTCCGGATTCAGTTGTTCTAGTTTAGAGGTATAATGTGGTATATGATTCTAATAGTTAATAGAGAAAAAATGTTTATTTCAGAATACAAACATAATAAATACCTATACGTACACCTTTAAACTGCAAAAAAGCAAACTTCGTTTTTGCTCGCAATCGGCTAACTACCAGGTTTGTATACGGAATAGAGACACCGTTAGTATTGTGTCATGTGACGGTAGTTGGTGAAATAATGTGACGGTGGATGAAGACTCCTCGGCGCCAACGGAGGCGATACACCGCGATAGCAGTCAGCCCGGGACCACAGCCGGTGCAATTCGGTCGAAACGTCGCGTTAGGTATAAAAGGTATGCGTTTGATGCCTTTAATATGTAATTTAGCGTTAAACCCCGTTTATATAGGGTGTACTACGCAATAGCGAAAGACGATAGCTCGAATGACAACAGCGCGAAGACGATATTGCGAAAGTACCATCACTCGAAAGTGTAATTGCGCGAAAACTTAATTGCGCTACACACAAAAGCGCGAACGTTCATTTGCGCGAAAACTTTATTTGCGCGACACACAAGAGCGCGAACGTTCATTTGCGCGAAAATCACACCAGCGAACAGATTTATGTTTTCTGGGGGATTAGCAGTAGACATCTATTCACTCTTTATATAATTAATTAAATAAGCAGTAATGTTCAATGATTTTATTTATTTTTATATTCAATATTTTAATTAAAAGAAATCATGAAATTCACAAAAAAATTCTTTAAACATCTAAAATTAATAACAAAAAACGCATGAAATGATATTATCAGACGCAGGAATAATACATATAAGCACTGTTGATTTTATTCGTGAAATTGGCATGAATTTAAGGTTGTAAAATTTATAATCTTAATTAATAAATTCAGATTCAGATGTCGAATTGTTGAGTAAAAGTAGCATTTTTTATTCATTTTTTTTGTGAATATTAGATGTTCAAAGATTTTTTTTGTGAATTTCATGATTTCTATTAATAAAAGTACTAAATATAAAAATATTTAAATGAAATCATTAAACAATACTGCTTATTTAATTAATTATATAAAGGGTGAAATGATGTCTACTGTCCCAGAATACATAAATCTGTTCGCTGGTGTGATTTTCGCGTAAATGAACGTTCGCGCTTTTGTGTGTCGCGCAATTAAGTTTTCGCGCAATTACACTTTCGAGCGATGGTACTTTCGCAATATCGTCTTCGCGCTGTTGTCATTCAAGCTATCGTCTTTCGCTATTGCGTAGGTAGTTAGTACACCGGTTTATATAAATGTGTGCAAAAGGAAGCACTTTAAATTAAGCAACACCGAAAAAAGGGAAAGGAGAGGGGAGAGAGGGGGATAGGGAAACATAAAGGAGGGGGAGCGAAAGTGCGGAAATGCATAGTTTTCAAGATATTTTTAAGTTGAGGTTATGTTAGATTATTTTAGGTAAAAAAAAAAATCCTACCAAGTAACCATTACCGTACCCCTCCATCCCCGTCCCCATCAAGATATTTTTGAATGGACCTAGTTTTCTGTTGTAACCTCGAAATTCAAAACAATCGCTACGCTGCTCTTCGCGATTGTCTTAAATATCTAACCTAACCTATAGGAGTAGGGCAGCTAGTTGCTTAAAACTAAACATTTTAATATTTTATGTCAAACAACAGGTCGATTTTCTTTCAATTATTGACTACTTTGCTATTTTCAATAAATTCTAGCGTATAAACTATGCGTCTCCGCGCCGTGAAAGTTTAGTAAATTATACTTCTGTAACAAACCTATCTATAAAAAAAATATGGTGCTAATATCAGCTGTTGACTAATCTAAAGCTGAGCCGTGCAAAATACTTACCTTATAACCTGTACGGCAAATAGTAATTGAACAACCCTATGATTTGATTAAAATAGTATATTACATATATTACATAAGTACATACATATAATCACCACTATTATCCCCGGAGGGTTAGTCAAAGGCTATGCAATGAGGACATCCCCTCTTCTTAATTCACTAAGTTTTATTTGTCCATCTACGTCACCATCTACGTTAGGTCTTGACGCCAAATCAGTGCCTGCCCAAGCGCGCTCTTCATTCGGTACTCATAAGACTAGTGTCTCTAGAGAGTCTCCCCGTGAACACGTGTAGTTCACTGCCTATTGTCCAAATAGGCTGTCAAGCTCGCTCACTTCTCATTATTGCACGAAGACCTAAATTAAAAATTATAGCACTGGAATCATTATTAAATAAGCTATCTGGCTATGTATAATAAAGTATAGTTTGATGCTACCATAAATTACGAAAAAATAAAGGTGAAAGTACTTTTCCCCCGATAATTTAAAAAAAAATTATATAATTATAAATAAAACCATGAAAGAAATTATAATTATTAAGAGTATTATTTGTTTTATTTACAATTTAGAATACACGTTTAAAACAGAACAAACATCGCCATAGATTTTTTATTTTCGCCAGAAGTGACGCATAGTACCTACCGGGCGATAACGGTGAACGAACTTATCGTTTCTCGGTGCCATTTTGAAACATTTCTTGCGTTGTAATGCCGTCTTTGTCCCACTCTATACATTAGGGCAAAGTAATAATAACTAAAGAAGTATACATATAGTTTTAACAGCTCAAATTGTCAATAAAACAGACCCTGTGCCAATCTGCCCAAATTGGGCAGTGCGCATATGCGCGATATTTTAAATAGACCCTAATTGAGCAGGTGGCGCATACAAGGGGATATATCTCTTCTAATGTTACTTGACTTAGGTAAATTGAGAGAGGAGGAGATTTGGTATTGTTGAAGGAGGCTAACTTACCATCCTTGCTTTGGCGACGGGGCTGCATTTTAAAATTGCTAGTTGGCGAGGGGACTCCACGCGTCGCAGAGGTGTTGGCGTCGGCGGTTTGATTCTGTGACAAGCTCATCATTATGGCTCGTCGCAAAAGACGGGTCAACCGGGAGACGATTCTCCCGGTTTAATGAGCTAGCGGTCTGAGCCTTCAGCCCGGAACAAGAGATGCTCGAAATAAAACAGCGTAAAACGGAACTCGTAACATACATTTGAAAAGTCTGTGGCATCTCCAGTGTCAGTGACGTTTCACTTTCTCTTACGTTTTTGGTTATGCGGTGTGCACACATGGCCGACGGGTAGGCTTTAATAATTGAATTAACTTAGCTTGGCAGGGCCAGCTTAATAGTTAAATGTGCCCACGGCTGGGCTAAATTAATTGACGCGTGGTCGTGTATCGCATCAAAGGTTTGCATTGCGAGCTGTGGAAATTTGATGTCGTGTGAGACGCACGAGTCACATGGCGTGTATATAAGGCGACTGCTATAAACCGCAAGAAACTTCAAGGGCTGGTCAGGTCAAGTGTTTTAAACATGACAAAAATGACAAAAAAGGAGTTCTGCGTCAGCTGGGCGATAAGTACTGTGGAACTCGTAAAGGTTGGGGGGCGTTTGTTATTGAATAACAACAACCTTTATTTAGTATACGAGTTCATTTATTGTATACTTTTATATACATTTACAATTACATATTTACAATATAAAAATAACATGGTCAAGTCTACCCATGTTGGCACTTCAGATCGTTCTCCCTAATCCCGTTTTGACATCTTGTCAATTCAAATTAAGTTTTTTTACAAATTACTATAAAGTAAAACCAGCCAGCGCCCTAACATGGTATAAACTCTACATTCCTCCCGACCTGGGGAAAAAAAAAAATTTTTAAACAAAAAATTTTCTTTTTTCAACTTTTTTTTTACATTTCTACCCATTTCTAAACATTTCTAAACATCCTAGCAAAAACGGGAAAAAAAAATACATACAAGAATGATTAAACCTAAACCCGACTTGGATTTAGTTATTCGAAGAATTAAACTTCGAAGAACTTGGCACATATAAACCCGTCAAAACTATATACCTATTTCGAATCATCCTCTAAATTACAAACTAACACGACTCATATACATCACCCTTAACAAAAATTACATAACTAACTTTATCAATCTGCATGTTAAAATATTTAATGTTAATGCAGAGAAAAATTCCAACTTTCTAAGAGTGTGATAGTCGTTTTTAAACTTAAGCTTTATAGCAAGACTCAAAGCAGATACTATCAACTTATCAATAGGAAAAAATATTCTACACCATTATATTTAAAACTCTCAAGAATTCAAGAGGCTCAAGTACAAGGTAAGAAATAGAATCCCCAATCGCTCAATGATTCTATATGCCATTGATAAAGACGTGCCAGTTTCGTACATCTGCCAATAACTCGCCTTGGAACATAATAAAACTAAATCATTGACGTTAAAGAATACCGGTCTAACTCTTACGTAGTGCCTTCGTAAATAATCTACTCATACGACCTACCTGTTCTATCGAATTTTCGTTTTAGGATAACCCGTTCCTAAATCTACATTAGTTACAAAACGTTTTTCCTCCACCGGCAAGGAAAATTCACCACTATTTGGTGCTTTCAAAAAATATACGTAATCATTGTTACGCAATTTCTGAAAATCAATAAAGTCAACAATTGATTGATGCCTGTCACATGTTGACACATCAATGTTTTTCTTTTCCGCGCCCGGCTCGGAACTTTCTAAAACAATTGCCTGATATAGAACATTCGATGACCTATCTGACTTTTGTTCTAACTTCAAACTTTCTAAACCAATTGTTTGACATGGAACATTCGATGACTTACCTAACTTTTGTCTAACAAGTGAACTCGATTTTTCCGAATCCTGTCTTGCAACAATAGCGGCTTTACCTATTTCGCTCGAAACATTTGGATGAACTAAATGAATATCTCCTAACTTTTGTCTAACAATCGAACTCGATCTTTGCGAATCCTGACTTGCAACAAAAGCGGATTTTTTTTTTTGGCTCAACACATTTTGCTGAACAGAATGAATATTTCCTAACTTTTGTCTAACAATCGAACATCTTTCAGAGTCCTGTCTTGCAACAAAAGCGGATTCATCTTTTTGGCCCAACACCTTTGGTTGAACAAAATGAATTTTTCCTTGGGAAAAAGACACACAATTGTTATAAAAATCAATACACATTTTATTATTTATTAAAAAATCCTGACCTAAAACTACACTACACTTTAAGTCAGCTATAATTATAAATTCTTGTTTAAATAAAAAATCGCTCAAAGAAAACATTACATCGCATTTCCCAACTACTTTTAACCTACTACCATTACTCGCACTAATACATCTATTTTCTATATCTCTACATTTTATTCCTATCTCATCCGCGACAGCTTGACTGATGCAGGAAAACGTGGCACCTGTGTCTACAAGAGCTACAGAATTAATCTTATTTGTAGAAAATACTAATAATGGCAATAACGCAGAAGAAGGTCTAACCTGTTGACTCGCTTCATCCATCGCTTGCAATTTCACGTCAGACGTGTGCGCTTGCAAAAGACCAGACGATATCTCAAAAACATCACCGTCGCGACAATTGGCCTTCTTTATTGTCGGCGCGGTTGAAAACCCGGCTGCGACTGCGTTTTCCTAAAATTAGAACGTAAATTATAGCTATTTGAAGCTGCAGGTCCTGGTACAACGCGGCATACATCTTGCACTTCCGTCGTCATTGGCGGACCAAATGGAGTGGGCGTACTACGATCACCTCCCCCATCAACACACTTGTGAACGAACGCAGCATGATTCTGCGCTAAGTTCAACTGCTCTTCACGTGCTTGTGGATACACCTTCTCCAATTGCAAAATAACCTCCCTGAGGTCTCTTTTACACGCATAGTGGGAATATGCCAGTTTACTCTTGTAGTAAGGCTTTAATCCCTTTAAAAATTGTGTAATGAACGTGGAATCCTTGGTTATATTTGCTTTGCTAGCCAACTCCGATAAATTATAGAAATACTCGCTCAGGCCTTTCTGGTCCTGTTTCGCACTATAAAACAATTCGGAGTACACTTCAAATTCTTCCCTCAATTTATCCACCACTTCTTCAAAGCTTTTACATGAAGCATTTATTGAGCGAAAGTAATATAAAGCACTCCCTTTCAAAAATGCCGGCAACAACAATAACCGTTCTTCTGAGCTAGTGCACTCCTTATAAACTGCTACTGCTTGGAACTGCTCCAGAAACTCTTCCACCGACTCATCAAAATGACCCGTAAAACAAGTGGCTACGCAATCCATTTTGCTTTAAAAAATCCTTTCCTTTCAGGTATAGGTTATCTTAATTTCTTTTCTATTCTTCATTCTTCAACACTTAGCTTTTTCACCATTCTTTTCAGTGCTTTCGTGCCACCTGAAAAACGGAAACTTTTCGCGCACGGTCGGCTCTTGGCGCCTCCACCATTGTGGAACTCGTAAAGGTTGGGGGGCGTTTGTTTTAATAACAACAACCTTTATTTAGTATACGAGTTCATTTATTGTATACCTTTAAATACATTTACAATTAGGTACATATTTACAATATAAAAATAACATGGTCAAGTCTACCCATGTTGGCACTTCAGACCGTTCTCCCTAATCCCGGTTTGACATCTTGTCAATTCAAATTAAGTTTTTTTACAAATTACTATAAAGTAAAACCAGCCAGCGCCCTAACATGGTATAAACTCTACAGTACCTACGTTGACGGGTCAACAGACGGCCGGCCGGCCGTTGCCCGAGCGTTGTAAATAATCGTTATTTTGATTTGTTTTCATTTTATTTTTCTTATGTTATTGCTTTAAAATAAGTTAGATACTCAAAGACTATCCAATTAAAATTCATAAAATGAATTATTTAATAAAAAATGAAAAAACACCTTTTTTGTAATTTTTGTCATGTTTAAAACACTTGACCTGACCAGCCCTTGAATTTTCTTGCGGTTTCTAGCAGTCACCTTATATCTCAATTTGGTTGTAAATTCAATATTAAAGGCTACTAAGTGTGCCAAAGCGGACTTTGAGCTGCACAGTGTTGTTATGCATCGGTTTGTGACGGTGCAGCCCCACTGCTGGGCAGTGGGCCAAAGTGTTGTGACCGCATGGACGCGGTTCCACCTGGTGAGGCGATCATTATTCTTTCCTAGGGATCAGAGCTCTGAGGGATAACCGGGTAGTTTAGGGTGGCTTTACTCACCGGCGCGGCTTAAAGTCGAAGGATCGACTTTCTTCAGCCAAGATTATAATATTATGTACTTATGTAGTAGATTTAATTTTTAAATTAACAATAAGAGTTATCGTACAGCGAACTCAGCGATCTAGGCTCCTATATCATACATACATATTTCATGTGACGGAGCCACCTACCAGCATGACGCCGCATATACTCGTAGTTCGACACGAAGCAAAAACATCTTCTCAAACGACGTCGCCATACTACGACGATAAAATAGTATGGGAGCCTGCATAGCATCGCGCTAGCGAAGTTTCACCTTCGCTATTTAAAGCACCTCCAACTAACATCCGTTGGACTTCGGTCCCCGAGCTATACCACCCAGCTCGAAGGAAGATCTTCCCTTTGCATTCCTCAAAGTAGCATCCATCTTATCTACAGTCGGCTTCTCTACATATCATATAACACTCATAAAACCAAATCATCGGCATATTGAGAGACCATAACATTTTGTATTTGCTGAAATATTTCGTAAGTCACGATATTAACTAAAATAGGAGATATAGGATCCCCCTGTGCCAAACCTTTGTCTGTCCACCTAGGCATAATTGCTCCTCCATCACTTATATAATCTTTTATATAAATGTCTTTCACTCAAAAACTTTTATAAATAAATGCAGATTTTTGTACCAATTTGTAGATCATCTAATATTTTATTGCACTATTTATTAAAACATTCTACGAGTAAGAAGCGTTTTCTATCTCGAGAAACAGGCTAGTATTGGAATATTTTTGGAGAATCCTATTTGAGTTTATGACACTATTCTTACTAAACTGTCAATATCTAAACGATTGAGCTCTTTGAAATTCCACTGTATAATTTGTGATAAAATTTGTTTTTCCTCAACATACCATTTCAATCGTTTGGACAACATAACGTGGAATGCTGATATAAGTGATATCGGCCCCAATTTAGGTTCTAACTCTATACCATCACTTTGTTATGGAACTGGCACTATTTCATAAAATAGAAAATACCATCGCTTCCTGGTGCCGTGTCCTTTTTCTTTAGAGTGCCGCGCGAACGCAAAAACGGCATAAATTTTAATAATGAACTTCAAAGCAATCATATTGATATTAATAATAAGATCAATTCTGCTTTAAAGTTTCAGACCTAGTAATTTAATTAGAGCAATGTTTTTATTCTGCGAAATGTGCAAAACCATCACGCTTATGTTAAAAATATAAATTTACTTTTAAAGAAGAGGGGAATATCAATACAAATAGTTTCATGTAAGAATTATTGTTTCATGCGAAAAAATTAAGAAAGTTTTCGAAAAAATAATTTTTAGATGACATTTAGATTTGTGTATTGTTTGTTAGTTTTTAACCCTTAATTTGATTTTGATAAGCATACTCAACATTGGATAAAAAGAAATACAGACGTATATTTTTATACGGTTAGCATAGATTTTATCTAATTTATTACAAGTAAGATTGTTTTTATTTGGTTTAAAAATATTTTCACTCGATGGTAACACTGCAATTGACATTTGTGTGTCAAAAAGGCGACAAGACGAAGAACTCTGCGAACTGTGCAGGTAAATCATTTTTTTTTTAGTGTTTATTAGCTTTATAAGAAATAAAAATACTTATTTTTGTTTGACAGATATGTAAACTTAAATATTACGTTATTTTCAAGCCCCGACTCTACTTGTTATGGACATGAAAGATCGGTGCACATGAATGTTGAGCCCACTTAACATAATCAAGTGATTAGAAATTTACTTTGCAAAGTTATTGTTAAGTATACTCAACAAAGTGGCATGATGTGAATTATTGAATTGGATTAGTTTAGGATGGTTTTGTGTGTTATTTTATTTATTTGGGTTGGTTTTTCTTGTCAATTCGTCCAAATCGACTCAGAAATGCTGCTGATAAACTGAAAACGGACAAGGAAACTAGGTAGAGGAGCCTTTAGTCAGACTGTTTGCGACAACTTGTAAAATGGAATGTTATCAAGTGCGTTGTTCTAGCTTCAAGTTACGCTGACGCATATCTAAAAACGAAAGCAAAACATTACTATATGGAAACAAGCAACGAATTGATATTGATTACCCAAACTTGGTGAAGCACGACAATGCTCATATGGGAGGAGTACCTAGACATAGCCGACATGCTGATCGCACTATATAGGACTGAAAAGAAAACAAGGCGCTGGTATATTTTCATATTTTCATAACTTTTGGATATCAGTGCATCAATAATGCTTGGTTATTTTATAGGCGGGATATGCAGACGAAAGCTATTAGGAAACTTAGGGCTTTAAATGAATTCAGACTTGTTAATTTAACAGACAGAGTTAATTCTAATAACTTATGTGTTACTTTTTTCATTAAACTTGTTTTAACATTATTGAGTCACATTATATTTTAGTACCCCAAATCGGATTTTGTTAAGTATACTCAACGTTTATATTTTACCTTCAGTTTATGACCATCCGTTTTTGTTGAGTATACTTAACGTTATGTTTTCAGGAAACTATTCAGTATTTTTTTTTTAAATTTTGTTGTAGTTCTCTATAGCATACTAACACAATATATTCATAATAACCTTACTATTTTTACTTTTTTGTTTTTGCCAATTAAAGGGTTAAAGAATTTGTTTCAAATTTCAACAAGGCCATGGAATTGTGCAATGATCAGGCTAACTTACATAAGTTCTTTAAATGTATTTAACTAGTTCAGCGCATAGTACAAGCTGTACAAGTGACTTAAATTAAGATGTAGGTATCACTTAAGACCGAATCTGGGGTAAGGCTAGTCAACAATAAAATTCTTCTTGTCTCTTTCTAGATGTAGGTAAGTTGCCTACCTTGATTTCTATATCCTTTTGCCCACCGCATTCGCTTCCACATATCGGAAGCAGAAGTTACTTCGTCAATGGAATTGCAAAATTTGTGAAAAAACGCTGAATTAGCCTTACTTATAGATTAACTTTTCAATAAATGGGGTCTCCGAGCCCTCCCTGGCAAGTGCATCAGCCATCTCATTGCCATGGATTCCCATGTGGCCTGGTACCCAGATCAACCTTCCCCTGTTGTGTCCACCTAGCTTGTTTAAAGCTTTTGTCGTTTCAAGTACAAGGTTGGAGTCGATACGGGGCGATATAAGTGACTTGAGTGCTGCTTGGCTGTTACTCAGGATGAATATGTTTCGCTTTCTAGGGGCGAGTTCTAAATTCTTTTTTGCGCATAGGAGAATCGCAAAAATTTCGGCCTGGTATACAGTTGCAAATTTTCCCATGCTTTGACTATGTTCGAAAAGGGATAAAAACAACTATTTTGCAAATGCCTCCTACTTATCTGATCACCTTTAAGTAGATGTGATCTGTGTAATGTGATGTTATTGGGTCTCATATACAATAATATGACAAAGATTTTTAAACTACTTTCATTTTGAAAATTGAGTTTTGGGCATTTACCCCATATGGCCCGCCCTTGTGTGCAACGGCTTGACCCCGACCCCGAGGCACGCTCGTCCGAGGCAACGTGCGCCCGAGGCAGCCCGAGCCACGTCCACACCGGCTGAGGCATTAGCTCGCGAGGCTGCCCTGCAGGCCGTGCTCGGTCGCTGTGGACGCGGCTATTGGCGTCTCTGAGTACGGCGTAAACTGCCGTACTCAGAGACGTCAATTAAGTTTAAATGACAATTAAATGTCTTTCCTTCTCTATTTAGCACTATATATAAGAAAGGGACAGCAAGACATTTAATTGTCATTAAAACTTAATTGACGTCTCTGAGTAAGGCAGTTAAGTACTTTATTTTCGCAGTTTGCGTGGGCGTCTCGTCCACATTTAGGACATTAAGATCTTTCTACTAGGGCAAAGCTTTAAAATGACCGAACTTCCAACATCCTGGGCATTGTGTCACAGAAAAGACAAAGGCAAAAAACTACTTTGAGCCGACACCCGTATGCTTTTACATAAGAAGGTATGACTTTGGAAACATAATCCAATAGACTCGGATTCTACCCATCTTCCATTTAAATCGATTCTTCTCAGCCGTTTAACAGATTATATTTTCTCATCACTCTCAAATATTTCCAATATTTCCTTTTCATTCAAGTCCAGATCAATTCCCATAACAACGTCATAAGATATGACGTCTCACATGTCATTTGGCATTTATAATCCAATTCAGAAAACTTTTGGCAGTTAATTAATCTCTCATTATCTTTATTTCAACCAAACCGTAAAAGTACCATATAGGTATTCTCAACTTTATGTAATCTGGATAATGCTATTGGTATAAATAGTACTTGAAAAGAACTCACGCAAACTTCAAAGATTTCTTCCTCAACTATTTTCATTTTTAATCTCTCATCTATTATATCCTTCGAATTTTTTGTAACCTCTATCGAATTACTTCTGATTAATCTTTTTCATCTTCTATCAACAGTAATAAAATCTTCTTCACTACAGACTGGCCTCTTCACGTTCCTTCCGTTTTTCCACATTTATTTTCCTCCTTTTACATAACTGCTGCAAATCTAATCACAGACGTATAAACGTCTGTGAATCTAATGCCGAATTTCCATATTCCAATATTGGCCCAAGCTCCCTTACACACACACCACTACAAATTAACAAATTCATCTTCATCGTTCTCCCTAATCTCCATTTTTTTTAAATGTTGGGATAAATTATGTAGGTACAGAATCGAAATCACATACGACGCGTGCACGTGTACCGCACGACGCCTGCCGCGAGACTGAGTCACGACTTTTATCCCCGAAGGGTTAGTCAGAGACTAGGCAATGAGGATCGCAAAAGCAGTCATCTGCCATAGTCCACTTTTCACCAAATAGCGACTGCACATGTGCTAAGGGTGACACGTGGTAAGTCTACCGCCGCTCTATTCTATGGATGTATGTACAGCCTTTAGTCCGTTAGTCGCCTTTTACGACACCCAAGGGAAGAGAGGGGTGGTAGTATCCTTTTACCCACGCTATACAATATTTTATTAATACCTACTTAAAACATAAGCAAAAAAAATACGACCAAACAGCCAAATATCTTAGAATTATATTTTAAATAATACGAGCAGTGTTTAGTAAATTTATGTAATTGAGAAAAAAAACATTAATTCTAATAATTAACAGTATCACTATCAACAATTAAAATTGAAGCCAATGTAACAATTATATAACAAAATAACAAGTTGCAATATTTAGAAAACTTTGCTAGGATTGAGCAATCAATGTAATAAATGTCATTAACAAAACGTTATACACTCCAGTAATAACGTAATTATTTTAGATTTATGGTATTAATAATATTTCGTGGATAAACAATGATATTTAAGTACTACTTAGATCTAATAAATGAACAGCGTTTCTAATAATCAATTATACTTAAAATCTTCTATGGTTGTTCCAGCTGCCAAAAAGAGTTGTTCAGTTGTGGAAGGTCCATCTGTCAACATAAAGTAAAAGTAAAGTAAAGTACAGCCTGTATACCGTCCCACTGCAGGTCAAGGAGTCCAGTTATGTCATCGCTATAATTGGCGACTTCCTCCTCGTCGTGCCACCAACTCGTTCCAGTTATGTCATCGCTGGAATTGGCGACTTCCTCCACGTCGTGCCATTAACTCGTTCCACCAGTGGCACGAATAGGAATTGTCGTTCCTCGTCGTACCACTGAAAGATTGTTGCTCAATTAGTAATAAAAAAAATTTGTTTATTCGGTTTAATAACCTATTTAATATACACACATATATAAACTCACATGACTATAAAAAAAACAAAAGAAACGTCTAGTAGGACTCATTATTTTAATGATTAAATGCTGACAACGTTTTTAAACGTTAACATTGGCATCTTTAAAGAACATCAAATAAAAGTATAACATAAAAACAACAACATATTCTTTACCTTGAGGTTGAAAATCGCGTGCTTCAATTATTCTACTTTTCGTTATTCCGAGTCCTATTAAAGTTTTTGTTTTTTGATCGTCGTATGTTGATTGAAAGCACCACGGAGTTAAAATAATATAATACGAGACAGGTACTACTTCAGTTGCAGTAACAGGAAAACTATTGTGAGTTATAGACGACATTTATTTATTGTTATTTATTAAAAGTATGTATAATAAGATGAAGGAAAATTAATGTAGAGCAACCTTCACTATATGTATTCGCATTCAGTGGTACGACGAGGAACGAGAATTCCTTTTCGTGCCACTGGTGGAACGAGTTGGTGTTACGACGAGGAGGAAGCGTAATTGTCTACTTGACAGTTTTCGAAAAATTATTTTAAAAATTACAAACGCTTATTTTATACCTCTTTACAATATTTTTTTTCTCGAAAAAGCTTTATAGAAATTTCATGTGCGAAAAAGGCTGTGACGTCACACTTCATTATTGAAATAAATTTATCTTGAAACCTGACAGATAGTTTTTGATAATTTTGTAAAATGTGACGTCACAATCACAGTCATTGCCTTGTTTCGGGTCTTGTAATACACAGATAAAAAATCGCAAATTTATTTTGTAATAACAAAATATTTAAAAATTATCCTAGTAAATAAAAACTATTGGAAAATTATCGTTAGATCATAAATTACCATTTCCAACATATTTCAAATTTTATTGTTACAACTGTCAAATAGCCAATTGATGGGTGTTAGTTCTTTTTAAACCTTGCTTCAACTATGATTGGACATCCTATTTTACGCTAATTCTCTTTGTCACTCAAGTTCTATCATTTATTCCTCTCGCACTTTCATACTGCATACCACACATTCATCCATCACCATTCATTCCTAGAGCAGTGGGCCCGCATTTAGTCCCTATGCTGTCTATCTATTTTTTTTCTTTTACTTTATTGTTTTAATCTAAGTACACGGGCATTTAATTTATTTTGGGTGTTGGTTTAACCCTATAACACTCACAGCATGTTCAAATTTTTCATTGGTTTTCGACCTTATCTCAATTTTATTTTATTTTTTTATTTAATTGTATAAAGTTTTAAATTTTGTGGGAATATACATACCTCTGCCCGTTAAAGGGTAATCACCATTTACCGCCGAATGCGGGTTGGTGTTAACAAATTCGGGCTATGTAGTTATCGAAAAATTCAAAAACAGATTTTTCGCGACCTGGGAATTTAACCCGGGACCTTCGGTTATCGATCCGATCGCTTGACCACTGGGCCCCAGAGGCGGTGTCAACATAAATTTTAAATTATCATCAGTGTTAATATAATATAACTTAAATTTATATTACTTTGCTTATTACCTACCAGTGATTGGAATAGGTAGTGTTTATTCACCTTAAGTTTGCGACAGGATACAAACTAGAGCGATTTACATACATAGGCAAACATACACCCTCATTTTTTACTCGTTTTAATGAAATTAACCCCTCAAGCCCCAAGCGGCCATATTTGGCGGCACCTAAAAAACTCGCTATTCCGTCAGACCCCAAGCGGCCATATATGGCCGCGCTGGCCGAGCTCTCCACTTGACTTTGTACCGTGTATCGATACACTTAGAGACTACTTTAGTATGAACAAGGCCGATTATTTCGGTTCTGTGGTACATTTTATGTATCGTGAATGCAAAATTTAACATGAACTGCGTTTCATTTTTTTAAATTATTTTTTTCTTTTTTCGCAAATTTAAATTCCCGCCAATGAAATTTTGTTACCAAGACTGAGAGGTTAAGGGTGAGTTCCTCCCATGAAACTGAACAACTTTCCCCATGAAACCTATGTGCAAACATGACAAAAAAAAATTCGACCTCCCTTAATATTGTCGTCAGCTGATCGGACAGTTTTGTATGGGAGGTCGACATTTTTTTGTCATTTTTGCACATAGGTTTCTTTTTTTTTCTTAATTTCATTAAAACGAAAACGAACGAAAAAATAAGGGTGTATAGGTACAGATGAACATCAAGCAAGTTTCCCGGAGGGGTAGGTAGAGACTCTATCTTTATAATTTTGCTACTATCCTGATTTCTGTGACATATTTCTTTGCTTTACTTACTCTAATAACATTCTTCATACCTACATGATTATTAGGTTTAGAGTTTGTACTCTACTTTTGACCTTTAACGAAACCATCTCCGCCCTATAGTTCTAATATGAAAATTACACTTAGGGCCTGATTCACAATTTTCAAGTACGTTCCCATTAGCATTTACTTGACACATAGTTCATACAAAACAGCAATTTTAAGTGACTGTAAGTAGGCAATAACTACATAATATCTCATAATCGGACATAGTGAAACAGGTAATACATTACACATACATTTTGTACAAAAATAAAAATGTAAGAATTGTTTCTCACCAATATTGAACCATGGTGGCATGGATTTTCTACTCTCCCCTCGTGCCGAGGATACGGCTTCTCTCATCGCGAAAGGGACGGCAATCGCCAGACACGTTGCAGGCTCTCCAGTCACTGGAAACGTATTTAGAAAAAAAACGAATCATCATCATTAATTTGCACACACTGGTCACCTGTATCGTGCAATTCTCTAAGCACAAACATCGTTTAGCCTTGGTAGCAGCTACAGCTTGCAGCTGTAAGCGGCGTGATAGGGAATCACTTCTTCTTTTGTGGCAAATTTTCAAATGGAGTTTTATAAAAAAAATAAAGTTATTACATTAAAGACGACGTAAAAATAAGTATCTTATGTTACATGTTACGTAATTGGTATATAATTTAATGAGATATTTATTTTTAAATTTTGGTGTCCATGAAAGTTACGGTGGAGACCACGAACATTAGGAACGAACTTCCCGCTACCAAAATTTTATTCTAAATTATAGGCACAAATTTTGGCAAAAATCATCTTCTGCTAGGTCGATAATCCAAATACTGGAAACTATGTAGTACCTATTCTAAATTGGACGGTTAAAAAAAGTTTTGAAAATTATGCAATGTTTTATTTTATGTTATACTTATATGTTTTACGTTTAAAGTAAAAGTTTGTAAATAACGATATTATTATTAAAATAAAACATCCTACAGAACAATTTGAGATCAATTGATGTTTTTAATCACATCAGGACATTTTAATCACATCAGGGACATCAACTTTAAATCAATCTAAAAATAGCTTAGTACAATTAACAATTTTGAAGTAGCCAGCGGATCATAGCTGCTGTAGTTGAAGGCGTGGCACATTCGATCATATCTTAATGCAAAACAAGACTTTTACGCTCCTTTTGTCTTTTCCGAAAAATTCTGCTTCGTATGCGGTTTTACTCTCTCACAGAATTTTAGAACTTATCCAGAGCTGTGAAAACATCCATCGTGATACTAAAGATAATATCTTTATTAGTGTCCATGTCTACAGCTTCCTCATTCGACATAGAGAAATTCTAAGCATGCCATATTTTTGTGCATATTATGTGCAATCAAACGTGTCAGTCCTAATTTTTGTGCCACCACAACTTCGTTACTATGAGTTGTTTTATGTGTGTAAGCTGGAGACACGTCTCACCAGCTCGCACACGCCCGTTAAGACAAACCAGTAAGGTTAGGGTTTTGGACTATAGCTAGAAATTTTGTGCATAATTTGTGCACTAGGAACAAAAAAAACTAACCATCACACTCAAATACTGTTGAAACTACGATCATAAAACTGTGTGCGAGCTGGAGACACGGGTCTCCAGCTCGCACAGCTGTATCTTCGTAATTGTTCAAGCTACGGTTATGAATTATACCTCAAAATTTTGTGCAGAATTTGTGCATAAGGCACAAAAATTTTCAAAACTTTAACTCAAAAGGTTTTTGAGCTACGAACCGATAAGTATGTGTAAGTTGGTGACACGTAACACGGGCTAACACATGGTGAATTATTGTAACTGTATAAGATAGCGCTACGTTTTAAAGATCAAATAATACGTTATAATTCGTGCACACACGAGGCAAAATTTCAAATCTCTGGGCCTCTTACTTTATAAATTATAAGCCAAAAACTGTTTTCCCGCCAAAAAATTCAAAATAATGGCTGGGAAACGGCTAAACGCGCGCCGACCGCACTGTTGCCGTTCCGTGCACTACACTATTGCAATCGAGTTTGAACTTGAGAGCTAGCTTAATTTAGTGTCATTTTAATTTGCGCTCTCGATCGTTTCGTTTCTATACCGAGAATTTTAGACTAGGAGACTGCTGATATAGGAAATTGGTTAATTTAAAATAAAAGCAGTCTATTTTATTTATGAATGTTCATAAAATATCGCTATGCTTAGTTTTAAGTATTTACAATAACCTCATTAATATGATAAGTAGTGATAAAATTAGTTTGCCTGTATGTTTTTATTACCACGTTTTTATTAGGTAGCTTTCTCGTTTATTTGTTTATTTATTTGTCGACAAATGCAAACGATTTTATACTAGCTTGCCGATGAGCTAGACTTGCAACTTTGAACATAGGTCAGAACAGGATGACAATGCAATATTATGGTGTCATTGAGCTGATCTGATGATTCAGCCGGAAGAAGGCCACAGGATCTCTGTAAGAAAACCATGAAACCCCATTCAGGCTCATTTAATTAGTTTTGATGAGCACTCTGACGGGAGACGACTAGACGAGGTCCATGGTCTGATGATGAACCCGAAGGAAGGCCACAGGAACTCAGTATTGAAACCATGCAACCCCATCAAGTTTGGACTCGTTTGATTCGTCTTGACAAATACTCTGTTAGAAAAAAGGGTCCAGGGTCTGATGATGGAGTCAGAAGAAGGCCACAGGAACTCGGTATTGAAACCATGCAACCCCATCGAGTTTGGGCTCGTTTGAATCGTCTTGACGAGTACTCTGTTGGGAAATAGTGTTTAGGGTTTGATGATGAAGCCTGAAAAAGCCCACAGGAACTCTATAATAAAACCATGCTACCCCAACGAGTTCGGGGTCGTTTGAATCGCCTTGACGAATACTTTATCGAGAAAGTGTTCAGGGTCTGATGATGGAGCCGGAAAAAGGACAAAGGAACTTTATAATAATACCACACAACCCCATCGAGTTTGCGCTCGTTTTATTCGTCTTGACAACTACACCCATAGGAGATGAAGAATTTTTAGTTTTGGCACGTTAACTAAAAAACAGTTACTACGCTACGATAACTAAACCATCAATTCATTTTGACAAGGGGTCAGTCAGCCATCAACACATAGAAGAATTGGTAACTTGCAAACTTTTTAACTTGTAAATAGAAAAAGTAAGAATTACTTACTACTGGTAAAATAAAAATTTGAAATATCTTTATTCAAAATAATAAAAATATCTTTTTTTTCGTTATCTGTGGATTGGGTTTGAAATAGGTACATATAAAATTTAACATCTACCTACTTACTAGCATTTCAAAATAACTTTAGGTACTTACTCATAAGATAACAAAGGTACGCCTACTATTGAATCTAGGTGATCTACTGCGGATGGACAACATCTACATAAAGAAGCCATAACTGGAGGTTAGTATAGGTAAGCAGCAGAACGATTAGATAGACCACAATTAAATTAATTATTATTATAGTTCTTTTTCTATAGAATTTACAATAATGACGAAAAAGGCCGGCGCACAGGAAGATGCGCGTAATAAAATGACCGCTTGCAAAGTGTTAAACTATAGCTACATAAATTTAATATCGGTGATAACAGTATCGACCATATCTACGGACTATTAAAAATTCATGCAATATCGTGTTTTTTCCACTATATAGTTTCAGAACGCATCGAACGTTTATAATAATTTTATTTTATTAAACTTTTACAAGCACATTTGTTTGTTAAAAACTACAGATTAATGATAATTCAATAAATATCAGGGATACGGTAAAATATTCTTGAATTCGATCACGTACAATATAGTGATCTCAACGCACACCGCATTCCTGACGCGATATAGTGTTTTCCAAAATAGGTATAGTTCCAGAACGCATCGATATCGGATTTGACGATATTGATGCAATAAATACGTTTTAGTAACCTTATACGATTTGTATCGCCTACTCCTAATTTTATCGGAAAAAATGGAAAAGGTGATTGCACTTTATTACATGTCGGCAAATAATTACTATTTATTGCATCTTTATTATTTTTATTAATTATTAATTCGTAATATTGTATTACTTTTAATACTTTATCGTTACTCCAATCCATAATTATCGAAACAGAATAATATCGATAATCGTATTTGCAACACGTTCACACCTCTAGTTGTCTAGCAGTCAACTAAAGTGTGCGAAGGAAATGTGGCCGCACGAACTTTATCGCGACAAAATCCTTGATGTGCGGCAATTTACCAACAGCGCGGCGCGTCAGCGCCATGATACAACGCGCTAACGCGAAGTGTTTGGCCAGACGTGTCGCGAAAACGCAAATCTTCGCGCTAGCGCGATAATGTGGCCCTATCATTATATTGGGATGCCCCAGCAGACTAATCGCAAAGTCATCGATCGCCATAGAGTACATTTATTTTTATTTATTTATTTACATTTAACCATGGGCAGTAATACAATCTATTATTAAAATAAATTACTTTCAATGGTTAAAATTTATTCTGTGACGGTCGATAGCGATTAGTTTGCTGGAAAGCATCCGTTCTTTATCGAATTAGGCTCAAGTATTCAACCATTTTGTCGTTCTGCACTCCTCCATAATGTTTATCATTATGCCAAATCTAATTATTTAATTATCTCAACAACAAAATATAACTAAGACATTCGTGTGTGAGATATCTAAAATAAAAAGTAGGGTAGGTTAGGTATTAGGTACCTATAGTAAAACTAAATTAGTCACGTCGCGCATCGCTTTAACAGACGGCTCCTAGTCTAAAAGTGGCAATAGTGTAGCGCACGGAACGGCAACGGCGCGCTTAGCCGCTTCCGAGCCATTATTTTGATTTTTTTGGCGGGAAAACAGTTTTTGGCTTATAATTTATAAAGTAAGAGGCCCAGAGATTTGAAATTTTGCCTCGTGTGTGCACGAATTATAACGTATTATTTGATCTTTAAAACGTAGCGCTATCTTATACAGTTACAATAATTCACCATGTGTTAGCCCGTGTTACGTGTCACCAGCTTACACATACTTATCGGTTCGTAGCTCAAAAACCTTTTGAGTTAAAGTTTTGAAAATTTTTGTGCCTTATGCACAAATTCTGCACAAAATTTTGAGGTATAATTCATAACCGTAGCTTGAACAATTACGAAGATACAGCTGTGCGAGCTGGAGACCCGTGTCTCCAGCTCGCACACAGTTTTATGATCGTAGTTTCAACAGTATTTGAGTGTGATGGTTAGTTTTTTTTGTTCCTAGTGCACAAATTATGCACAAAATTTCTAGCTATAGTCCAAAACCCTAACCTCACTGGTTTGTCTTAACGGGCGTGTGCGAGCTGGTGACACGTGTCTCCAGCTTACACACATAAAACAACTCATAGTAACGAAGTTGTGGTGGCACAAAAATTAGGACTGAAACGTTTGATTGCACATAATATGCACAAAAATATGGCATGCTTAGAATTTCTCGAATGAGGAAGCTGTAGACATGGACACTCTTTATTATTGATTTTTTTTGCATTTACAATGCTATATAGATTTAGGATGGCTCACAGCGTAAATCACAAACTACTAGAAAAAATTCAACGAGTCTTCTGGGGTATTGGTAGCTCAGCGGTTAGAGCAGTGGACCAGCAATCCAAAGGTCATGGTGGGTTCGAATCCCATTCGAGCTTCCTGAGACTGTTTGATTTTTTTCTAGTAAACATTTTATCCTAAAGATAATATTTTTTGAACGCTGCTATCTCTCATTCTCATGTAATTTTTAAAATCATGCACTTCCATAATTAGTTCATTTAATAGATTCAAATGGTTTAACTCAGTTTTTTTCTCAACCAGTCTTTAATCCGTCGTTTCTTTCTTAATTGTTTTTTAGTTGGTAATTTTTGATTAATTGCGTAAAATGTTAGAGACTGTTAATTGGTGACTCCGGAGAGCAGCACGCGTACTCCTATGGAGGAAGGGAGAAGGAGGGATGAGGTCAAAGAGTTCTTCAGAGCACTCGCCATAGTATAAACGGTAAAAGACGCTGAGTGACGCAATATCTCTACGCAATTGCAAAGGCTCGAGAGTTTTAGTGACCTCCGCATTGCCGATAATGCGCACAGCGCGGCGCTGCAATCTGTCAAAGGCATCGAGAAGGTACTTTGCGGAGCCGTCCCAAAGGTGAGAGCAATACTCCACGCAAGACCGCACCTGTGTCTTGTATAATAGACACAACTGATCAGGCGTGAAGAATCGCCGCACCTGGTTCAGGACACCGAGTTTACGTGAGGCATTTTTAATCACGGTTTCGATGTAGTCCTTTTGGTTCAGATCGCAGAGGATATCTGTACCGAGCATGTTAATACTGCTCTGCAGGCCTAGAGATGTACCCTGAAGAGAGGGAAGGGGAAGGAATGGCGACTTTTTCGCTGTGAACGCGCACACCTGTGTTTTCTTGGCATTGAACTCCACTAGATTATCGGAGCTCCATTTAGAAATGAGATCCAACACCCGATCGAGCTCAATGACAAGATTTGCTCGCTTCATTTCGGTGTCTACCCGCCCAGCCGTTGGGTGCCCGTTATATCCCCCATGCACTGTGCTATCATCTGCATAGCAATGAATGTTTCCAAGAGGAAGCATGTCATTGATATGCAGAAGGAACAGCGTGGGGGATAGAACGGAGCCCTGAGGAACATCAGCGTTCACTGACATGAACCGCAAAGCGCATCCATCCGAAAGGACACGGATTCTACGCTCATGCAGGAAGCTAGCAATCCAGGTACAGAACTGAGCGGGCAAACCGTATGCCGGGAGCTTGGAGAGAAGAGCTTTGTGCCAGACCCGATCAAAAGCCTTGGCTATGTCAAGGCTAACTGCCATTGACTCGCCACGCTTGTCAATAGCCTCACCCCAGAGATGTGTGACGTACGCTAGAAGATCACCCGTTGACCGTTTTGGCCGAAACCCATATTGACGATCGTGAATTAGGGAGTGATCTTCTACGTATCGAATAAGCTGTTTGTTCAATATTCGTTCTAGGATCTTACACAACACTGAAGTTACGGCTATAGGGCGGTAATTAGTCGGATCTGACCGATCTCCTTTTTTAGGGATCGGTTGCACATTAGCTTCTCTCCAAGATTCCAGCACACAACCCGAAGAGAGCGAGAGACGGTACAGACGCGTTAACACAGGGGACAACTCCGCTGCACACATTTTCAGAACTATTGCTGGGATGCCATCAGGACCGTTAGCTTTCCGGACATCGATTGACTGCAGCTCCGCACGGACATCACACTGCCTGATTTTAATATCAGATATTGTGTGGCCACAGTGAGGAACTGAGGGTGGCTGTGCATCACAGTCATCGATCCGGGAGTTAGCCGCAAAGAGTTTGGCCAGGAGATCGACCTTTTCCTGCGGCTTGTGAGCTAAAGTTCCGTCAAGACATCTCAGTGGTGGCAGCGAGGGTTGGCAGAAGTTGGATTGCACGGCTTTGGCCAGTAGCTACGGCTGCCCGTAGGA
Source organism: Scoparia ambigualis (assembly GCA_963921215.1). Classification (NCBI taxonomy): domain Eukaryota; kingdom Metazoa; phylum Arthropoda; class Insecta; order Lepidoptera; family Crambidae; genus Scoparia; species Scoparia ambigualis. The sequence goes on from OY992518.1 coordinate 19,399,538, forward strand.
TGCGTCAGGAGTTCTTGGCCTACTCGTGCAACGCGCTGGGCATCCGCTCTAATGTAGGCCCTCTTACACGACTTGGTGGCATTATTATAGGCTGCTTTTAGCGAGCGAGTTTCGGGATCCCCATGAGCTTTACCTCTGATCCAAGCGCGGTATGCGGTCGGTTTGCTTTTAACAGCGCTGGCACACTCGCGATTGAACCAGCGGTTGTGTCTGCCTTTGCTGATGACATAGGAGTGTGGAATATAGTATTCCATTCCTAATACTATCTCATCAGCAACGGCAGTGGCGCTAGCGGTTGGGTCCTTCTCACTAAAGCAGCGCTGCCTCCAAGGGACAGATGCAAAATACTCCCGCATACCGTCCCAGTCTGCCGACGCGTAGTGCCAAATCTGGCGTTTCGAAACCGCTGTTGGCGGGCGCGATGCCAAGGGCACTGTGCTGGATATCAAGCAGTGATCCGAGGAACCTAAAGGAGCTCGAATCTCCACCCGGTATCCAGCTGGGCGACTCGTCAGCAGAAGGTCGAGTAAGGAGGGCGCATGGCCAACTATGTCTGGGATCCTGGTGGGCTGGTTTACCAGTTGCGTCAGGTCATGCGTGAGAGCGAATGCGTGGGCAGTTCTACCAGCATGGTCTGTTTTGGAGGAACCTAACCACAACTCATGGTGGGCGTTGAAGTCCCCCAAAAACACCAGTTCCGCCGATGGAAACCGCTCCTGCGCGTCATCTGCTACCCGATTAAGATGTTCAATTAGTCGAGTTGTCTCCATGTCGCCGTTATGGGATCGGTAGACGCAGACGTAGACACGGCAATGAGAGCCTAAGTCGACGTGTACCACTAGGAGGGAGAAGGAAGGGTCCTCCAGACAGCGCAGACGGCGACAGCAAACATCCGCCCGAACGAATAAGCAAACTCCGGCTTTGGCTTTGAAGGATTCTTCAAGCACAAAGCCGGGATAGTTCAGGTAGGTGTTGTCAGCTGGGCGGATTATTTGCGTCTCCGTCAGGAACAACATTGCTGGCCGTGCCGTCTCGAGATGGTGGTGGACGGCATTGAGGTTTGCATGGAGTCCGCGGATGTTAGCGAACTCCACCTCAAACGATAAGGTTGTGGTGGGGTGTGCACCGCTGTAGTACCAGTTTTGTTGTTAAGCGCTGTCATTTTAGGAGTGGAAAGAGAGAGGCGTGAATCGAGAAAATGATGCCGCGATGCGAATGGTCAAAGTGTGGTGGCCTGTTTCCCCAGGAATTTGCCCACAGACGAGTATTATTAACCTGCCGAACGGAAGGGCCCCCGAACCCCCCCGGGAATGGCCGCCGGGACCCCACCTTCCGGCGGCACGACGGACCACCCCGAGATTATGCGTGGCATGGTGAGGCAGCCTGGTTAGGCTAGCTTGGGCCCCTGTACTGTGCCACGGGCGGCCAGCGGGACAACCGTTTCTACGGGTCTCCCTGGTCGGCAGGTTAACGAAGTCCTCCTGGCACTGGTTTGACGGAAGCCTCCACAGACCAAATACATCGCAGCATCATCCTCTCGAGCTCTGGTTATACGCTGGCTGATCCCGAAACGCGACCGACAAGCAGTCACTTGACGGGTTTTACACCATGCGTACGGTGGTCACCAACCAGACGGGTCAAGCCCTACCACCAGTGGAGCAGATCATCGCTCGAAAGAGTCCGTTAGTCGCTTTTTACGACACCCACCGGACGGAGAGGGGCGGCGATTGGTATTCTTTCTCCGTCACCGCACGGATAATAACATAAAGAAAAAGCAAATTAAAATTTAAAAAACGTAAAAAGGACAAGGTGTAATGTAAATATAAAGATTAAATTAAATAACGAAAATCACTCTGTTTAATCCATTTTTGAAAAAGGTTTATAACAAATTACTATATATGTGTATAATAGAAACAGACAAAAGAACAAGCAATTAGAAAAATTACACTACTGGCGTCGTCGTCCCGAGCTCTTGGAAGACAGCCCTTGTCCACCCGATTCCCAAAAAAGGCGATCGCTTAGATCCGTCCAACTACAGGCCAATAGCTATCACCTCTTTACTCTCCAAAGTAATGGAGTCCATTACAAACCGCCAGCTCTTAAAGTACCTAGAAGAGAACTAGCTACTAAGTGATCGCCAGCATGGTTTTCGTCGCGGTCGTTCGGCTGGTGATCTTTTAGTGTACCTTACTCACCGATGAGCGGAGGCAGTCGAGAGTAAAGGGGAGGCACTGGTAGTTAGCTTGTACGTAGCGAAAGCCTTTGACAGGGTATGGCATAGGGCTCTTTCTCCCTATACTTCCATCATACGGGCTTCCTGAGAAATTGTGTTCATGGGTTGCCAGCTTTCTTACTGGGCGTAGCATCAGAGTCGCAGTCGACGATTCGTGCTCCGACATGAAGCCTGGAGTCCCGCAGGTGTGTGTGTGTTTTTTTTTTATGCTCGGGGCTCCGACGTAATCAGAGCATTTTATTTACTTGTTTTGATTTCTTTATTTACTAATAGGACTGTGTCCTTTTTATTGGGGTGGACTGAAGGTCCACTTCCAACGAATTGCGGGGCGCTAAGGGGGTGAAGAAAGGAATTGTAGGTGATATATGATTTTAATTACATTTTGGGGTTTGGGGTGTAAGTTTTATTTTATTTTAGAATTTTGAATTGTTGATTTTTAATTAGTATTTATTTTTGTTCATTTAACTTATTAGGCCTAATTTAAAATTTTTGTTATTTTTATAATAGTTTAGGTTAAGTTTAAATTAACTTTAATTTGTTTTGGTTATTTAAATTTTTATTTATTTTTTAATTTGAATAATATAGTTAATGGTTTAGCGTTTTTAAGTTTATTTATTTTATATTGTCCAGTTTGTTGTTTTAATTGGGTTTTTAAGTTACATTTTTGCTTATTTAGACTTCCTACTTTAAGTTTTAAGTTTTTATTTTTATTTGATTTGATTTTGTTTTGATAATTTAGTTTATGTTGTTTAATTTTATGGTTTTGTTTAGTTAGGTTAGGTTTAAATTTTATTATTTTAGTTATAAGTTAGTATTTAATTTTGTTTTAACTATTTATTTGATTTTTTGGTGATTTTGTTTATTTTATTTATTTTATTTTGTTAAATTAGTAATTGAATTTTGTTTCTGTTGTTTTATTTTATGGTTTGGTTTAGTTACGTTAAGTTTAAGTTTTATTGTTATAGTTATAAGTTAAGTATTTATCTTAATTTGTGTTATTTATATAATTGTTTGGTAATTTTGTTTATTATTTGTTTTATATTTTGTTAAGTTTTGTATTAATTTAGGTTTAGCAATATTTGTAAATAATTAATTTAATTCGTTATGTAGATGGTCTAATTACCGTAGTCGGTCTGGCCCTGCAAGCGCAGGACCATTAACCCGTATGCGGATGCGGATGCGTGCCCCCGTATCAGGATACGGGGGCACTCGTTGGCGTTTGTTGCGTTGTGGCCGGTATCAATCTTGTGCCCATGCGCTGGCTATGGGCCGAGCAGTTGTAGCACTTTGGCCCCTGGGTCTTGTTGGGGCATTGTGCTATTTGGTGGCGCGGACTGGCACAATAGGCACAAGGTTTCCTTTCGGACTTACACTTCGCCTTCGTGTGGCCGTACTGAAGCCACTCCCGACACTGTACAAAACGGCTGAAGTCCTCAACGTGGACCCTACTACGTGGTCCACGTTGAGCCTCCAGAGAGCTAAGATGGTATTTCGCATCTCGGGGGTAACTTCAACAACCGCATTATACAGTGCCGGGTTGCGATTTGAGGTCATGAAGCAGATGCGGGTCACTTCCTCGTCATTTTGAGCAACTAGGACCTCCGCTAACTCCTCGCGGGCAAAATCCTTGGATATGCCCTTCAGGATAATTAGCGGAGGTCGTAGCTTCGCCTGTTCGGCGGCGAATTTAGTGCTATTGGAATGACGGGCTATGGTTTCCGCGCACTGTTTCACGTCCTCAAATTCTACCCTCCATTTGGCTTTAGGCAGCGACTGAATTCTGATGGGTGCATATTTATGCCTCCGGAATGATGTCTCCTGTTTCCAGAGGGACATCACCTCCGGAGGCTTCAAAGTGCAGTCATAAGATGAGATTATGACTGCGGGGTGGGTTTTGGGCGTAGGTGGTATAGCCCTGGCAGCTACGCTAGCGTAGAAGGGAGCACTCGGGAGCACGGCTTCTTGGACGTGTGGAACAGTGTGAGCGCCGGTCGGCGGACCCTGGGCAAGAGGAGCCTCCTTAAGTGCGGCTGTGACTATGTTGGCGGTCAGCCACACAAGGTCTTCGAGCCGCGCCTGCTGCGCCAGCATCTCGTCGACCTTTTGGGCTACCTCACGCCGGATCTCCGCCGTTGCCTCGCCCTGAATGGCGACTACGGCGCTCACGCTGTTGTCCAGCTTGTGGCCCAACTCTCTTATGCTATCCTCACTGACATGATCCTGGGAGACATCCGGCTCCTCGGGCTCGGTCCCATCCAGCAGGTTGGTCAGGCAGCCTTCGATTGCGGTCGCGGAGTCAAGGATAACCTCCTTGTTGGCCTTCGTTACCGACTTTCCCGACCGAATCGCCTCATGTATCCGCCTGCAGTAACGTTTGATCAAAGTCCTGAAAGTTGCAACGTCCTTGACCTGCATGTAAGATCTTTCGGGGGTGCCAGGCGTCTCCGGTTCGCTCATCTCACCCGGAGGCGGACTCAGCATATGCGCCATATTAAGTTAGGTTAGAGTTAGGTTAGGGTTAGGTTAGGTTTAATTTTTATTTTAAAGTCAAGTTTTTATGATAGGAAAATTTTTTGTTAAATATTTGTTTTTGGGAGTTTTTAGGTCTAAAGTTTAATAATTTTAAGTTATTGAAAGATTTTAAATTTTGAATTTATGGTCGAAAATTTTCTAAGTTTTACAATTTAAAAATTTTTTTGGGCAAAATTAAAAAAAAGAAATCGTTTTTAGCACCGATAATTTGGGGCTAGTTTATGGGAATTAATTTGGATTTTTGGTATATTTCCTTCTAGGAAATTTAAGAGTTCAGGGGTGTGTGTTATCCCCTACTCTGTTTCTTCTGCAAATATCAATGACATGTTGCATAACAACAGCATTCATTGCTATGCAGACGACAGTACTAGGGATACGCTCTACACCGGACGAGCTAATATTTCTCGGGAAAGCGTCATCGAGAGCCGGCTATTGGAATCCTTGGCGTCTTTTGAGTGACGTTCAGTTTCGAGGTCATTTGGAAGGTAAAGCTAAATTAGCTTCGAAAAAGCTGGGTATGCTTAATGGAGCGGGTCAGTATTTCACACCGGCCCACCGTTTACAACTGTATAAAGCACAGGTCAGGCCGCATATGGAATACTGCTCCCAAATCTGGGCTGGAGCACCCCAATACCAACTCCTTCCATTTGACCGCATTCAACGCAGAGCTGCTTGAATTGTCGACGACGTGGTTATTTTATGACGGCTCGATCCACTGGCTCTTTGGAGAGACGTTGCGTCTCTCTGTATATTGTACCGTATATATCATGGGGAGTGTTCTGAGGAATTGTTCGGCTTGATCCCTGCCGCTGATTTTTTACACAGCACTACACGCAATCGACTGTCATTCCATCCACATCACCTTGATGGATGGCGTCTACTACTGTGCGTTTTTCACGAAAAATTTCTTGCCTCGAACGACAGTGTTGTAGAACCAGTATTTCCATAACCGTTACGACTTAGGGATCTTCAAGAACCGAGCCTATTCCTTCCTTAAAGGCCGGCAACACGTCTGTGATTCCTCTGGTTTTGCTGGTGTCCATGGGCGGCGGTGATTACTTCTTGCTCGTTTGCCTCCTTCTGCTATAAAAAAAAAGATTTGAAGTTAAAAGTACTTTTCATGGTATGGTCGACAATTTTCATGGGCATTTTGCCACGAAAGTTGTGCTACGAAAATTACGATATTTAACGTACTCAGAGATATTATGACGTATTTATAAATTTATCCAAACATAAAATACATAATAAAAATAATCTCCATGACTTATGTTAATTGATAAAGTATATCGTGAATTTCGAGAAGGTTTTCTTTAGTATGCATAATATGACCATGAAAGTTGTTTGCTCTTGGTTGTTTATTTGTAGCACAGCGTCGAGCAGCACGCGCGTCCTCCAGAGATGCGAGACACGACTGACTGGTATCGGCGCGGCTAAAACTTGTAGCTACATGTCGGCACTATTCAAAGATATGAGCCATTTAGGACAGGTACTCGCAAAATTGCTAAAACGTGTTATAGAGACAAAATGCAATCTACCTTTTTTAATTTACACGACACATTTTTTATATTTGGCATTATTGAACATGGGTTAAACACGACTATTTTGAGATATACAACATACCAAAAGCTTTGCAGACTAAGAAGTTATTAATGGTTGTACCAAGCGCGGATAGAGTGTGACACCCGAAGAACAGCATTTTTACTAACGATTCCAACCTTTAAAAATTAGTTTAAAATCTAATATAATGAATACCTCATTTTTTATTAAAACTATTAAATTAAATTATATTGTTCACGCTCACACCAATTATCTAGCCCAAGATAAGTATTCTTAAGAAACTCGTTAATATGGTAAGATAACGGATAAATATACATAAACATAGAAAAAACACCCAGACCAGAAATCAATTTAGAAAAACAGTACTTCTCTAAATTTACCCGACCGGGAATTGAACCCGGGATCTCAGAGATGGCGTGACGCCAGACCCGGCGCGCTAACCACTCGACCACGGAGATCGTCATATCGAGATATAAATAGAGAATAATTTGGTATTGATCCTGAAGCTATATTTACAATAGGTTAGGAATAACAAGCGCGTCACCGCCAAAAAAAGGTACTTGAAGAACTACCTAGATATAAAATCGGTACCTACTCTATAAGTAAAACAGCGTCAACTTTGACCACAGCAGTGACTGCAGCGAACGATGTGACGGCTGTAACATCTATAATCACAGCCAGCACATGTATCGCTTAGAGAATGGCATAGCAGAACGCTCATCTACGTTTGTCGACAGATTAGTGATAAAGGGAAAAGGAAAATTGTGTGTGCTTTATTAATGACTAGCGGCCGCTCGCCGTTTCACTAGCGTGGTTCCCGTTCAATATCGGGTTTAAAAGTGTGTTAATCCAGGTTATAATCTATCTGTATGCCGAATTTCATCTAAATCCATTCAGTAGTTTTTACGTGAAAGAGTAACAAACTTCCATCCATACTTACAAACTTTCGCGTTTATAATATTAGTAGGATGATGATGACGAAATAGGAAATAATTAGTAATATTTGATTATTTGCGTTGAAAATCGCTCAAATAAACTCAAAGATAACGTAACGTTGAAAAATGTCTACCTCAGGCGGGAATCGAACCCGCGTCCTCCGCAATCCGGGCGGCTGCGTTGACCACTCCGCCGAGGTATTGGTTAGACCGACGAAATTTTTCAACGCTTTTGACTTTATGTTTTTATAGCAACAGTGTCTTATCAAATCTCTTTGAATTTACATTCTTAGATATCTGAATGAATATATTTTATAATATTTTAAATATTCAGTTAAGATAAGACTGCTTTATAGATTCGTAATATTTGAATATTTGTGTTGAAAAATGCTCAAATAAACTCAAAGAATAACATATTTTCATTCAGACCTCTAAGAATGTAAATTCTAATTTCTATTCTCACCACTTAACATTTATACCGCCGTATGTGCTTATTCGGCATCTACACAAAGGTACACCATTATCAGACGCATACGTTTCTTTGGTTGACGTTGATAAGTCCATGTAAGTAGCTAAACTTAGTCCTTCTCAAACATAATTCATGTACGAAAAGAAACATAACGATACGCTCGTAGCTTAGTCGAAACATCATTGGTTGAAGTTTGTACCTGCAGATTTTTTAACATTACCACTCGGTGTCGCCTAGCTGTGAAAGCATACTAACACCCCCTTTCTTCCCTTGGGTGTCGTAAAAGGCAACTAACGAATTAAAGACTGTACATACATCCAACAGCATAGAGAGGCGATGGGCTTACCACCTCTCACGCTGAGTACATGTGCAGTCGCTATTTGGTGAAAAGTGGACAATAGCAGAGGACTACTTTTGCGGTCCTCATTGCCTAGTCTCTCCCTTCGGGAATAATATTCGTGATTATATATATTATAATGTATTAAATGTACCATTCGGTTGGTCTTTGGTCTACAATAAGTAGTAAGTTAGCAATATAACAAACCCTTCGCTCCAAGAACAACAGGCGCACTGTAAGAATTCTCCCTGAAGTAAACGCGGAAATCCTGTGGTATGTCCCTCGCTTGAGGCACCGCATAGTCCCATGTCCGATCCGACAACAGTTCGCCTGTACTTTGGTCATACACCAGTTTTTCGCTCGTCCAGTAGCCCAAACCCATGATGAAGGCACCTTCTATCTAGAGACACAAAGAGTTCGTTAAACTTCCATTGAATAAAACCAATAGCGCACTTAATAAATTACAAAAAGTGATTGGCAAAATTTTAAATATTTAACAATATTTAATAAATAATTCTGAGTATTTACTAAAATTCTATTCGAGATCTGTTGCAAGGGACCATTTAACTATATTAAAACAACTAAAACTATTGATAGTATATCTTGAAGAAATCTTTAGGTACCTACTAAGCTATGGAAAACTTTAATAAATATAACAAGAAAAAGATACATAATAAAAAAGAGACAGATAAGGAAACAATAAACATTTATCAAAATCAGAAACTTACTTGACCGACATCTATCTGAGGGCTTACACTTTGTCCAACGTCTTCCAACAAATCTACTCGTAGTATTTCCGATTCTCCAGTCAATATATCTACTTCTACTTCAGCCAAGGCAACGCCATAAACAAAAAATATTGGCGATAAAAGGTCGTTCACAAAGGTGCGAACTTGCAGATCTATTTTCAGAGAATGTGCTGTTTTTATCAAAGTTTCCCATGGTGGGTTAAGTAACAAAATTTTTATAGGTGCCAATCTCAAGATGAGGTCTTTACAACATTTCTCAACTCCCATTCCTATACTTTGTGAAGTTACACTGGAGCCAGACATAATGCTGTTCGGCCCAGTAATGGTATTAGATCCTTTGACTTTGATCTTATCTACAGGAACGTTTAAAAAGTGTGCAGCTATCTGAATAGCCTTTGTGTTAATGCCCTGACCCATTTCAATGCCACCATGACTGATTATAACAGATCCGTCTCCATGGCATACACTCATATTGACTTCATAACCAGCTGGGCTCAGAGGGGCGTATTTCATGAATGCCCACCTTAGTCCACGCTTTTTCCATCTGTTTTCAGCATTGAATGTGTTTACAACAGCTCTCCTTTCCGAGTACTGAGCCTTTTTTTTCAAATCCTCTGCTAATACTTTTATATCATTATGCAGAATAATGTCTAAGTTAGTCATGCGCACTTCATAAGGATCCAATGAAAGCTCATAGGAAATCTGTTCCATTATTGTTTCTGACATAGCAATATGTTCTACAGAACCTAGAAAATATAAAATTATTGAGTATTTAAATTCATTTAATTATCAATGCAAAATAAGATTTTAATTAATCATCAGTCTTCAATGTGTCAATTGCTGAAACTAGGATTCCAGTGCTTTTTTGTATGCAAGAATAATTTTGTTTTTATTTCAAAATACCGTGGACTCATAGAAATTAGAATCAGTCGAAATAGTACCGCCACTTTATACGTACGCGCGATAATAATTTCACCGGTCTTTCCAGTTTTATTTGTACACTTTATCTTTAATTAATGTTCTATTCCTTCTCTAATACTACATACATTAGATAAAGTGAACAATTTATAAACAATAGTTAAAAGTCCTTAAGACTCGTTTGACTTAAATATAATTCTCCTGTTGTGCTTTACTTGAATCGTAAATAGGTAAATCTGAAGGGCAGAGTCATGGAATATTTCCGCTTATTAGTACCAAATATAGTAGGATTAGTTAAATTATAATTACATAAGTACCTACCTACTTTTTTTTTTAAATTTCTATTATTAATAAAATAACACCTTTGACTTATGATAGCGTGATTAGTATCGTATACAATAGATTTTATTTACCAGGAGATCTACACCAGCTATTCTTAGCAGTATCCGTAGTCGTGTTGTAGCACTTGTAGTTCCACCACATTCTTTTGTAAACGTTGTTATGAGCATCTAAGCCAAGCATAGTTATTAGTTCACTCACGTTCCAACCATTGTCTTCGTATATATTATAATTCAAGTATTGTACAAATCCTTTACTGTCCACGCCAACCTAAAATAATGAAAATACAAATGATTTGAGTGATTTTTGACAAAATCAATGTTTTGTACGTATAATTAACAGAAGTATTCTTCTTAATAGCATGTATAACAAATTCAAACCTCTACATCCGTAGAACAAGGAAACCTTTTTCCCAAGGCTCTTGTGGTGCTAGGCATCGATTGTATTAGACGACACGGTCGGTTTAACTTGTAAGCTGCGAGACTACACGCAACTGCAGCCAGACTGCTCCTAGAGATTTTTAAACCAAAGGCGCCACCGAGACGGTTCACGTAGACATCCACTCTAAAAACACATGGGAATGAGTTTAGTAGTAGTGTATAACCATGTCGCGTAGCGGTGAAAGAATACCGCCACCTCTTACCTTGGGTGTCGTAAAAGGCGACTAACGGACTAAAGGCTGCACATACATCCAACAGCACAGAGCGGCGACGGGCTCACCACCGGTCACGCTGAGCACACGTGCAGTTGCTATTTGGTGCAAAAGTGAAATATGGCAGAGGACTGCTTCAAATTTTGCAGTCCTCATTGCCTGGTCTCTGACTAACCCTACGGGGATAATAGTAGTGATTATTATATTTAGGTATGGGAAGTCAGCTCAATGCGGCCATAGGAGGCAAAGCGGCCACACCCAATTTCTCGGTAACTAAAAACGATAGCACGACGTTGCCCTTCTGTCATATGGCTAACTTCCCGCCCCACACCGCAGGCAGTCGTTTGATTGCGATCGGAGCAAACGCGTGGCCGCGGCGACATAAATCCAGGGTAAGTTCAACCTGTTTTGATCAAACCTCTTTAGCATTCAATCTTTTTATTACACGTCTTTTGTTACATATCTATTTGGCTTTGAATGTGTAACATTTGTTCCGACATGAAATAAATAATGTGAGCTGTGTTTATTTTTAAAATAAAATTGTGGAAAAAGGCAAAGCGGTCCGGGCAAAGTGGCCAAGTGACCACTTTGCCCGTATTCAATAAATGAACCGCGATGATGGCAAAGCGGACAGTTAGCCGCTTATAAAATATACGTTTTTGTATTATTAAGATTAGAATGTTTTATTTAACTATTGTTTTTTAGATGGTCAACAACTACAAAAGAAAAACTAGGCAGGGGGAACTTTTGGTACATAGATTTAAGTAAGAAAACATTAATACTGAAATGATTGTTCCATTTCAAACTTTATTGGTTACTAGGTATTTAATTTTATCTTAAATATATATTTTTTTAATTTATTACAGGTGTTTTTGTTTTTTAAAAATGAATTTCTTGTAATATTTAGGCATGACCACTTTGCCCTTACCCCCATGGCCGCTTTAGGCGCCAACAGGGGCAAAGCGGTTTTTTGACTAGTCTTCGTAATTTACAAATTAAAATAAACTGTTCAAGTTTTTGCAAAATGTGCCTCCACTTTATGAAAGCTTATTAAGTTTCCTTTCTTTTGATATAATATTTTTATTATATATCGTTTCTATAGTGGCATTTTTTTTAAGTCAAAGTTAAGGTGGCCGCTCTGAGCTGACCTCCCCTATGTACTACTCTGTCAAGAAAGTACCGGGAAAAGATCAATAACACACAAAATGTTAGTTGTTCATCCAAATTTATTTTATCGCCTTCAAAGTATGCTCCTGTAGAAAATATACACTTACGCCAACGAATAATCCAATCATCAAAATATTTTCTAAACGCTTTTTCTGGAATTGAGTTCAGTTCTCGCTGCGAATTTTTTTAATGTCTTCTACCGAATGAAAACGGGTGCCACGAAGTGGTAATTTGAGTTTAGGAAAAAGAAAGAAGTCGGCTGAAGTAATATCTGGTGAATAAGGTGTGTAAGTGTGTGTAAGTTGATCGATGTTATTTGTTAAGTTTTTGGTCAAAAATGCGTTCTCAATGATGGCCTTGTGATAAGGCGAATTATCGTGGTGCAAAATCAAAGAATTTTTTTTCCACAAATTGGGCCTTTTTTGTCGAATTTGCTCTCTTAAACACCGCATAACGCTCAAATAATATTCTTTATTTACCGTTTGACCTTCCGGCAAGAATTCGGACTGCACAACACTGCGATAGTAAAAAAAAACAGTCAACGTGACTTTTGACTTTTGATCGACTTTGGCGTGGTTTTTTCGGTTTCGGTTCAGTGGGAAGGCGCCACTCCGAAGTTAGTTAAGAATATAATAGAATAGAATACAATAAATCTTTATTGCACATCTGTAACATAATTTATAATGCTAGTTATTATTGCATGAATGAGAACAACAGTTACCCTTAACGGGCATGCAATAGTAGTCAGAATATGATCTAAGTTAGTAATCAAATTAATTGTTATTAAAATATTCGTTTAAGCTATAAAATGCATTACGTATTAACCACTCGTTTAATGAGCTTACAAACTTAAAGTCTGGTAAAGAATACAGATGTTGCGGTAAATTGTTGTATATTCGTATGGCAGATATATAGGAACTACGTTCGAAGATCAAAGATCTTATCCGTGGTAGATGCAATAAGTCTACTTGTCTCATTGGAGTCGATCTAACCCTTTTGTCAGATATTCGCAGAAAATCCTGTATATTTCTTCTCACAAATTTACAGATTTCCAGTATATACATACACGTCAATATTAAGATTCGTTTTCTATAAATATATTACGTACCGATTCATCATTGTATCTACTAAAAATCATTCTAAGGCATCGTTTCTGCAATAAAAAAGTACTGCTGACGTTTACTGAATTCCCCCAAAATATAATTCCGTAGCTTAATACAGAGTACACATTATCATAATAAGCATTTACAGCCACTTCTACGGATGATATATCAGCAAGCACCGATAAAGCATAAATAAATAAATAAATAACTATAAATAAATAACTTTCCTACACTCACACCAATTATCTAGCCCAAGAGAAGCTTCGAAGAAACTCGTTAAATGGTTACTAGACAACGGATAAACATACTTAAAATACTTAAATACATACTTATTATACATCGAAAACCCAGACCCGAGACAATTTAGAAAAACAATAATTTCTAAATTGACCCGACCAGGGATCAAACCCGGGACCTCAGAGATGGCGACACCATGAAAACCGGTGTACAAACCACTCGACCAAGGAGGTCGTCGCTATATTATTTTAACAGTAGCTATTTAATTTTTCATTTACTTTTTCTACATGTAGTTTCCAGTTAAGGTGACTGTCTAAAGTTATTCCTAGAAATTCAGTGTGCTCAACTTCTTTTATTTCAATACCATTAAGGGTGATTTTAATATTTAAAGGTTCTTTCTTATAATTTCCTAGCTGCATAATACTCGTTTTTGTTAAGTTAACTGTCAAAGGACAATGTTCTGCGCCCATACATTGTTAGCCTAACCACTTAAGCGTCCGAGCCCCTATATACAACATGGCGCCCAGCGTCCAGCTGTTTCCAGAGCTGCTAGAAGAGTGTACAGAAGAATACGAACTCTGACTGAGCTGACAAAAAAAAATAGAACTAAACAACTACTCAGGCTATATCAAAACTTTATATACGTACGGAATGCTTAGAAAACGCAGTATTTTAATAAATTAACAGTTAATTACGAAAATCTATTATAAAAATTACAAAAATATACATTCCAAGACAAAAAAAAAATACGTAAAAATATATCGACATGTAGAAATTATTATTACTTGGAAGTCACTGTTTGAAACTATAAAGAATCATACCATGTTCGATAGCTAAAACCATAACGATTGTTTTGATGTGCACATTATAAGGAAGAAGGATGATTACGAAGAGTAATAACAACATTTTTAGCACCAAAAAAATCCTATGCAAAAAAAATGGCGAACCGTCAAAATTGTCAACAATTTCATTTTTTTACTAAAGGTTCTCGTACACTATGCCATAGTTTCAATTGCTCTACGGATCAATGGGCGATTTTCCGAGATCAAAAAAAAAAAAAGAAATTGGTTCGTAAATGACTTCATAGATGGCGCTTAGCATAGATTAGTATGGCGCTTAGTAAAAGGCGGGTTCATGAAGAGCACGTGTATGGCTGCGTAATATTTATTCTATTCCAAAATAGAAATAGGTTCTGGATGTCCTGAATATAAATAGGTAAGTAAATACTATTTTTTTATTCTTTTGGTAGACAAGTAAAAGTGTAGAATTTATTACAGCCCATAAGTAGCCCAGCTTTCATAAAACGACATCTATCGAGTGTTTTTGAACTAATTTTTACTTTTTAATTTGGGCTGTCAGAAAATCGCCCATTGATATCCATACAGCCACCTCAAATTTTCTTGCAGAACTACGAACTAGGTGCAGTGGGCAACAACCTTATCAAAGAACGTTGCCGTGTTTATGGCGCTTGGTCAGAAAAATTTTTTATTTGCAACGTCACTGTCTACGAATGTAAACAAACCTAACCAATCTTTTACGATAATTAGTTTGCGATTGTTTTGATGTGCACTTATTTAGGAAATATGGTGAGTAGAAGAGTATTTCGACATTTTTAAAGACGCTTACGCTGCAAAATTCCGTTTTGGCGAACTGTCAATTTCGTCAATTTCATTATTTTTTTCTGTGAAATTTTCTGTGGCAATATATAGATTTCTTTTACTTGTATGATGAATTAGTAACCACAGAACTACCTCAAATTTTTTCACGGAACCACGTACTACGTGCTTTGACCTATTAAACGGGTAACTAAACCTACCATGGAGGTTTAAATGCTCGGTGAGTAAACCTACCGTGGACGTTTCGCACTTATTTTTTCTCGGTGAGTAAACCTACCGTGGACGGTTGAGTGAAGAACCAATAATTATGAAATATTCTTTACTAGGTTCGAAATTGCATGTAAATAACAGTAAAAACAAATATTTATGACGGACACTCCCGAGAACCTAAGTATATCAGGAAAACTTGAGGTTATGTTTAATTACAGAATTTGAGAAGTGATGTTGCACTCTTTTGTTTTATTTGCCAACACTCATGCACGTTCACTAACAAATAAATAATCCATCATTATTTCATATTAATATTCGACAAAACACAAATTAAAGAAAATAAAACAAAACTGCAAACATGACGTTTCACTTTCCCGCCAAGAAGTCTAGACCGTCAACTTTTTTTTTATCGATTATGGATACTAGTCCTTCAGTCGTATTATTAGAGTTCATTGATCGACTTAAGTCGACTAACGTTTACAGTTTGGAATAAAATGCAATGTATCGTATTCTAATGATGCTTGGAGTATTTGGCACTAAGTATATCGAGTCAGCCATGCATGCATAATATTATTAGGTTTGTTTGTACATATTATAAATATTTTGGTCACAAACCTTTAATTCACTGGCTGAATGCACTGAACTCTCAATACCCAACCCATAATATAAAAATGGTACTCAATATTAATGTCTAAAAGTTCTTTTTATTATTGGTTACTTAACTAAAAGTGTCCGCGAATATCTAAATACTGTTATCTGTCGTAAAAAATAAGCTAAGAATTATCATGTATGTCATGTTTGTGTTGGTTCTTAGACTAAATTCAACAATGTCCTTTAATGAATTAAGCCAAATTGACAATTTTTCTAATGTCATAGTTATATTATTTTCAAAGTCATGTATACTAGTTTTATCATCCTTAACAAATAAAATAGTCGCGTCATCAGCAAACATTACTCATAAGTGTTCAGTGATTTTAGGAAGTTCATTCACATAAATCAAAAATAAAAGGGGTCCAAGGATGCTTCCCTGTGGCACTCCCATGATAATTTTCTGTGAATTTGATTTAGCTTCTAGTACCATCTTTGTCTGTTTATTTAAGTATGTTAAGTTTACTGTCTGTGTCCTGTTATGAAGATATGACTCTATTAACTTAAACAAGTTACCGCGAATGCCAATATGGTCAAGTTTTCTCAATAATGTAGAGTGGACAACGCAATCAATGGCACGAGACATATCAATGAATAGAGCTGTACAATGTTTTTTTTATCTACTGACTTCCACACTTTTTTTAGAAGGTGATAGATAGCTGAGGATGTCGATAAATCCTTTCTTAACCCAAACTGGTTGCTGTTCAATAAGTCGTATTTGTTAAGATATTCAATCAACCTGGTGAAAAGAATCTTTTCAAAGAATTTTGAAAAAGCAGAAAGTAGAGCAATTGGTCTGTAATTGCTTTTGGTATCCACATCTAGAGCTTACTATAGGAAGGGTAAGGAAGCTCATGTGGATTTTCAAATCTCTGAGACACGCCATGAGTACTGAAATGCTAAACAAAATATATATTGCTCTAGCCCAATCAGTCATAACATACTGCATCCCGATATGGGGCGGTGCAGCCAAAACTTACTTTATAGATTTAGAACGTGCACAAAGATCCCTTATTAAAGTCATGTACCGTAAGCCTTTTAGATACTCAACCGAAACCCTTTATGATACATCTAATTTGCTCTCTGTTAGAAAACTTTATATTCTACAGATGACAATAAGCTACCACAAAACATTACCTTTAGATAACACCAAACTTCAAAAAAGACGGTGCCATACCGTAGCTCCTTCATACCCTGCTCGTACTGTCTTTGCCACTCGGCAATTTATAGCTCAAGCTCCCTATGTGTATAACAAAATACATCGTAAACTAAGTATTTACCCCATGCAACTGTTTAAGTGTAGGAAGGTTTTAACTGAGTGGCTTTTAGCCCTTAGTTACGATGACGTCGAAGACATTTTGGTTAGAGTAACTTGATGGAGTTGAAACTTATTGTTTTTCACACAGACGCTACATAAAGCAGGTTTTATATCAGCCACCTCATATACATCTACATAATACACACGCTAAAGTACATATACACCTCCCACACACACTCACATATACTTACCCCCAGACACACACATACGCACACACACACAAACACATACACACACGCACGCACACACACACACACACCCCCACACACACACACACACTATCTCGCAAAGAAATTTTATCTTGTATCACTCATGTAAATCGAAACTGTTATGTTTACGTAGGAAGAGCGAGGCGTACCCCTCACAAGTGTCTTCTGACTACTTTCTGGGGTAGCCCCGGTAACTTAATTGTAATTGATTTACCTGAAATAAATACATTTTTATTTTTTATTTTTATTTTTGCTTGCTAAGTCCCGTGGTCCTTTTTTGTGAATTGGCTTATTAACAGCAATTTTGTCAGTCTGTCAGGAAAGCAACATTTTTCTATCATCATTTTTATGACAAAAGCCAAATGCTTAGCAATAGAGTCAATACACGACTTAACAACCTGCATTGTTATACCATCGTGACCACTGCTTTTTTATTTTTAAGTTTTTAGCCCAATCTATTATTTCTCTTTCACATGTGGGTTTCAAAAATAAGCTATTACTCACAGAGGCATTTCTCGCAGAATAACGTTCTCTAACACAATTATTTACATTCAAATGTGTGAGGTATTCGTTAAAAAAAATTGCAATACTTTGTGGTTCAGTAAAAGTAACGTCACCGTTCTTTAAACTTTTTATTGATTCTTTAAATTCTCTTTTTTGTGTTGTGTGTAATTTGATTATACCGCAAGTTAGTTTTATTAGTGCTCTTTTTTATATATTTTAGATTACATTGTTTTTTGGAATGAGTTATTACATGTTTTAATTTAGTTTTGTATTTCTTATAAATGTTAATATTTTGCAGAGTTCTCTGTGTCAAAACCTTTTTATGCAACTCTCGTTTCCTCTTAGAAGACACTTCAATGCCTTTAGTAAACCAGTTTGGTTTGAATCTGTGGGTCATTTTGACTCGTTCAATAGGAAAGCACAGATCATAAATTAATTTGAATATCTCAAGAAATTTGTCATAAGCGGAATTTACATCAATTTGTTCGTATACTTCTGCAAAGCTGATCTGCGATATGTACTTCCTGAAAATATCTAGATTTTTATCAATGTTTCTTTTATGTTTATACCAATATTTACAATTATAATTAGGTTTATGTGGAAATAATATAATTTGTCCGGTGTGATCAGACAGACCATTATTTAGTACTTTGGCTTCGTATTTATTTAAATTTGTTAGGATGTTATCAATACAAGTGCTGGATGTAGACGCAATACGAGTGGGTTCATTGATTGCACATTTAATGTTATAACTAGATAATAATGATAAGAACAATTTGGTACATTTATTAGTTTCTAAAATGTTTATATTAAAGTCTCCTGCTAAGACCACTTTTCGGTTCATTTTTCTCGATTGCCGTAAAACTTTAAACAGTGCTTTATCAAGTTTTTCTAAGAAGTTGACTAGTTTGCATGTCAAACTCGTAAACCCACGTCTCGTCACCAGTTCCTCAGTGGTTGTGGATACCGGGTGACGCGCCTTCACCTTCGGCCTTATCGTCACTTTCCATCAGGTGAGATCAGTTCAATCTACCAGAAATCGTCAAATATCTTTAATTAATTTTGAACTTTGTATCGAGGGAATGAGGATCAATATGGTTTGGTGAAATTTGGAGGTGGGTTTAACGCTCGCCGCCGTAGTTGAGGCTGGCCGGCAGAGCCGGCCAGCCTCAACTACGGCGGCGAGCGTTAACGGAGCCGAAGCTGCGGTGGTCAGCGAAGGCCATCTGCGACGATAAGCTCGCGTGGGACCGCCGGAGCCTCGCAGCGCCGGAGCCGTGACAGAAGCCATGCTTGCTGCATGCTGCGTGCTTGGATGTTGCTGCATGCTTCGTTGCATGCTGCATGCTTGGTTGCATGCTGCATGCTTGGTTGCTTGCTGCATGCTTGCTTGTTTACATGTTGCATACTTGCTTGCATGCTGCATGCTTGCTTGCATGCTGCATGCTTGCTTGCATGCTACATGCTTGCTTGCATGCTTGAACGTTCCTATGATTACAAGTTGTTCGATGATATTAAGGTTTTCAATTATTTGAAGTGTTGTATTTTTATAATATTGGAAACGTGTTTCTGGAATATGAATCATCTAGCATTAATAGCTTTAGCCAAACGTTGAGTAGGATTTCAAAACATAAAGATTTTGAAAAAAATAACAATCTATAATCGGCATTTCAAAACTCTGTCAATTGTGTTTTCGGTAAAAAGAAAATTATGGCAAACAAAAAATTACAAAACGTTTTCGGCCATATAAAATTCGTACAAGAAAGGACCATGGGCACTTTCGTATGAACACTGGCCCCACCACCTTCCAAAATTGTGCAACAGTGATGAAACGTAAGTCATATGAAAGCTCTTGACGTGTACTTTATTGTATTGCAGCCAAGTTCGAATCCTGTGCAAAAATGGCGTTTTGATACATTCAAAAATTATTGTAAATGTAAAATTCCAAGGAAATCATTAGGATATCATATTTCTAAATGTGGCAGATTAGCTTCCATCCTTATGAATGCTACCCTTTGCCTGTTTAGGTTTTTCAGTGTAACATAATTAAACAAAAGATTCGGCAAGTTGATTTTTTCTATAGTGAGTTATAATAGTCCTAGCTACTGACTGATAGCTAATCATAATTTAACATCAAAACAAAACATTTTTTCAAAAACGCACCAAAACACCGTTTTAGCGCTGTATTTGAATTTAGTTGCCATATAATAAAATAAAGTACACGCTAAGAGCTTTCATATGACATTTAATTCATCACTGTTGAATAAAGCTGAAAAGTGGGTCCAAAATGACGCGACGACTTCGCTATAGCCATTTTACCAGGCGCTTCTCTAATGTTCCGTAAGGAAATTTAAAAGTGGCCGTGAATTTGTATAGACTAAATTAAATATCGAATTGATGATAGTAGATTGATATACATTTAATATACATTTTAATGGAGTCATGAACGAATTTAAAAAGCCTTAAGTAACAGAATTATCCTTGTGGGCTCGCTGGCCAGTATGTTCTCCAGCGCGCACACTTTGTTTTAAATATTACAACGAAACTATTGATTTACATTTTTTTTAAATTGGGTCTACAATTGTATACATATTGTCTACATTTTTTTCATGCTTATAAAATTTACCTAGCTTAAGTTGGTCTCGCCCCGGAGCATCACGTAATAAAACTACTTTTGATACATGTGATCATTGATATGTGATGATAAAACATTATTATTCTAATGGAACGATTTGTGAGCAACACAGTTTTTTAATGTAAGTAGTTGAATGCAAAATGGGCAAACGACAAAGCTAATTTTGTTATGGTTTAATGCAAAATAAGTAGACCAAACTACAAAATCACAACCATGGCGAAAAAGCCAAATGCCTTAATCGACACGTGTTATAAAAGTTCGAAAAATTAAAATAGCTTAAGTCATCGAGTCCTCAAATTTGTCTAATTTTGTGTCGTATAGATCAATTGAGCTTAAAAATGAGGCCAGTTTTGCTCTGGGTAAAAAAAAAAACTGTGGTATATAAAGGAGGCAAGAGAAACGCACTGCCTTATCACTAATAAACAGCGCTCAGCGCCATGCAATTGACATGAAAAACGCTTCACAGCGTATAGACCCCTCAGCCCCCAAGCGGTCGCATGGGACTGCAACTACAAAAACACACTTGACTTTGTACCGTGTTGCCATAGACTTACAGACTACTTTAGTATGAACAAGTTTGGTTATTTCGGTTCTGTGATACATCTTATGTATTGTTATCGCAAAATATCGCATAGTCTATGCTCGATTCTGTCAAATTTGTAGTTGACAGTTGCGCTAAAAAAAGTGTCAAAAAAAATCCAAGACTGAGGGATAAAGTGCGGACGGTTAACCCATAAAGTGACTCTGCCAGCGGCGCGCTCTGCGTTACCCGTGTAGGTACCCTAGGCACCAAGACGGGCTGGTTTCTGACGGGAAGCCATAGAACTTCACAGGAATTTTTTATTCATTTATTTCAGGCTATAATGGCCCACAGCAAAAGCAAATGCAATCACTCCCCAGATTGACTATTAATATTGTGTTCTTATCTCACCTTAAGATCGACAATTTATCTAGGCTTCATGGAAGGCCAAAGACTCGCCATTAGTTAGAGCAAGCTAGGTGGAATGGAAAGATGTGAGTTTGCTGTTCATTTGATCTAATGCACTGGTATAGACATATCGTGTCATAGACGATTGGAAGTAATGCAATCAAGACAGTCTAGCTCTCCTATGATGTTGGATCTCTGTATTTAACAAATTATACTAGATAGTCTTATATTATGTTAGACGATCACTACAGGCTACTGCGAACCACCACAGTAGGTTAAGAAAATAAATTGTTCAATTAAAATAAATATTTAAGTCAGCCAAATGTATAAAATAATAATAATTACCTGTTCTCATCCATTTTTAATGCTTTAGAAACTACATATTGCACACTATCCATCCACTGAGTAGTTGAGTACACTTTGATCCCATGTTCTGAAGGGACAGTCACACACATAATAGTCTCCATAGGTAAATGATACTGTCCACGTATGGTGTAGTTGTTTTTAAATTCTTTTTTTACGGACAAACCTCTACCTATATTTGGAATAATAAAGAAAAGTTTGGTTCTTGTGGTATCGTTCTTCGCTACGTTTATGTCTAAAACAGGCGGTTTGACATTTTTGTATGTTACTTTAACCAATTTTGTAGCTCTTTCGGCTATTGCTGTAGAATTTGCCACAATCATTCCAATAGGTTGGTTGTAATATTTAACTTTTTCAGTACAGAATACCTCTTCATCATCAACAAACACTATAACACCGAACATGATGAATGAGTTTTTTCCTGGAATATCTTTAGCCGAGAAAAAAGCAACGACACCAGGCATTTTCTGAAAATGTGAAAAATTTTCGTCACCACGTATAGTAAATAACGTACTGTTAGCCAAATAAGTCGTTTACACTATTTCTGTTACTATTAAATAGGAGGCCATGATTTGTAAAGGGCCCCACAGACGATCAGGTTGCCGGCATGTATCGGCCTGTTAGTGAGTAGTACAACGCACGGGCGGCGGCGGCGGCGGGCGGCTAGTACTAACTGACAGGCTGATACCTTCCGGCGGGCGCCACACACGATCAGTTCGCCTGCAGGTATAAGCCTGTCAGTTGGCTGATACCTACCGGCGGGCCCCACACACGATCAGTTCGCCTGCAGGTATGTCAGTTCGGCCGCCGCCGCCGCCCATGCGTTGTACTACTAACTGACAGGCCGATACCTGCAGGCGACCTGATCGTCTGTGGGGCCCTTAAGAACTTTGGGGCCGTTCTCGAATAGCCATTTACATATTTGCTACTTCGTTGAGTAGGTATATTTGAGTTGCAAAAAAGGTTTTACGACGCCGAGTTCCAAATGTTAGTTCGTTCAGACTTATGCTTTATTAAGCATTGTAGTTTTCTTCTGAAACTCATTAATATGGTAAGATCACGATAAGTATATACCTACATAAACATAGAAAAAACACCCAGACCTGAAATCAATTTAGGCAAACAGTTTTTCTCTAAATTGACTGGGAATTGAACCCGAGACCTCAGAGATGGCGCGACGCCAGACCGTGCGTGCTAACCACTTGACCACGGAGGTCGTCAAAGCCACGGAAAGGTAGTTATAAGCTCCTTGCTACACACCCAAATGTCATTTTGTCGTGCATTTTAAGGAAAAAACCCTAAAAACTTATGCCAAAATAATATTACGGCATAACTCAGAATGTACTAACATTTGAAGCTTGGCACCATAGTAACTTTTGTTTAGCTTAAAATACCTATTCAACAATGTCCAATACGTGGCTATTGGTTTGCCCAAAAAGGCAACCTCTTGTTTGCGCATAAAACATTCTAAAAGCAACAACATATTGACAATATGGTATAAAAATACCTTAAAATAAGCCGAAATACACCTATAATATACCTACTTACATCAAAACAAGTAACATTGAGCAGAATAATTGCTAGAACAGGAAAACCCCCTTTTAATAGTATTGTGTTCTCGACTTCTTTCGGGGTATTTTTACACGCAGTATAAATTTTCAACTATCGACATTTACGTTGAATGTTTGCAAAAGTGGTTTATCCAACTGACAGTACATACCTACAGTTATTAGCATGGTAGAACGATATAAACCATGCGTACCTATGTGCTTATCAATATTAAATGATTTTATAACTAATATAAAATAGATATGAAGACTTACCAAAGCCTCACTAGCATCAATCGACACTATATCGCCTTGAGCAACGGTACTTAACACAAGGGCTGAAAATACTTCATCCTTCATCGATGGCAGATCATCGGTAAACTTAGCTTCGCCAGCACACTGAATCTGAAAAAAATTACTGTCAATAAATTTGTACAACTTGATAAAAATGATGTCCTCTTTCGTCCCGGACAGTGACGTGACTGACGTGCGCTCCGTTTAAACAAAAAACATAAATTCCAAAACACTTAACAAAGATCTTTAGTGCAAGTTGCTTATAAATGAAATTAGGACTACCGTGGCTACCAAATAATGGTTGACGTAATTGCTATTTCCACGTGACGTGCGCTACGCATCCAGTGCTACGAGCTGCTACGAGGTCACTACTACGACTGCTACGAATACACTACGGAAACATAAATACCGGTTTGCTATTTTTTTACCTCAAAACTGTAACTCAATTACAAAACTATAAAGAACATAAATGGTGATGATGATAAATTCCACACTGAATAGAGCGATGTCGGATCATTATGTCTATTTGTTATCAGATATAGAATCACAACTTGTAACTACACAAAAGGAAGAGATAAAACAGCTAAACTCAACAATGAAAGAAATTCAAGATACAAATAAAAATATTGAGACGACGCTGGCTTTCGTGTTTTCGCATAATAAAGAGTTGGAACAGTCAATAAATAAATTAGAAGAGCGGGTAAAAGAAGACAGAGAATATATAATATTTCTGGAGGACAAACTGGACGATTTACAGCTTGCTAATCGTAAGGCAAACCTCGAAATAAAGGGTGTGCCTAGAAAAGAGTCTGAAACCAAACAAGACTTAATTGATATGGAAGTAACGCTGTCAGAGTCTATCGACTGCAAAATTAGCAAGTCAGATACACAGGACATTTACAGAATCAGAGAAAAAAGCCTGAGCAAAAAATACACCGATAATAGTGAAAACTGGCACGGTATTGCTGGACACAGATTTCCCAAAAATGGCTAAGATTTTCAATACAAGGAATAAAATGAAACTCCGTGCAAAGAACCTTGGACTGAAGTCACATACAGACACACCGATTTATCTTTCAGAGAATTAAACCCAAAAGGCTGCCCGTCTTCACTTCCTGGCTCGTGATCTGGCTTAAAGACTAAATCCAGGGGATATAAATTGGTGTGGACATCCTACGGCAAGATTTATGTACGGAAAAGTTAGCAGGCACCGATAATTATGATCAAAACGAAACAACAGGTACACAAGTTACTTTTAGAACAAGACTAACCATATCATTTTGTATATTTAATGTTATGTATAGTTGAAATGTGCCCAGTCACTTATTATAATATGGGTTTAAACTTAGATTAAAACAATAAGGGAAGATACGGCATTAGCGTCTCGTGAGTGAGCCTTCAAAATTAGGCCTAAAGGCACAATTTCACTTCAATCACAATTTGCCGAGCGAACAGGCTACATCTCACTATTGCGGATATTCTAATGTGTGAAAAAGAGAAAGAAGCTACTCCGCAGTGGCGTCGGAATCGGTCGTACGTACTCGTCTGTTGCGAAGGGACCGAGACGTCAACGCGCTACTCGCTGACTCCCTCGCGCTGACGTTGAAACTTACCGCTCGTTCGCTCGATTTACACTTTATAGGTGTGCGTGTGTGAGTGTTTGCTTAAGTAGTTGAGTAGGACTATATTTTGAATGACTACAAGTAGGAGCATGCCGTATCTTCCATTTTTGTTTTAATCTAAGGCAGGCACCGATAATTATGATCAAAACGAAACAACAGGTACACAAGTTACTTTTAGAACAAGACTAACTATATCACTATGTATATTTAATGTTATGTATAGTTGAAATGTGCCCAGTCACTTTATGAGACGTCTACCTACCCTACAGTACGTTTTCGACCAGCGTCCGTCCCCTCGTCAGTCTAGACAAATTCCACTCTCAAAGACAACCTCCACTCGGTCTTAGATCGGCTTTCGCCTTATCTTTCCCAAGCACATCCAGTTAGACCCGGCTTTACTTTCAACAAAGTATAGAGGTTGACCCAAGAAGGAAACTGCCCTCCTCTGACGAGGCTCCAAGCACTACCCGAAAACCCCCTACATTTTGTCGAACTAACAGTCCCTATTTGTATACCTTTGCAATCTAGGCCCAAGCCACATTTAACTTAATTTCGTGGTGAGTTGTGTGAGTCGCATTGCCCCTGAAAGCAATTGACCCCTAAGCTGACTATCCGTCGGGCCAGGAATACCCAGTTCGTCAATCTAACACTACCCTGTGTGTAAGGAGACGAGACGGTCTTTGCCCGGGATATACGTGCCCGTCTCCAGCTAATTGGTGTCTGACCTATCTTCGATTTTCACTAGGGAGACAACTGTCTCTCTCCCGTTACTCTCTCGAAGATAGTGTATTATTTAGCGTTGTAATAGATAACGCCGGCAATATTAAATACAGTCAAATGCCTCCAGACCGAAGTCCGTTGAAATCATATTAGTTTTGTTGCCACCGTTACGCGTATCCGCTAATATGATCCAGAATACTGCATTCTGTTAACAATTCGAGTTGCGATAACAAGAATTTTACTTTAATAATCACTTTCTATTTCACAACCAATGTTAGTTAATATCGCAGCTCGAATATCACTTAGCGCGCTAAAATGGCTCGGACGCTTGTTTTCATGACGTCCTACAATTGAATGCCCCTCTTCCCTACCACGACGCCAACATCTTCCAAAACCGTGCCACTTCGCCCGACATTCGCCCGCGCAAATCCATTTCCCTAGCCTTCAACCAATCGCTAGCTGTTTAGCCAATGCGCCTCGCCTTCACGTGTCTTATCATTTGTTATATGCGAACTTCGTGTCGCGCCACGTGGAGATAACATCTTCCCCCTCCCTCTATCTTTTTCTCAACCTCTCGCTCGCTCACTGCCGCCGTCCGCCGCGCAATTCTAAAGTTTTTCCATAATCCAACCAAATCTCGTTAGATAGCCAATATTACATGTTTGAACATCTAGATGTAGCCTTCCATCAACAATTCCTTCTCAATAATCACCCACTTAAGCCAATAATTCTGTATTTTGTGAAATTATAAAAAGTTCCGTATTCCGACCATAGGTGGCGCTTCCCTGTCGCAAGGGACACGTTAGCCAACCCCATCATTCTAATCCATTGCCAACCTAACAATCCTACGCGAAGCTCAAGTAAATAACGCACGCTAGACGGCGCCTATGTCGCAAGGGGCACACGGAACAGTCCCCGCGAAATTCAAAATAATGATAAGGCCCTAGTCTATTGACACATTCTTACTACCTTTAACGTAAAGCCACTTGCCCACATGTCCATTATTTTAAACTAGTTTATTTTTCCCTTTTCATGCTTATTATATTAATGGTGCTACACATTAATATTAATTTTAGTGCTACTCCCATACATTCCTTACTAACGGACGGATACCATTCATTCTGTACCGTTACAAAGAGCATTCCAAAGGCGAATAGCACATAGAGTAAAGAAACTGGAGACAAGCCAGAATGATGTCCGGGGTTTTTAAGAGTGAGGTTGTTACTGGAGCGAAGGTCACGGTGATGAGAGGCTCCCTAGAAACCTAGATTTCAGGTATCCTGGTGATCGTGGATCCTTATGGATGTTGGAAAGCATACAGACAACTCTAAGGTTCCTATGCTCACGGATAGGTAGCTATTTGAGTTGTCTTCTGTAGTGAGAAATGTGGTAGAACTTACGCAAACAGAAGATAAAACGGATACAGCTGTTTAGCAAACGATCCAACTTATTCAGAAGAAGTTGATTAATGTCAGAGAAACAGACGTCGGCGTAGGAATAGGAAACACGAGAGCCTGTACTAGTGCGATTGTAGTGCTGGATGGGAGAAACTTTTAAAGGCGGGATTACAACTTATATTTTGAACATGACTGTCCTTCTTCTGCCCTAACACGAATCTGCCTTAAAAAGAATCTGCCATAATAAGAATCTGCCATAACCAGAATCTGTCCTTAACCGAACGAAGGAAAAATTCAGTCTATACAAGGCCGTAGCACCGAGTTGACCACTTTTACGAGAGATCTCGTTCACTTGATCTTCCCAACTGAGAGAACAGTCAATAACGAGACCTAGGTAGACCCATTAAACACTAAACTAAGCACCGAGCTTAGCTTAGTGTTCAATGCCCGGCTTAAAATATTTTAATGGATTTATTGGCGTTTAGCAGTTCTCACCATCCGATTGCAGTGATTCCTAGAGGTTTTAAAAGCATCCCAGTTAGAAACGGTTCAGCATCTTTTGAACGTACGAAAGTATTTTGTTGCACCTACGCATGGCCGTGCGTACACCAGGTGTAATTCAAGGCGCAGGAGGCCGACGTAGCTTGAGGAGCTTTTTTGGTGCATGCTTATCAAACAGATTCAAGACTAAACTGTTGAAGTACGCAACCATGTTGTCGACAGAATCAGCCTCAATAACATGTGTCCAGTCTAAAGCGTACGTGTCACTATTAAGTTTTTCCACATCCAGTCTAGCAAAATTACGCATTTTTACGATAAGGGAAATCCCTAATTTTAGGAGGCTTAGCCTTATAAGCTACAAAAATGAGGTGGAGAAGCCAGGAGCAGGTAATTGGCCATGTTGGACGACATGGGAAGATGAAGAAATTAAAATGTGATCGATCCAAGAGTCAGAAGTCGTTAGATTATGGTGAGTTGGATCGAGTGGAAGAATTTGGAAGTTAGCTGACTCAACTATGGATCGAGGTCGGTGTTGAAATCACCCATAATAATGTGATGGGAATAGTCGGTAGCGAATGAGTTAAGAAGGGAATCGAAGTCAGGCTGAAATTCAGCGGAAGGAGGGCAATAAAAAACTCCCAGGACAACCTTCATACCTTTTACATCAATCTCAAGGAAGAGATATTCCATTCAGCCGTGGCGGGAGCCAGAGGAGGCTAAAAACTTGTGGGTAAATCTGTGAGATAAGTAGGTAACCACCCCGCTAGCACCCTTGCCAACGCGATCATTGCGGATGAGATTGAAGCCTGGGAAATTATAAGATAAGGAGTTCAGACTCAAGAGTGCGTTTGTGTGAGTTGTTCTGTGGCACTGGATGGCAACAGAACAATGCCACGTGCCGGGAGTCACCTATTACGATGTATAATGCTATTACGCTTGCAATCAGGTCTAGGCGTGTGAGGAAAAAGAATGGCAGTGCTCCCGCATCTTACAAGCTTTGAACTAATAAGCGATTACTCTTTTCTGTATTGCGTGGATTAGTCAGTAACGCTGTGGTCTGTGGTAACGCTGCACCATATCTTCCACGAATAAAATGGTAATGCGCTATAACAATTATTTTGCCGATTTGTATTTTCGCGAACATTATTATAATGGCTCTAGACATAAAAGTTACTGGGTGAAATTTATACTTACCGACTGCTTTAATTTTATTCGTGTAAAAATAGATATGGGTATAAATCATGAATACAATTGTAATACTTCATAACTTTTTTAATTTTAGAAAATAAAATCTACAAAAAATATATGACGTGTATGGACACTCATAGATTTTAAAATACAATAAAAGGAAAAAGAGTATTACAGCCATTGTCATTTTATTCGCCGGGGACGGCGATATGAAGTTTTCGACGTATTGTTAGTCATCAAATTGTATAGAAACTACACTCACCCACACTAAACACTTAGTATATTCAAGTCATTGTGAGCCTCTCTTAAGACATCATGTATTGTTTTACCGAAATAAAACAAAATTGTGTCGTCCGCGTAAAGGGTGAGATAGGCTGTAAGGCCTATTTGATTTATATTGTTTTATATTAAAAATAATAAGGGCCCGGTATCGAGCCTTGTTAACCGCTATATGTAATTTTTTGAGCATTACTTTCATACACATCTATTTTAACAATTTGTGTTCTGTTGAGGAGGTAACACTTCAACAGGTCATAGGCACTTCCAGTAATTCTTAAGTTAAATAGTTTGCCTCAAAACTTTGAAAGCGAAACCGTATCTAACGTCTTTTTCAAGTCTATAAAGATTCCTAAACATATGTTTTTCTGGTCAATATTAGTTTTTATGTTTGTAAGTAGGTCAATTGTAGCAGATAAGGTGTTTGATTTTTGTCTTAATCCGTATTGCTCATCAATCAAGAACTTTTTTTTCATTTAAGTATTTATTTATTAAGACGACGTACACTACTTTTTCAAATACTTTGGAGATCACAGGAAGTACGGAAATTGGCCTATAATTACTCGAATCAGTTTTCCCACCCGCTTTGTAAATTGGGGATACTTTGGCTATTTTTAGGCTATTTGGAAATAAGCCGAGATCAAAGCATTTATTTATACAGTTTGTCAGTGGTTCAACAATAAAATCTTTGAACATTTTAATGATTTGGTACTAATTCCATCTACACCAGTACTAATATTAGAATCCAATTAATTAATTATTTCGGCAACCTCTTCAAGGGAAAAGGGAGTAAATTTAGTAAGGGTTATTTCATGTTTGTGTCTGTCTTTGTACATGAGTGTATTACCGGAGCTCTGATGGTATCTCTGCGGTATTGCATTAGCTAAGTCCGCGCCAATAGTCGAAAAGAATACATTGAAAGCATTACAAATATCTATTCCGTCCGTTACAAAGCTTGAGTTCACTATTAATTTTGGGGGAACACTGTTGGTTTTGATCTTGCTTAAAGTCAATGAATTTATAGTTTGCCACATTTTCCTTGGGTTCCCGTTACATTGATGAAATATACTATGGTAGTAACACTGCTTGTCATTGTTGATTTTCTGACGGACTTTATTTTTTTCCATGATGTATGTTTTTTTTAGCTTGTTGTCTTTTTTGTTGCTTTTCAATTGTTGCCATAAGTTGTTTCTATTATTAATCATATTTATAATATCTTTGTTAATTCAGTCATCTTTTGGTAGGTTCATAATCTTGGTCTTTTTAATTTT
Organism: Scoparia ambigualis; assembly: GCA_963921215.1. Classification (NCBI taxonomy): domain Eukaryota; kingdom Metazoa; phylum Arthropoda; class Insecta; order Lepidoptera; family Crambidae; genus Scoparia; species Scoparia ambigualis. The sequence goes on from OY992518.1 coordinate 19,430,013, forward strand.
ATTTTGGGTTATATGTGTTTTAATACAATATTCCAGATCTTCATAAGAATTTTCTACATTTGTGTACACCATTTCGTTGATTCCACTATACAAGTTCTCGCAATTGATGGCCTCGTATTGTACCCTTTGTTTTGTTTGCACCTTGTATTTGGCGAGTTCCAGGTAAATATGCCTATGGTCACTCATTGCAGATTCTAGTACAGCAAAATAAAAAGTATTGTTGATTAAGTCTGTTGCAATGTGGCCCATAGTTGTATTTGTTGTGTCGGTTTATCTGGTGAAGTATTCTTTATTTACATTATTCAGAATAACATAACTATTTTCTTCAATTAGAAAGGTACTGTGTTATAGAGGTGTTGTTAGAAAGTAGGTCAAGGTTGAAGTCTCCAAATACGATTGATCTCTTTCTTGCCTTTAGTTGTGGGCTATATGTTACAAGAAAATCCTTAGTGTTTGCGCTACCCGGTTTATATATAGCCCCAACATGCAAAGCAAACTTTGGAAGGTAAATCCATAAATAGTGGTGGCCGTTCTTATATATATCTTCGGTGACCTCAAAAGCGATGCTACTATGCTAACACACCTCCTCTCTTACAGTCGTGCCTAAAGTTATAGATATGTGTATAGTTTAGTAAGTTGTGAAGTTTGGCATCTTGATCAGATCATAACCAAGTCTCTGTTAGTATGACTACATGCACAATTGAAATTGAATCCCTACTACTACGTATTTCATAGCTTTTGTTTAAGTTAAGGTATTTTTACATGGACACCACACATACACACTTATATTACTCACAAGCACACGCACCCAATCACATACACTCACATACACATGCACACTCACATTCTCACGCATACGCACTCTCCCATTCACACACATCTATTATGCATATCCTTAACTTTCTTCTTCAAGGATCAGGACCGCCGGCGGGCGCGAAACAATTGATTTTCAATTGTGTCTGGTTTTACGGTGCTCAAGGGGTTAATCATTATTATAAAAAATAAAATAAAAAGGTTTTTGTTTCCTTTCATTTGTTTAGTTTTTGTTAGGTACCTTAATTTGTAATGTTTTTGTTACGTATAATTAGTAAAGGAAGAGCGGAGTCTCCAATTACGGGCTACTTTAGCTTAAATGGAGGCTCCAATCAACTATATAGTTAAACACGAAATTGTTAAAGATTTTTTTTTATGTACACGAATTAAATCCACGGTTAATGATGTTCTTTGTATTTGATACATACCAATCCATCAATTTTCGGCAGGGGCTCATTGAGAGGATACAGTTTTGGATCCGTAGTAAACTCCTGACGTGCTTGTGATACTGGCCGAGTGTCGTGAATCTTTTTGATCCCAGAGCGGTAACGTTTCCCAATCTGATCTTCCGGACACAATGTGAGGAGTCCCTTTAAGTCGAGAAAAGAAAGAGAGATAAGATACTTTAATATGCTTTTTTGGCTAGTTGTGTAACATTTTAAAAATATTTGCTATTACTTATTTATTTTTTCTATGAAACAATTTTTATATTTTATATTAGTTTTTGAAAATAATAAAAAAACAAAACTGTCTACATTTATGATATTTACGATTCGATTTCAAAATGAAAAATTTTGAACAATTTATTATGTTATAATAATATCTAAAATCTGGAATTTACCAGAAGGAACACTTGTCTAAATAAGCAAACGTTTACCTTATACAACAACGCCAAAGCTAATTGTTTCCGATATTCAGGTGAAGGTTCTGGAGCATTTTCTTTCACAATAATTTCCTTTTCTAATGTCTTTAATGCGTCTTGTAAGGTGTTGTTATCGAATAAAGCTTTTCCTTGTAAATACTTCTCAGTTTGAGAAGCTCTAATAAATTCAGCTGATAGACCACCAAAAACTAGACGTGATTCCAAAACTTTATTATTTTCTAATTTCAATAAAAAACCTGCGTTAACCATGGCGTGTGCACTTTGTGATCGTGGCATGACCTAAAAAATACAATTATAATCAACATGTAAATTGGGAAAAGGAAAGTTCGTTTTTTTACTTTTATATTTGTTTTTGACTTGAATGTCGAACGTGTGAACGCCACCCTTGACATTGGTTAAAGATAATTTTAAACTTTACGGTAATATCAACTAAACGCTATACTTGTTAAGAGATTAGGGCCTTACATAAATACACTATTCAAGCAACACTAAATAGTTAAACATTGTTTTGTCTCTTTTGCTCAAATTCAAAAAGTCATTTGTGTGAATAAACAATGTTTAACTAAATAATGTGTATACATACGTAAGATTATATAATATTTTTCAAAATAGTGTCTGGGTAGAAATCACCTTTATTTACGTCCATAAAACTTGCTATATTGTGCAGAAATTTAAAAACTATTTAAACACACTGCTGCGCTTTAGTGCTTTAACACACTGGTATTTATTACTATTATTAAGAGTCGCATGTGTTCCACATCTTACTGCAGGACTAAGGGCTCCTTTTAATTCGTAAATTCTTCTATATTATTTAGAACAATCTGTGACCAATCCTTTAGGTGCCTACGCCTACGTCTGCAATTTCGTTTTGGAACATAGTATACTCGTAGTATGTATTACAATAAGCCATTTGGTACTCTTTCTCCATTTGTGATCTATATCCTGAAATATCTACTACTGAAAGATTTATAAAATCAACCTTTTGTGAAATTGGCATTACCTTGAATGTGACTAGTTTACATTTAATATCGTTTAACGGAGGCAAAAGCACATTATATAATACTTTTCCTTTCATATCTGTATCCAAAAATTCTTGCATTGATACCTTTTTTTTTGAGAATTTTGATTCAACTGTAAGTTTTAAATGTTTGTATTAGCAAGTGTTAGATATGAATATATCTTACCATTAAAACGAAATATTTGAATACTTACGTATTGTCAAAAATGCACCAACAGTTTCAAGCAGAAGAAAAATATCCGATGGAAATTTTCTGTACTTATGTTTCGTCATTAGGTTCCCAGCGATCGTTCCCAACTAGAAAATTGATAGATGTTATCGAAAATAATTATTTATAATAATGTCAAAATGATTTTCTTGGAATGTAAAGCAATTGAGAAAAACTTACGTTTCTAACAGGAATGTGAGCAACACTTAAAAGGTGATCGTGCATTTTCTCAAGATATGTAAAATTTTCGGTTTTCCCAGTATTTTCAAAGATGTTTAAAACTTCAGACAAAGTTGTACTAGCACCGATAACTAGATTTTGGTCTACGTCATGTTCTTTTAATTCTTTAACTCCGGTTATGTCTATCAAAACACGAGGGTATTCATCAATGGGAACGACACCTGTAAATAAAAGACTTATTTTATTAAAAATGGTGTTACAAATTGTAAAACTCACTTTTATGTAGAAGAATCATAGAGGCTACCTTTTGCTGTATTTCCTGCAACCAACATATAAGAATCATCCCCTACTTCTTTAAAGATATCAAAAATATCAGATGTGCTGTAGATCTTGTACCATTTCTTGCCATCGCTAAGATTCACTTTAATAACACTCTCTTCTGTAATGCTGTTTTCTGATACTACACACCAATCTTCATCGCTACATGTTTTTTCACAAATTTTATTAGTTTTTTCACAAATCTTCAAATCTTCAATATCGGTGGTCAATGGTTCGGGAGAATCAGAAGCAAACTTTTTGAACGCCTTTAAAATAGGTCTATATCCGGTGCACCTACAAAGGTTGCTTCCAAATGATTTCTCGATATCTAACATTGTTAACTTCTTATCACTTTGTAATAAACTGTAGAAAAATAAAATATATATATAAAATAAGTAGTTATGTAAAAAAAACTTCAATATAAATATTCAATATAATAACGAATAGTCTGGTACCTATAAAGAGACATCACCCAGCCAGGGCTACAATAACCGCACTGGGTGCCATTTTCTTTCGCCAGAGTCTCCTGTATTTTATGGTAGCCTTGCAACTTGTTCCCTACTTTCTCTATTGTCGTAATCTCCCAGCCTTGACACGAAGTTATCGAAACAAGGCACTGAAAAGAAGGGGAAATAATTATAAATATCAAACATTTACAAATTACCTGTTCTCTGTTTGGTAACAACTCTCAGAGTCGAAGAGATAGAACGTCGTTTTGTAGATAGAAAAAAAAATTCATCATTGTCATCGCTTGAACACACGGCCACCGAGGCCGTTCTTTAAATAACGAGCTGAAAGAAACTCACCGAGTTGACAGCGTGAGGCTTCTCCTCCAGCGCAGTGGCAGCGCTGACGATGCAAGCGCCGCAGCACCTTCATGGCACATGCACTTGGTGCCTCGCAGCTTGACCTGGCAATTGAACCCTCCTGATATCGAGCCGGACGCTTAAACACTTGGCCACCGAGGCTGTTCTGTGAATTACGTTAACTATGAAAGAAAGACTTACCGAGTTGACAGCGTGAGGCGCGCAACCGTTTAAGCCGCTCCTGATAGCGAGTGTTTTGTTTTGTTTTCGTTCTGTAACTAATGAGCTGAAAGAGGACTTACCGAGTTGACAGCGTGAGGTTTCTCCCCCGGGGCGGTGGCGGCGCTGACGATGCAAGCGCCGCAGCCGCCTTCACGGCACATGTACTTGGTGCCGCGCAGCTGTAGCCGCGTGCGCAGCAAGTCCACCAGGTGCATGTCCGAGCTCACATCGCTGCCCACTAATCAAATCGAATCATCAGCCTATAAACATCCCAATGCTGGACTACCCGGGACTAACAGCTTTAAGTGCCTACCGAAGCACGGAGGAGCTCGAGATGTTTTTGCCCATTAATAGGGGAAGGTTATTTTTGATGACAGATTGCTGTTGGCCGCAGATGTCTTCACGGTGAAACTTGAGAACGCCTTTAATAGGCACGCACCACCGGCTAAAATGTAAATGTTGAGAGTGTAACTTTACACTTTTCTTTTAATAAATAAGTTAATGTATGTATTTAATAGTGTTATGAGAAAGAAATTTGATGTAATTAATTGCGATAAAGTGATGGGTTGCCGAACTGTGGCCATTATATAACGACATCCTCTATTGTTTGTGAATCATTTGTATTAGTTTATGTTTTAAGTTAGAGCACTGGCCCCGCAGCGGCGCCAGATTCCATCTATTGTTCCAGTGATAGTGAAACGTTTAAAAAATTACAACCCCAGATGGGAATCAAACCCACACTTCTTCCCCATACCGGGTGGCTGCGTTGACCACTCGGCCACCGAGGTATTGGTTAAAGGGACCTTACTTTTGGCAAAATGTCGATTGTACTAAAGACGAACTAACTAGGCATAATCATCAAACAGCATAAATTAACGCCGCATTTTGTCCTTTGCATAACTTTTAAAGTGGCATAACCGTCAGTCATATTTTCAAACCTTGGATCTTCATACGCTAAATCTCAAAATGTTTTTATGATCTAAATTGATGGAGCGGAGCGGGAACCACACACAACACAACTGGAACCGCAGCGCTCCGAGTGCTAGTGGGCAAAAGCAGCACTAAAAGGTCGGACCGCATTTGAGCGGCGCCGCGCGGCACTGCATTGGAATATTCTTTTAGTCATTTTGTATGGTATTTGTCGCGGCGCGTCGCAGCATTGTTGCCTCCAGAGACGCGCTGCGCAGCGTCACAGAGTGCGATATAGCAAGCAGCGCGTCACGTCAGTCTGCGCACTGAGCTTAGTGAGCGTTATCGTAATGGAATAGTTCATAAAATGGTGTCTTAGACTTTGTGAAGTAAAACAATATGGTAAATATGTATGGCTCAGCAAAAGTACTGTGATTATGGGGATAAATATCTTTATTCATTTACCGGTTCATATCTAATGTACTGAAACCCTCTATTTTAAAAGAACCAAAAAGAAACGTTGTTTTTTTTCTTTAATCTGTCTAAGATGTCAAATTTAAAAGAGGGAAATGAGATTTATCTGGTTCAAAAGGATATATTTACAAGCTTCCTGAACAAAAGGTTTATGTTTAAAGAGTTTATTCTCATAAAAAGATAAAATCCACATGAGAATAAAAAATAACTTAAAATAGTATATCCCCGCCATCATCTTGCGAATCACTCACTCCACAATAGTGAATTTATTCATACAAAATAAATAAAAACAAACAATAATTTATAACGTAGTTCCTCCAACAAACAAAACCAAGTACAGTAAACAATTCCAAACAATATAGTAAACAGTTTTATCTCAGACGTGGTTTGAATAAATGTAGGTTAATTCCTAAATAATATATAGTTGTCGACAATATATTGAGATAGTTTTGACTTAAAACTGTAAAATGAGCTTACATCTTTCAAATAAGATGGAAGGTTATTGTAAAGTTGTGCTCCCTCAAAAGTGATATTTTTTATGGCAAAGTTAGTACGTACTTTTGGCAGAATAAGTAAACTTGGTCGACGAAGACTGCGTTTACCTACTTATTTGATATTTTTTGATAAAGGTAAGTTGGAGTGGATGGATTTATCAATGATTTTTCTTATTAAAATACAGGTGCTATACACGTAAAGTTGCTTAATATTCATTAGCTTTGTTTCAGCAAAAATTGTAGTTGTTGGTGTTAAGTATGGATAGCGAAAAAGTATTTTTATTAGTTTGTTTTGAATTCTCTGAAGTTCCTGTAGTTTTGTCTATGCAGAACTGCCCCAAATTTCAATCAGATACTGTAAATATGAAAAAGAGTTATAATCTAAAATTCTAATCAAAAGGCGATATTTCATAACTTCATTTTTTTTTTTTAAAACCATGATTAATAAATATCACTTTTTTACTTACTTCTGAACTATGGTGGTAATACCTACCTATCATCACCTTTTAAAAAGAAAAAACTAGAAGTTAAACTCAGCATGATATCAGTTTATTGTGTTTTCTGAAAATTCTTTTATGGTGGAGTTATTTACTTTTGAACAGACGCTACTACGACGCGACGCGAACTAGTGTAAATTGTATAGGATTTTATTTGTATGTGGTTGTTGTTGGTTTTGTAGCTTTTTTAGTTAATTGTGGTTTAGGGTATTGTGTGCCAGGACTTTCAAACACGCGCACAGCGAGGGGGGCCTAGTAGCGGTCTCTGTGGGGCCAGCAGCGAAAAGTCCTGCGGGGAACGTGAGTTTCCCTTTAAGTTGGCAGTTTTGTCCGGTGGTTCTCATTGGACATTGGTGTTGACATCTTCGGTACTAGTCTGGAGAACTAGTGGAGGCGGCCCCTAGATGCCGTAGCCTCCGATCCAGCCAGCCGCGTAGGACGTGGGAACTGGCTAGGCGACCGGATGGGTTCCGAGAAGTGAGTGTGCTTACTACTCCGCGACCAAGGTTGACACTTGGGAGTTGACTTTAGAGTCGACGACCCGAGCGGTGTCAACTGCGAGTTGTGCCATTCGTGCAACGAGAAGTGAGCGTGTTTGACAGCTCCGGTTACCTATCTGGACAACAGGCAGTGAACTATACGTGTTCACGGGGAAACTCTCCCGAGACACTAGTCTTATGAGTACCGAATGAAGAGCGCGCTTCGGCGGGCACTGATTTGGCGTCAAGACCTAGTGCCGATGGTCTCCTGCGCGAGTATTTTACTGGCGCATGGTCGTCTGGCACTTCTTGCATAACCTAACGGTTGGTCTCGAGGTGCCAGTGTAAATAAAAAACTTAGTGAATAAGGAGAGGGGATGTACTTTACAACCGTAACTGTACAGCAATAAAACACAAACTTATTATTAAATTGTTCCCACCTAACAACCCTTTTTATTTATTCAAGTACTGACCTCTTACTTAAACATAGCAACATTTAAGAAAAACAGTTTAAAAAAAATTACTTATAATAACAGCTTATTCTTAAAATCAAATGACAGCTTCGTGAATTTAATTAAAGCTCAGTAGCAGTTTTATACATTTTGTATTTGGTCTGATGAATTTTGATGTCAAAATGGATGGCTTCTTTTCTTAACAATGCCGTAAATCTACATATATTAGGTTTGGAACGAAATCTAGCTTTTAATTCTGCGATGCCACCCTTCTAAATTATAATCCACATTTTACTTGCAGAGCAATATCAAACGCAGTTTATAGAAACATTGCTTTATTGAGACAAACTTGACACATTTGCTTTTTTAATACAGCGCCAGCATGCAGGTTTCAACATCTAACGCTCTCGCCGTTCCGTGAACATCATTAGCTAAACTTAAGCAATTCATATTATTTATTTTCAACCATTGCTTCGCGAAATAATCTTCAAATTTCTGAAAATCTGGAATATTATTCGCATTTGACAAAATAAATAACCACCCTTCGGCTATGTTGTTATCGGGCAGAAACGGTAGCGACATGCACGTATGATTACATTCGAATAAATACAAGTAGCCTGCATATTAGCCAGTAAGAACACTGTTTACTTATTGGCAATAAAGATTTAATATATTTGAGACTCATACCTCACGTATGACCAAACCAGAACATGACTAAAGCAGAGCATGACTAGAGTAGAATATTACCAAGCAGAATATGACTTAAAAGGACTATAATCACGACTAAACAAGAACTTGACTAAAACAGAAGATGAATAAAGCAGAAAATGGCTAAAGCGGAATAAATATGACCAAACCAGAATATGACTAAAGCCGAACTTGACACCCACCTAACAACCCCTAAATAGTTGTATCTAAAATATTTATATAAAACGAGCTGAGTTATTGCGATTATAAACTATCTTTAGTCTTTTTTCTTAGACTGAAGCAATTTGCAATTAATTTTCGTGTTATTATTATTAGAACGTTTGCAGTTAGAATAGCAAAACAGTAAAAGAAGTTTGTATGGGAAACCGAACTGCGAAAGTAAACTATAAACTCTTAACTATTTCATTAAAGTCAAAGATAGGTATTTAAGTATTCACTTGTAAAACTAGGTGTATGTACCTATGTTTAAATATTTTCAGTGCATATTCATGGACCCTAGTAGGGTACCGCAACATATTAAGTGTGAATGTGACACAATCAATATTTAAATTATTCATGTCGAACAAAATTATTGCAAAATAAAAATGAAAAATATTTTTATTCCTTTTTACGTACGTATGATTCATATGACAAGCTTCAGGCCTCTAACCCAAAATTAAATTCTAGATCTTAACATTAAACAACTTCAAACAATTGACATAAATCAAAGTCAGCAAAGTCTAGCCATTAGCTAGCCGTACTAAGACTACTAAGCTAAAAAATTAAAATTACCTGAATGGGTTTCACCGTTTACTTTAAACGTGATATGATCCATGTCTGAACACCACTTCGTTCGTTACAGAAATGGTTACACTTCTATCACCTTCTACTAACAAAACAAGTGGATAGATACCTACTTATCACATTGACAAAGCTAACAAATAATTATTCGGTAATGACGTAGGTACCTACATATCTTCGCAGCTGGTAGACAGGTATTACAGCAATTACTTTTCTTAGGTACTATATCGTTTAAGGGACAGTTTAACTGAAACACTTTTTAGAGTTTTATTTTAGTTATTCACTAAATTAAAACCCTAAAAGTTTTAATAAACGCATATTATTACGAAGTAAAGTCGCCGTTTTCCTCTGTCTGTGGTACCGCACTATTCTCCTAAACCACGCAATGGATTTTTATGCGGTTTTCACTAAAAGCACAGAATAATATTACTAGCTAAAAAATAGAGCGTTAACTGAGAATGCTTTTAGTTTATATTTAGTAGATTTATTTTTTTAAATGGCCGAAGTATGACGGTTTTTCTAAGTTAGCGTGGACGAAGGCGCGGGCGGGCCGCTAGTAATTATATTATTATAACTATAATAATGGTTCGGTGATCTCAACAGAGTCTCTCAACAAGTGGGCATTAAAATGAACATGGAGAAGACGAAAATCATGTCTAACTCACGTGTCATACCCACTCCTCTAAAGGTTGGAGACTCTGCTCTTGAAGTTGTTGACGAATATGTATGTATACCTGGGACAAACAGTCCAGTTAGGAAGGTCCAACTTTAAGAAAGAGGTCAATCGTCGAATCCAACTCGGCTGGGCAGCGTTCGGTAAGCTACGAAATATCTTCTCGTCCAAAATACCGCAGTGTCTCAAGACGACAGACTTCGACCAGTGTGTGTTGCCAGTGATGAAATACGGTACCGAAACGTGGTCGCTCACTATGGGCCTAATTAGCAGGCTCAAGTCACGCAAATAGCAATGGAAAGGGCTATGCTCGGCGTTTCTCTACGTGATCGAATCAGAAATGAGAAGATTTGTAGACGAACTAAAGTTACCGACATAGCCCAAAGAGTCGCCAAGCTCAAGTGGCAATGGGCAGGGCACATCGCCCGTAGAAACGATGGCCGTTGAGGCAGAACGGTTCTCGAGTGGCGACCGCGCACCAGAAGACGCAGTGTGGGCAGGCCTCCAACAAGGTGGTCCGACGATCTGGTGAAGGTCGCGGGTAGCCGCTGGATGCAAGCAGCACAAGACCGGTCGTGGTGGAGATCCTTGGGGGAGGCCTTTGTCCAGCAGTGGACATCTTCTGGCTGATGATGATGATGATGAACTATAATAATAAAATGAAGTTAGTTTCTATAATAAAACGTTGATTCCTCTAATAGCAATTCCATTGCCTGATGGTAGCTTACCTTTAATTTACTTATATTACCTACTCTTTAAACCAGAACACAGGGATACAGAATTTTGAATTGCTTTCGACAAAATGGCACGTTGGTCCAATAGATATTTGAAAGGTAGAACTTTCTTTGCACGTACGGGTTAGTGAACATCTAGCACTTCATTCGAAATTAACAGTACACTCAAGTTTTAAAACGTCCTTCTTGTTACTCGGCTTGAACTGTCAATCATCGGTGTCCTGATTATGCTATGCACTACAGGCCAAAACAAATACATCACAAAATGCAACTAGTAACAGACAGCTTGTGTAGAGCTTGTGAAGAGAAAACGGACTCCAAGCAGCATTTACTGTGTGACTGTGACTCTTGCTAGAAAAAGAATGAGTCGCCTATGATCAGCCTATAGGAAACCAGTAGACTTTATGTTCTTCGCCTTCAAAGACATTGCCAAACTAATGGCAGTTATTCTCATTTTTCCCCGTGTGGTGCCGGGTTAGAATTGCACCACCCCCTCCCCTGTATCTTAGCGGGTGTCGTAAGAGGCGACTAAAGGGATTTTGCTGGTGGGAGAGCTTTGCTCGTCCGGCGCTACCACCATGCGGACTCGTAAAACCCGCCAAGTGTTCGGTGCTCGACACAGGACGCGTTCCGGGTTCAGAGCCGTAATACCGGAGCTTGGGGAGGTGCGGTGGCGGCAGGGTCAAGGTCCGGTGGAAGTCTTTGTGGACGCATTGTTCGGTTGACTTGGGTCGATTCGCCGGCCAGGGAGACCCGTAGAAACGGTGGTGCCGCTGGCCGCCCGCGGCATAGTACAGGAGCCCAACTAGGGCTAATCACCCTAGGAGGCTGCTCCACCAGGTCGCGCATAATCCCGAAGTGGCTCGTCGTGCCGGTTGGTGACCGGATTGGTGGGACCCGGCGACTACTTTCGGGGGGGTACGGGGGCCCTTCCGTCCGGCGGGTCGATTAACGTCTTACCGAACAACTACATGCACCAGTTCATGTTAGTCTCCCACACTTTGTCTTTTCCCCCCTGCCGCCACAGCATCTCCTTTTACTCACGCCCCCATCCAACCACCATGTCAGTGTCTAGAAAAAATGCAGGTCAGACAGCGGCACCCCACTTCCCCACCACCAAGTCGCTTTTTGAGGTGGAGTTCACTAACATCCGTGGACTCCATTCAAACCTCAACGCCGTCCACCAACACCTTGAGACGGCCCGGCCTGCATTGCTCTTTCTGACGAAGACACAGATCCGCCGTGCTGCCGACATTGCATATCTGCACTACCCCGGCTACGTGCTCGAGGAATGCTTCCTCGCGAAAGCCGGAGTATGCCTTTTCGTCAGGACGGACGTTTGCTGTCGACGTTTGCGCTGCTTGGAGGACCCCTCCTTCTCCATCCTATGGGTACACGTGGATCTTGGTTCCGAGAGCCATGTCTACGCTTGCCTGTACCGTTCCCACTCCGGAGACCACGAGACAACTCGGTTATTCGACTACCTGAGCCAAGCAGTTGACGACGTACAGGAGCGGTTTCCGTCTGCCGATGTGGTACTTTTGGGAGATTTTAATGCCCACCATGAGACCTGGTTGGGCTCTTCCAAAACAGATCACGCAGGCCGAACTGCCCACGCATTCGCTCTCACGCATGATCTGACTCAACTGGTTCTCCAGCCCACCAGGATTCCAGATATATCGGGTCAAGCGCCTTCCCTGCTAGACTTACTGGTGACGAGTCGACCAGCCGGGTACAGAGTGTCGATAAGTGCTCCGTTGGGCACTTCAGACCATTGCCTGGTTGGTGCCACCGTACTGCGCCGTAAAAGCTCTCCCTCAGTGGAGTCTAAACGGCGTTTATGGCACTACTCGTCGGCAGATTGGGATGGTATGCGCGACTACTTTGCGTCCATCCCGTGGGGCCAGCGCTGCTTTGTGGGTAGGGACCCATCGGAGAGTGCCTCTGCTGTCGCTGACGAGATCACGTTGGGGATGGAATATTACATTCCCTACACTGATGTCGTCAGCGGAAGTAAGGCGCGCCCTTGGTTCAATCGCGAATGCGCCAAAGCTGTTGAACTTAAACAGGCGGCGTATCGCGCTTGGACCAAGGCTCGCACGCTCAACGATCGTAACATCTCTTCCCGCAAGGTAGTCTTCAACAAGGCTACCAAAGTCTGCAAGAGAGCTCTCTCGAGAGCGAATGCCCAGCGCGTTGCTCGCGTTAGCCAAGAGCTGTTGTCGCACCCAACGGGTAGCCGAAGTTATTGGCTACTGGCCAAAGCGGTGCAAGCCAACTTTTGCGCGCCTTCTCTGCCCCCACTGCGGTACCCTGATGGCTCGTTGGCCCATCGGCCGCTAGATAAGGCTAACCTCTTAGCGAAGCTCTTTGCGGCGAATTCGCGTATCGATGACTGCGGCGCGGAACCACCTACCATCCCTCACTGTGGTTCCTCAATGCCTGACGTCCAAATCAGACAACGTGACGTCAGTGCCGTGCTGCAGTCACTTGATGTGCGTAAGGCTAGCGGTCCTGACGGTATACCGGCAGTCGTCCTTAAGAAATGTGCTCCCGAGTTGTCTCCAGTACTAACACGCCTATACCACCTCTCGTACTCTACTGGAATTGTGCCGGAGGCTTGGAGAAGGGCGAACGTCCAGCCGGTCCCAAAAAAAGGGGATAGGTCTGACCCAGCCAACTATCGACCTATTGCTGTCACCTCTGTCCTTTGCAAGGTTTTTGAGCGAATCATAAACATACAACTCATTCGCTACCTAGAAGATCACTCCCTGATTCATGATCGACAATACGGGTTCAGACCGAAACGATCAACGGGTGATCTCCTGGCGTTCATAACACACCTGTGGGGTGAAGCAATGGACAAGCATGGAGAGGCACTGGCTGTTAGCCTGGACATCTCCAAGGCATTCGATCGAGTTTGGCATCGTTCGCTTCTCTCCAAGCTTTCGTCATACGGCTTGCCACCTCGCCTATGCGATTGGGTCGCCGGGTTCCTGCATGAGCGCAGCATTCGCGTACTCTGCGAAAGCAGTGCCTCACAGTCTCTGCAGGTGAACGCCGGAGTGCCGCAGGGCTCTATAATATCGCCCACGCTGTTCCTTCTGCATATCAATGATATGTTATCCTTGGGTAACATTCATTGCTATGCAGACGACAGTACAGTACATCGGCGTTATTTGGGTCACCCTGCGGCAAAGCAGGCCGATTTAGTGGAGTCGAGACGGAAGATTGTCATTGAGCTGGACGAGGAGTTAGACCGCATTTATAAATGGGGCTCTGATAACCTGGTCCAGTTCAATGCCAAAAAAACACAGGTCTGCGCTGTCAGTGCTAAAAAGTCCGCATTTCTCCCCCAACCCTCCTTCCAGAGCAACCTATTACCCATCCAGACTGGTCTCAGTCTCTTAGGTATGGACATACACAGCGACCTCAACCCGAAGAGCTATATTGAGAGCATTATAACCACAGCCTCACGTAAACTCGGAATCCTGAACAAGGTGAAGCGGTTCTTCACGCCGGAGCAACGTTGTCTTTTGTATAAGACTCAGGTGCGCTCCTGCGTGGAGTATTGCTCTCATCTTTGGGACGGATCCGCCAAGTACTTGCTCGAAGCTCTTGACAGGTTGCAAAGACGTGCTGTCCGTATTATCGGTAACGATGACGTTACGACCAGTCTGGAGCCGTTACAGGTACGTAGGGACATTGCTTCCCTTAGTGCTTTCTACCGCCTTTACCACGGTGAATGCTCTGAGGAGCTCTTTGACCTCATCCCTCCCTCTCCTTTCCTTTCCAGATCGACGCGTGCAGGTCTTAGAAGCCACCCTCATACCGTGCTGACCATCAAGACACGTACCAAAAAGTTTGAACAATCGTTCTTTTGCCGAACTGCCCGTATGTGGAATGCGCTTCCCGCACACGTGTTTCCTTCCTCTTTCTCTCCCGGGTTATTTAAGCGGGGCGTGAAAAAGCATTTATGCAGGCCGCCATAGTGAGAGCGTTCGGCATAGCGTGGTAGCGCTGTGACGAACGCTTTCACTTCTTGGGCTTCACTGGCTGCTTTTCATCAGGCAGAGTGAAGCCATTATGGCGTGCCACAATAAAAAAAAAAAAAAGTAGCTTGATAGGATGGGGTTGCACTAAAGATCCGGATGGATCCGAAGAACCGTCGACGCGTGACGAGAGCTAAGATAAAGGAGAAAATATGTCTCATTTATTCCTTTAAATATTCTACAGTATGAGTGTAACCGTAGCCGTGGCCGTTTAATGAAATAAATGTAAATATATTACTATAAAAAAGAAAGAAATCTTTTACGAAGGCTAGAGGCAGACAAGCGCAATCCCTGCCCTAAGAAAATTTGTTACAAAATCGGTTGAACTTTATGGAAATGTCACGCATAGCCATTGTCTTAGTAAATATCACAATTAACATACCTATTGTGCTTCTATCTTCATATTCACAACTTTCAACAACAAGAGATTTCCAAATACTTTTTTAATGAAAACAAAAATATTTCATAATTTTTTATAAGTATCTAATATTAAAAATGTTTATATGCATAAAAAACTACCTAGATATTGTAAAGTTTTTAGAGGTCAAAGTTTCTCACGTCCGTAGGTTTACCCTTGAGACCCTACACGTGATCCCTGGGTGGTGCTAAATGAGTGACACTGACTGAGTGGTAGAGCCACGCTGCGTTGCAGCACGCATTGGGCCGGCTCGCCCGGCGTAATACCACCCTCTCACGAATATTCGGCGTGAAATAACGGCACTTGGTGCTGTTGTGTTTCGTCCGACCAGTGAGGGTTCCGGAGGCCCCTTCCCCGCCCCCCCCTCCCAATTCCTATTCCTTCCTTAAACCTATTCCTCCATTAAAGGCCGGCAACGCATCTGCGATTCCTCTGGTTTTGCGGGTGTCCATGGGCGGCGGTGATTACTTTCCATCAGGTGACCCGCCTGCTCGTTTGCCTCCCTCTTTTATAAAACAAAAAAAAAAAATTAAATTGACATAATTTTTTTTTATTGTGTTTGTATATTACAATGCTCTGAACATCTGTGTTACGGACAGAAGTCTCGACTTTATAATATTATATAGTTAGATACAATACGGCTAAATTTAGGTATGTGTATTTGCATAAGTAGATTAAGTCTCATATGTGTAAAGGTTTTTTGATAATAAATAATTATTTTTTTGCGTTTCATTTAAACAAAAGGTAAAAGTTATTAAACAGGTAATGGTTTTGACAAAGGTAAGGGCCAAGTATACGTGCCCAGGGGCCTTACCTACGCCTCTCTAAGGTAATTAAAGTTAGGAAAGTAAGAGATTAGCTTTCGTAAATAAAGGTTTCTATTGTTATAAATATCAATGTAACTAGGAAAATAAATATATGTAGGGTATCCAGATTACGAGTGATACCGTAGGGTGGGTAACAAATTTAAGATAAAAAGACAGGTCCGAACGAAAGGGACAGCTGCACAAATTACGACGGTTCATGTGGGTAGTTAGTTATGGTAAAATGAAAAACTGCCCACATGAGCCGGCAGCTGTCCCACAAGGCTGCTAGTTGCCAACCCATAATGTGTTTAAGTCACGGCCGGTCAAAGCAAAATTTGTAAGCTCTCCGGACCCCACCTAGAAGAATAAAGAAGCACTAATCAAGAACCGAGTTTTTATTGAAGAACCTACAGTCCACATCGAAGCAAAACGGCTAAACTGTTCGGCGACTACACCCGTCGGGAACAATCTGCTTGTAATAATAAGTACTTAATGCCTTCGGTTGAGACCCGAAGTATAATTAAGAATCAAACGAACTCACCTTGTGATTGTAAATTTGATTCCAAATATGCGAGGGTCTTAACCGAAGACGATTAGGTCAACCCATCCTTTCAATCCCAAAAAATAAAAAAAAACGTGGAGGATAACACAAAATTCTCCGAAATAATGACGTTACGTGATGCGGGGTTGCCAGTGCAAGGAACGGAAATAAGAACTTTCTTTTTAGGATATATAAAAGTGTGAAGAATATAGCACCATCTTATGTACTGCTGCATGTAATAAAATCGTCTTCGGGCCGAAGACCCTCGCATAATTGGAATCAAACTTCACTAAGTAAGTTCGTTTGATTCTTAATTATTTAGCGCGATCGCCCCCCTTGTAAACTTTATTGAAGTAACATAGGAAACGCAACTGTCTAAATATTTATCTTTTTTTATTACCAGCAATGATGATGATATAATTTTATTCATAATTTTATAAGGACGAAAAAATAGCACTGCACCTTATCGTTCGAATAAATAGTTCAAGGCTCTCTTACAAATTAAAAAAATATATTCTAAGTACCTACCATTAACAAGACATGAGGAAAACATTTTGCAGACACATATTTTAAACTCACCTGTATAAACATTACCCAGTTTCTCCATGCTTTCGAATAGACTTGCGAAAATCTGGATTCCGTTGTTCTAGTTTAGAGGTATGTGGTTTAAGATTCTATTAGATAATAGTGATAAAATGTATATTTATGACATACCTAACATCCATAGTCTATAAATAGTTCAAGGTTCTCTTAAAAATAATACAATAATAAAATACCTATAACCTGTACGGCAAATAGTACATTGTTAACCTAGGGGTGAAAGTAGCTTATTTACTCCCGAGACGGGGTTTGGCGCCCGAGTAAATAAGTCTTTCACCCGAGGTAAACACTGTGCTTTTTATTACGATTAAAAAACAAAAACATGAATGTATTTAGTCCGTTAGTCGCCTTTTACGACACCCAAGGTAAGAGATGGTTTAGTAGTATTATTTTGATGAGCCCATCGCCGCTCTATGCTGTTGAATGTATTGCAGTCTTTAGTCCATTAGTCGCCTTTTACGACACCGAAGAAAAGAGAGGGGCCGGTAGTATTATTTTTATAAGCCCATCGCCGCTCTATGCTGTTGGATGTATGTGCGGTCTTTGGTCCGTTAGTCGCCTTTTACGACACCCAAGAGAAGAAAGGGGTTGGTAGTATTATTTTGATGAGCCCATCGTCGCTCTATGCTGTTGGATGCATGTACAGGCTTTAGTCCGTTCGTTGCCTTTTACGACACCCAAGGGAAGAGAGGGGTTGGTAGTATTATTTTGATGAGCCCATCGTCGCTATATGCTATTGAATGTATTGCGGTCTTTAGTCCATTATTCGCCTTTTACGACACCAAAGAAAAGAGAGGGGTTGGTAGTATTATTTTGATAAGCCCGTTGCCGCTCTATGCTGTTGGATGTACGTGCGGTCTTTAGTCCGTTAGTCGCCTTTTACGACACCCAAGAGAAGAAAGGGGTTGGTAGTATTATTTTGATGAGTCCATCGTCGCTCTATGCTGTTGGATGCATGTACAGGCTTTAGTTCGTTCGTTGCCTTTTACGACACCGAAGAGAAGAGAGGGGTTGGTAGTATTATTTTGATAAGCCCATCGCCGCTCTATGCTGTTGGGTGCATAGGCAGTCTTTAGTCCGTTAGTCGCCTTTTACGACACCAAAGGGAAGAGAGGGGTTCGTAGTATTACTTTGATGAGCCCATCGCCGCCGCTAGTACTTACCTGTCAGTAAAACGATTCTTCCTAGGGCGGAAAGGTATTACTTTCCACCCGCTCCTCAGGCAACTTTAGACCTACTTTCCGTGTATATGAGGAATAAAATAGTACATAGTTACCTTAGAGGTGAAAGTAGCTTTACTCCCGAGACAGGGTTTGGCGCCCGAGTGTAGCGAGGAAAACAAAAATAGCTGACGACAATAATATGGGAGGTCAAAATATTTTTTGTAATTTTTGCACATAGTTTTCTTGGGGAAAGTTGTTCAGTTTCATGGGTAGAACTCACCCTTGATTTCATTAAAACAACTAAATAATGAGGGTGTATAAAAGATTTCATTGAGAACAAAGCGAAAACATGTAAAGGCATCGTGGAAAACATTAAATTGCAACCTTCAGTTAATCCATCCATGCCACTGTCGCCGCGCTAATCTACATCCAAACAACGAGATTCACCGTAACATTTTCCTTAAAATGGCCAGATTCGGACATTATTTCAAACACGCAGAATACAAAATCTGCAACAATCTCTATTCCTAATAAAACTGTAACAATAAATTTTCATAATTGCAAAAATCTCTCAAATATAAATATAAGTTTTTAGTTGTTTTATTATTAGATACTATTTAAATTTAATTTATTTGTTACTGTACATTTTAATAAATAATAATAATACAATTAAATATGAGGCGCCTTTTATTTTCTCATAGTGGTTGATGAAAAGTAGAGTGTATCATTCGTAATCACTCACAAAATATTTTTTTGGCTCGGGCAACTTACTTTGAATCCCTCGCTACGTTCAGAATTCTACTAAAGAATCCCTCGCTGCGCTCGGGACTGTAATCTAGAATCCCTCACTTCGCTCTGAATTCAAAAAAGCACCCTCGCGGTAAAATAGTAGATTATGGACCATGGGGATAAAATAGTATCTTATGTAGCGGGCGCCCCGTATTGAATCCCGAGCGAAACGAAGGATTCTAGCGTTAACTCCCGAGCGTAGCGAGGGTGTTTAGAGTTAACTCCCGAGCAAAGCGAGGGAGATTTGAGTGCAACGTGGGATTCAAGGTCGCCCAAGACGAAGGCACCTTTATCCCCGAGGAGTATACTCTACTTCTCACACCATCTATGAGACAATAAAAAAGCAATAGTAAAACAATAGTAGATTGCTAAACAAGGAGCCAAAATGACCCAAACGGACTAAAGACTGCACATACATACAACAGCATAGAGCGGCGATAGTCCACCTTTCACCTAATAGCGACTGCACATGTGCTCAGCGTGACAAGTGGTGAGACCATCTCCACTCTCTGCTGTTGGATGTATGTGCAGTCTTTAGTCTGTTAGTCGCCTTTACAAGAACACAACACACAAGAAGAGAGGGGGTGGTAGTATTCTTTCACCTACGCGACACGACAGTATATCAATTGACTAAGTATAATTGAGCGTTATTAACACAAAATATTACGGCACAGATTATTACAGTGAGTACTATGTTATGTAAGTACTTATATAAAATGTTGTGTTTCTACTCAATTGTATTTACGTTTGGCTACTTAATCCTTACCGTAGACGAGTTTTGATAGTTTTCATAGCAATTAATAATTAATTAGTTAAGTAATATTTAAAAAAAAAAAATTACATAATTAGGAAAGTACCTACTTTGTTTGTTTTTTTTCTTTTATTCATGTTTCAAACTGTTTTTTATTGAAGAAGGGAAATTGCAAAACAATAGGTACCTACCTAATAAGCAGTATTATCACTTTTCTTTAATTTTCTTTAATTACCGTTGACGATTACAAAACTCTTGGTCTGTATGCTAATTGCTTTTTTATCGCTGCGCGTAAACATATTGTCAAAAATAAATTAGGCATGCTTACTTTAAACTCATTTATTTATTTAACACAAACATTAACAGGTTGTATAATAAATATAAAATGAAAAAAAAAAAATTATACAAAAAATAAAGGTAACGCTAAGCGTCGGTAGGTAGGTACCCAAGAAGAATCGGTTAAGAACTTTGATTGAAAGGGAGAATTCATTGTTCAATACCCATTGCTACCGGGAATTCATGCCAGAATATTTTTAGAACATAATAATTTACAAGTGATAATGAAATAGCGAAAAACCTCAGCCTCCCAATATTCAAATCAATAACTCCATGGTTATTGCTATTTAAAAATAAGAAAAGAAGCTATTAAGAGAGAGAAAGCAATGTACATACCTACTATTTACTCAGCTATATTATTCGCCTAGTGTAAACAAGGCATTACTGTATATAAGGTGACTGCTAGAATCCGCAAGAAACTTCAAGGGCTGGTCAGGTCAAGTGTTTTAAACATGACAAAAATGTCAAAAAAGGAATTCGCGTTTTTTTTTCATTTTTTATTAAATAATCCATTTTGTGAATTCTAACTGGATAGTCTTTAAGTATCTAATTTGTTTTAAAGCAATAACATAAGAAAAATAAAATGAATAAGTACAATTAAAAATAACGATTAATTACAACGCGCGGGCAACGGCCGGCCGTTTGTTGACCCGTCAACATAGGTACTTATCGCCCAGCTGAATGACGCGGGCAACGACCGCCGCCGGCCGGCCGGCCGTCCGTTGGCCCGTCCACGTAGGTGGACATCTAACTAATTAAAATTCACAAAGCGAGTTATTTCATTAAAAATTAAAAAAACACAAAATTCTTTTTTGTAATTTTTGTCATGTTCAAAACACTTGATCTGACCAGCCTTTAAAGTTTCTTGTGGTATCTAGCAGTCACCTTATAAATGCATCTACATTTTACAGGCGGCGATGGGCTTACCATCTGTCACGCTGTGCACAAAAGTGGACTATGGCAGAGGACTGGTTTCGCGATCCTCATTGCCTATAGTTTCTGACTAACCCTTCGGGGATAATAGTCTCAATGAATGATAATAGTCGTGATTAATAATTATATTACATTTATATTATACGTATGTTATAGTAAGTACATTTTTCTTTTAGTCATCACTTCTACGGCCACCCCTTTAAGGTAAAATAAATATATATAAATACGAGTACATACATATAATCACGACTATATTCTCTAAAATGAGGACCGCAGAAGCAGTCCTGTGCTATAGTCCACTTTACACCAAATAGCGACTGCTCAGCGTGACAGGAGTGAGTCCATCGCCGCCCTATGCTGTTGGAAGTATGTGCAGCTTTAGTCCGTTAGTCCCCTTTTACGACACCCAAGGGAAGAGAGGGGGTGGTAGTATTCTTTCACCGCTTCCGACATGGTTAAAATTCCAAATAAACAGTCTGTGTTTAACACAGGTGTATAACAATGGCATATTATAAATAGGTGTGAAGGTGAAATAAGAGCTCCCAGTGTACAGCGTAAATCGTCTTAAACAGACATAAATGCCGCAATGATGATGTATCGACCCACTTTCGACCACTGTTTCAGTGTTTTAGTTAAACTTAAATTCTTCGACGCTAGTAGCAGCTGCCAAGCATATACTCTCTGTTGTGTAAGGACCATCTGCAATAAATTAATAGCGTTATTGATTGACAATGAATGATGATACCAGGCTTAACAGTAGTGCAAAGCCCTAAGTTTAAAGTTAATGACAATTTATCAAAAGTCAAAAGCAGGCTTTATAGCCATAAATATTAATGAACGCTGAAGGCACCTTTTTTTGAAACCATTTAAAATGCTGTCTCCGTATACACCAAGGCCAGGGACAGATTATTTGGAACTCTTTTCAGCCTCCCACGCGCAGCTAAGGAAAGCTCGACGGGAGAAAGAACTTAGTGCCATCAATTAGTATACACGAGGATGGCTCGGAATCACGAACAGCATGTCAATTCTGTAACACTCGATCGTAAGCTCGAGCTCACTTCGACGCGTTCCGATAAAAAGTGACCTTTGTGATTTAGAGAATGCGGATTTGATGACAACATGCTTGATATCTTCTTCTCGCATTCTTCAAATTCGATTCTACGCTAACTTCATAAAGGTCACTCTTGATCGGAACGTTAGCGTCGAAGTAAGCGCGAGTGTACAAACGAGCGTTAAAGAAAAACACTCCATCAAGCACCAAGTAGGTTAGGACTTTAACAATAGTTGAAAAAAAAGTCATACCAATTTGGAACCATTCATTAGCCGGTAACCCAGACTCGAGTCTAGCTGCAACGATAGCTTCCCGCAACGCAAAAGGAATTACAACTGACATGCAGATAGGTGGTTCCCCAGTAACTGAAACACATTTTTTTAACGACTCCATGGTTTAGTTGTAAGACCACAAGTCTCAGACTATCAAATACTCCGAGTTCGATTACGCTACAATCGTAATCGTGGTTTGTTTAAAAATAGATGAAACGAGGCCATAGTTTCCAGGTTTTATTATAGTTAATCAAAACAAGTATACTTTACATCTAACAATGATGTATTTTTATTTGTTAGAAATAATATTTTTTCAGTTAATTTTGTCTTTTTCAACATCAGTATAATTCTAATTGACATTAACATTAGAATAGTCAGTGATGCTGATAGTAATAAACTTTTAAAGAAAATAAATCTTTTAAACTACATTATATATGTTTTGTTTATTTTGGAAGTCTGAAAATTTGTGCATCCTTTACCTTTTGCTCCAAGAGCCACTTCACCACTATAGGAATTCTCTCTGAAGTAGACTCTGAAATCCTGTGGGATATCTCTGGCTTGTTGCACGTGGTAGTTCCACGTTCTATTAGTCAGTAGCTCTCCAGAATCGTTGTACACAAGCTTCTCGCTCGTCCAGTATCCCACGCCCATTATAAACGCGCCCTCTACCTAATTTATACAAAAATAATCAAAACCAATTCTAATAGACAACTGAATTGTTTAAGTTCAAATCACTATTTACCTGCCCAATGTCAATTAAAGGACTAACACTTCTTCCTGCATCTTCTAACAAATCAACCCTTAATATTTGAGATTCACCCGTAAGGACATCCATTTCTACTTCAGCTAATGTTACACCCATGGCAGTAAAAATAGGTGAGACCAATTCACCTATGAATTCATGAACTTGTAAGTCAACATTCAATTTAAAAGCTTTATCAATCAGCTCTTCCCAGGTAGGATTGAGTAATAAAATCCTTATCGGTGTTAATCTCCTCAATAGTTCTTTACAACATTTTTCTACACCTCTCCCTATATTCTGAGAAGTAATGCTACTTCCAGTGAGAAACGAGTTTGGTGATGAAATAGTATCATTGGTCTTAATTTGAATTTTATCCATAGGTATTTTAAAAAAGTAAGCGCAAATCTGTACTGCTTTCGTGTTAATTCCTTGGCCCATTTCGACACCACCATGAGTTATAATGACCGACCCATCTCCATGGAAAACTGAGAGATTCACATCGAAGTATGCTGGACTTAACGGATCCCATTTCATTAGGGTCCATCTTAGACCGCGTTTTTTCCACCTGTTATCTTTGTTAAACTTATCGACAGCAACTCGTCTTTCTTTAAATTGAGACTTTTCTTTTATTGTATTAACCATTTCTTTATAATCCACATATTTTAAAACGTCTAAGTTTGCAAATCTCACTTCTAGGGGATCTAAACCGAGCTCGTATGAAATCTGTTCCATCGTCCACTCTGCCATTGCAATATGTTCTAATGTAGCTGAAAGATTATTCTAAAATTTAAATTAATTTTTAGCTTGTTTAGACAGTTTTAATATTATAAAAAAGCCTTACCTGGAGCCCTACAATAACTGTTCTTCGGAGTGTCTGTGTTTGTGTTGTAACATTTGTAGTTCCACCTCAACTTGTCGTAACAATTGCTGTAAGCGTCAAAGCCGAGAAGAGCTACAAGCTCACTAGTAACATATCCGTTGTCTTCGTAGATATTGTAATCCATGTACTGTATAACGCCCTTTTTACTGACGCCCAGCTATAACGAAA
The DNA here is from genome assembly GCA_963921215.1 of Scoparia ambigualis. NCBI lineage: Eukaryota > Metazoa > Arthropoda > Insecta > Lepidoptera > Crambidae > Scoparia > Scoparia ambigualis. The sequence goes on from OY992518.1 coordinate 19,454,163, forward strand.
TCTTGTGTAGTTCTCTTAATTTAATACTGCATTGAATTTTGTAGCCACTTTATTCGAAGAAAATACAGTAAAAGTAATAATAATTGTGTAAACCTCAAAATTTGTTGAACAAGGTAATCTTTTCCCAACTGATCTCAGTGTAGATGTTAATGATTGTGTAAAACGACATGGCCTGTTTAGTTTTTCCGTCACTAAACTGCAAGCAATAGCGAGTTGTGTAATTCTTGATATTTTTAAGCCATAAGAACCACCAATTCGTCGAACTCTTACATCAATCCTAAAACATATTAGACAATTCGTAATGTATTTCTGACCTGCTTCATTTAACATTCATTTTCACGTAATATTTTGGTTGCGTACTTATTCTGCTGTATTTTCAATGCCCGTGATACATATTCCTGTACTACATCTGTCCATTGTGTATTTGTGTGAACTTCAAGTCCCTCTTCAGTAGTCTTCGTGACGCAAGACATATTTTCCATACTAAAATGGCACTGCCCATAAATAGTGTATTCTGTTTTTATAACTTTTGTAACATTTACTCCTTTTCCTATAGCTGGTATTGTTATCAGCAGCTTAGTTCTAGAAGGATCAATTTTTGCTTCTTTTACATCAACTACTGGCTTTTTCACGTTGGAATATTTAACTTGAACTGCTTTAGCTGCTCTTTCAGCTAGCTGCTGAGTTTGAGCTACTACTATACCTATTGGTTGATTAAAGTATTTAACTTTTCCACTACAAAGCACTTCTTCGTCTTTCACAAATATCGATGAACCTACTGGAATAAAATTGTTGACACCAGGAATATCTTTAGCTGTGTAAAATGATATTACCCCAGGTTGTTTCTGAAAATTGTAATAATAACGAGTTCAAAATATGAAAATTATAATTATCGTTAATTACTTATAAATGTATATCCATACACACATACATATAATCACGACTATTATCCCGGAAGGGTTAGTCAGAGACTAGGCAATGAGGACAGCAAAAGCAGTACTCTACGATAGTCCACTTTTCACCAAATAACGACTGCAATGTGCTCAGTGTGACAAGTGGTGAGCTCATCGCCGCTCTATGCTGCTGGATGTAGGTGCAGTCTTTAGTCCGTTAGTCGCCTTTCACGACACCCAACGGAAGAGAGGGGGTAGCAGTATTCTTTCACCGCTACGCGACACGGTTAAAACTTTAAAAAATTTAAGAAGAAAAACCGATTTGCTTATTTGCTTGCTTGGTTTGCTTTACCAGTGCTTTCGTGGCATCAATGGTTTCTATGTCTCCTACTGCGACAGTGCTTGTAACATACGCAGCAAACACTTCGCGATTATACGATGGCAAATCATCAGTGTACGGTGCTTCACCGGAACATTGAATCTGTAAAATACTTTTATTATTTATGGCAATAAACTATAGTTTGAAATGTTGAAGTAATTTAAATGATAATAGTTGCTATTAACGTTAATTTAATCTACCGTCTATCTGTAATAATCTGTATATTGTAATAAACCTGTAAAATATCATAATACTTTTAATATTTTTTGTTCTTACCAATGCTTCTATCTTCGGGACCGGTTTATTTAAAGGATACAATTTTGGATCCGTGTTGTATTCTTGACGAGCTTGTGATATAGGTCGGCTCGTATTCAGTTTGAAAGTACCAGAAAAATAACGTGGGTTTAACTTATCCTTAGGGCACAAAGTGAGGACACTCTGAAACATTTGGAATCGTTGTTACTTTTCGATCGCATTTGTGTGTAAATAATATTTATGAAACACACGCAATACCAGTCAGCCCATAGACACATTATTGAATAATGTCCAAACAGGTTTTACGCAGACTTTGTATTCATAAGACGTCATTAATGGAAGTTTTTGACTATCTACTTCTTTTTGTAAATATTTAAATTAGGTAGGTAGACATACCTAAATCAAACTTATTTTGAAAAGTTATTTATTAATATTACAATGAGTTTAAACTATAAAGTAAACCATAACCATAAACCATTTATTTTGTATGCTACAAACGAGTTGAGCTCAAACATCAACAAAATGTAAAAACAATAAAAGTAAACGTAGGCTGGGTAAGTAATATTAACATTATTTTTTGTATCGCATTTTAACATTAAATAAAATGCAATACAAATGAATCGCGTCCGGCCACCTGCACTACGTAAGAAAGAGATGTATTGTGTCAATCCTGGGACACTTGATTTTGAGGGTCACAACATTACAACACACTAAATTAAAATAGCACTTATAAGTTTACTTAACTTATGTTGTATTGAAGTATATCAATTGAAACCAATATTTTACAGAATGAATTGAATAAACATTCATTTGAAACTGAAAAATGGGGTGATTTGTCAAGCTTTTTACATGTCACACGTGCGGCGCTCGGTGTGTTATTGTGTATTATAAATTTTACATTTAAAAGACTGCGTTAATTAATACTTTGAAGACGAAAAGAGTACCTACCTCTATCAAATCATGTATTCATTGTCTAAAATATAATCAAAACTCTTGTGTCGGTAGTAGGCCGCTGCTCGCGCGTTGTAAATAATCGTTATTTTAAATTGTTTTTCATTTTATTTTTCTTATGTTATTGCTTTAAAATAAACAAGATATATACTCAAAGACTAGGTATCTAATGAAAATTCACAAGTTGAATTATTTAATTAAAAATGAAAAAAGCTCGAATTTCTTTTTTGTCATTCTTGTCATGTTTAAAACACTTGAGCTGACCAGCCCTTGAAGTTTCTTGCGGTTTCTAGCAGTCGCCTTATATTTATATAGCTTCATTTTTAAATTGTCGTTAGATTCATGGCTGTACCGGATTTAAGCCATGGATCTGTTTTATCGGCCATGGATCTGACCACATATTCTATCCCAATTAATTTCTGTGCATAATTTTACCGAGCCTTATTGATCGACTGACTCGTTTTTAAATGTAATTTTTGTTTTCACCAGTCACAAGAAAAAATAAAAGCCACGGATTGACCCAGATACAATGTAGCTAGAATGTTACCGTCCTATAGTGAAGTTGGCCCGACCGAGCGACAAGGCATATAGATATTTACTTACTTTATAGAATAATGCAATAGCCAATTGTTTTCGATACTTAGCAGACGGCTCTGGAGGGCATTCAACTACTTGTAATTCATTTGCTAATGATTTTACGGCCGTCTGTAATGTTTCATTGGTAAATAATGATTTTCCTTCAATAACTTTTTCGGTTGATGATGCTCTGTTGGAGGATGGAGATAAGCCTCCATAGAGAAGTCTTGAACTTAATACTTTTTCATCAGTCGTTAATTTGTAAAGGAATCCAGCATTCACTATGGCATGTGCATTTTGTGCACGAGGCATTATCTGAAATCAATAATAGCGACTTGGACGGTTGTTGCCACGACAAAAAAAAATAATAGCAATATTAAGCAGCAATGAATTTTCGGAAATATGATAATCGGAATTCCGTTTTTCGGACTAATAACATTTCGGGTTTTTGTTTCTTCGGGACTTATGGAAATCGGAAAACTGAAAAATAGTATTTTATGATATTCAGAATATTGACGTTCGTAATTTGAATTTTTCGGCAATTCGAAATTCGGAAAAAATTAAAATAAAATCTAATGTTAGTAGGTAGGTATATTATACTTGAGATGTTTGGTGGCAGCTTATTATTAAAAGAATACTACAAAACCATCTCAAAAAATATTAAGGGTGGATTTCACCAAAGTTGTATAGTCTTATTCTAAGTATAAATCCATATTTACACACGTGTAAATGAACTTTACGTTTCACCAACGCTTAACCTAATGATAAAGTCACTACACTACAGTTAATTCTTATACCGCCAATTTTGGCCGTTTTAGCCCCTATTCTTAAGATAATAATGTCACTAATGTCATTTAAAGCAGCCTTCAAATTAATATTGTAAATAAAAAATGCCGCGTCGTTTGGGATTGTTGATTGACGAATCTGATAGCAGTGATGAAGATTATTTTAGGCCCACGCCCGAGATGGTTTAAGGAAAGAACAAATTACTTAGAAGATTAACAACAACAACATTTTTTTGATGTCATCGTCAGAAACGTTACGTCAGACAAACAATGTTACGCCAGAAAATAGAAAAGTGTCAAGCGCCTTTGCTCTCGTACGAGATAAACTGCAACTATACTTTGGTGGTTAATACGCTCATTCGTTCGATCCACATAGGTTCGTTCAATAGCACAGAGTAACTATGCGAGAGTAACTTATTCTTACATTAGCGTGGTGAAATGAAATACAAGTTATACGTATGATAAATCTAGGTAGTAAATTTATACTCGGGTAGCTATTCTCGTGTAATTTTGATATTGGTGAAATCGGGTCTAAGAGTTGATAAATCCATAACATTTGAAGTTTGATATTAGTATTTTATTTTTTCAAATGTATCGTAAAACGTGGCGACTTTGCCCTTAGGTCTGGCTTTGCCCACTTAGGTATTTTTTTGTATATTCGAAAAATATTGAATATGCTTCATTATTTTACTTTTTTTTAAGCAATGGTAGTAAAATTCGTTATACTGTGGCAACACTAGTGTAACGGACTTCTTCTCACTTCACGCCAGTTACTTGTCAGACGTTGCCAAAGTCTGTACTGTTTTTGTGGGCCAAATTCGCAGTCTTTGAGAGAAACTTATTTTTTGTGTTGCTGCAGGTAAGTGATTTTTTAAATATCGTTTATTTGTGAAAAAAAAATTGACAATTTAACGCAATAACGTTCATAGATTCGAATTTATAACCGTGGGCAAAGTCACACAATTATGTCCAAAGCACTGTTGTCAACTTTGCCCATCAAAATATTACTGTTAGGGTTGTCAAATAAATAATCTGTAAGTATTCTAATATTTTTGTCAATTATTAGTATTTAGCCTTTATAACGCTGAAATATTATACTTTACTTACACGAACTAAACACCTTCCGCTATCCGGGCGGCTGCCTTAAGGTTTTCCGCTCGAGATGTAGTCTTCTTTCTGTCTTATTTTTATATATTTATTTAACTAATATTTTTAATAAAATGGGAAGTTTGGGTAGAGAAATGAATATTTACAGGGTGTAATGTAATGTATATTTCAGCAAACCTTTTAAATCTGAATCTTTAATAAATTCGCGGACAACTTGTTTGTTAAAACAATTTTGATAAAAGTCTATTCAATGTCTAATCTCTCAAATCTTATAATAATTTTATTAAAAAAATAGTTGTGTAATGTTTTGATATTTTGATTAATATATTTAGAAAAATAAACACTGAAATATAAGACAAAAAAACGTAATGTGATCTCTAATTGTGTTTATATGATAACTTTAATAACATAAGTGTTAATTTTTTACAAATATTTTTTAGATTGACTTAGTTGGTTTAAGATTAATAGTAAAAAACTAAAAAACTTTCTATATAACAACTAAGTTGTAAAAAACAAATAAATAAATAATAAAAAACATACAAATTGTGATCTGGTAATTTTTTTTTCATTTTGTAACTTAGTTGTCATGAAGAAAGTTGTTCAGTCGTCGTGTTGTCACGATCAATCGTCTGACTCACTTTTTAAAATATTAGCAGTACTTTTTTTTACATGCTGTTTAACAACTTGTGTGTTAAAACAATTTTGATAAAAATCTATTCAATGTCTAATCTCTCAAATCTTATAATAATTTTATAAAAAAAATAGTTTTGTAATTTTTTGATATTTTGATTAATATATAATATACTAACTTTCTGTTCAACTGTAATAATATGTATTTTTTTTAGTTTGTAAGCTGCTTTTGTATCTTAAGTAAATAAATGAATAAATATTTAGATAAATAAACACTGAAATATAAGAAAAAAAAGACTACAACTCGGGTGGGAATCGAACCAACACACCTTCCGCTGTCCTATTTATATTCCTGTTCGGGCAACTGCCTGGATAGCGGTAGGTGTATGGTTTGATTTCCACCCAAGGTGTAGTCATTTTTCTGACTTATTTTTCAGTTTATTTCTTATCTATTTTTGTTTTGTTGTTTTTTTTTTGTCTTATTTTTTATAAAAGATTCAGTTTTGATTTAATTGTTTAGAATAACATATTTTTTAGAACAGTGACTTTAGTTTAGTGGTACCTAGTAGGAAGTTGAAACTCCTATGTAGCTCTTTATTGTCATTACAGTTGGAAAAATAAAAACTTTCAATTACAATAAAAATGCATTATTATTTTCATACGTACCTACTTACTGCAGTAACGGTGACAACCCTAAGACATTGTATTTTTTGTATGAAAAATGCTCATAACAGCTTTGTGACTTTGCCCACTAAATTTTGATGTTCTATAGATATGCCTAGAAAAGCTATAATCTGTTATACTGTGACATTGCCCAGTTCAGTTTTTATAGTTTTTAAGACCAGGGTATAAGGTTGATTTCAGCAGAATTTTATAACTAAAATGGTAAGTGTTTTGTAAAAATTTTACTTTTACATAAGTAAACATACTTTTTTTTAGCTATTAATATGAATGTATGCAAAGAAAAGTAAATTTGTGTTTGTGTGATCAAAACAGATTGTAAAATTAATGTAGGTATATTTAAAACAATATTTAGTCAGACCTAAAAAAAGCGGGCAAAGTCGCCACGTTTTACGGTACCTACTTTAACTAACTAAATATACCAAAAAGAATTTAATCTTTAAAGATACTACCTACTTGTTAAATTATTAAAAATACTGTACTCGTAAACAAACCGAATACTTACATAAATGGTTTTGCGAGACTTTTTATAGTTATTGTTGTTGTTTGAAAGATAAATAATAATAATAATCTTTTCTCTTGAGTGTCGGTAAAGGCAAATAACAGACTAAAGACTGTTCATACTTCCAACAACTTAAAGCATAGATGGGCTCACTGCCTGTCACGCTAAGCACATGATGCAGAATTGATATTTGGTTGTGGTCTGTGATATTAGGTGAAACATGGACTGTTAGCGGTGCACTGCTTTTGCAGTCCTCATTGCCTAGTATCTGACCAAAGACAATATCCTCCGTGTCTCTGACTAACCCTTTGGTGAAAGTTGTAGTGAGTGTAGGTAGATGTATAATTTAAAATTGTCTATTACAAACATTAGAGATGAAACAAATGGAAAAAAAAACAAACAACAACAGATGTCTGTACAATTCCTACAACAACAGATGAATTAAAAACTCACTCTCACGTGCAACTTATCAACGGAAAACTACTTAGTTTAATCAGCTGGTGTATTTTAAGAAAATGATATATTTTGTTATTTGGCATGTGGTCCGCAGTCGAAGACTAGCGTGTAATTATTCATGCACGTTATGTTATTTACCTGCTACAGCATCGGAGTGCTTATTTTTAATGGTTATCATTTGAACGGCTAGCTGCAGCTCCAAAATGTCTTTTACCAGCAAAAAAGCGAATTGAGCTGCTGCTAGTAGTCGGAAAAAATTAATAAATTAATCATCAAGTAATATGATAATTATTGGGCATCCTTAAAATGATATCATACTTAATATGAAATTAAATATACCTACCTGCACCAAAACTGGTAGGTAATAGGTTAGCAAACCGTGATTTAGATTTTATGACAAATTGGAAAATGTTGAAAAAATTTCCACGAGCAGGAGATTCGAACCCCTTCTAACAATCCGGCTCAGGTGCTCTTCCAGTTAAGCTACCAAGGACTTATCTAGCCAGCATCTAGAAATCATCAACACTATTTACATTTTACTTTGAAAGCCAAAAAGGCACCCATTCAATGTTAACAATGTAAAGCGCCCACACTAAGATTCCGATGTTTAGGTTTTTTTAATAAAGAATTGTTTTGTTTACTTAAATTAACATTTATTAAGTCACAAGGCCGCCGGCGGTCGCGAAACAATTGATTTTCAATTGTGTCTGGTTTTACGGTGCTCAAGGGGTTAAATTATTCGCTGTTTTATTTATGTCTTCATCAAATTTTGTGCTTGGAGTCTTAGGAATTACAACAGATATATAAAATAATAAATAATAAATCTTTCTTACAATCATACCAATTATCTAGCCCAAGAGAAGCTTCGAAGAAACTCGTTAAATGGTTACTAGACAACGGATAAACGTACTTCTTATAATACTTAAATACATACTTATTATACATAGAAAACACCAAGACCCGAGACAATTTAGAAAAACAATAATTTCTAAATTGACCCGACCGGGGATCGAACCCGGGACCTCAGAGATGGCGACACCATGAAAACCGGTGTACAAACCACTCGACCAAGGAGGTCGTCAAGTGTCAACTATAGTCGAAGGGTTAGTCAGAGATTAGGCAATGAGGGGACAGCAAAAGCAGTCCTCTACCACAGTCCACTCCTCACGAAATAGCGACTGCACATGTGCTCGGCGTGCCAGGTGGTGAGTCCATCGCCGCTCTATGCTGTTGGATGTATGTGCAGTCTTTAGTGGTAGTATTCTTACACCGCTACGCGACTCGGTTAAAACTTGTGAAATTATTATTATTTTAATTGACTTTGCGCACACATTTGTATGGGTGTAAAATAATTAATGAAGTTCGATACCAATAATTACTCTAAGTATAATATAATACGCGACGTCCTGCAACCTGCAATGCTATTACTGCGCGCAGTCGTGAACTCGCAACAGTGAGAACCTCATTAAATTTTCCATAGTTATGATGAATTAAGAAAAAAATTCACAACGCTCCGTAGAAGCACTAAAGAAACATCTTTAGATTTTTTTTGAGACGTAAATTGTATTTTTGTCAATGTATAATTGGCAGCTTCTTTGATTAATCAGTAATATTGTGGCAACTTTAGGTAATAACGAAAATAGCTACTACTTGCACAAATTATTCTCTCTCTCCCTCTCTGGGTCGGTCCATCATGTCTGGGGATCGTGGTCAGCATCAGGGTTTTATCTGAAGCGGATGATCTACCTCCACGTGCTTCTGTACAGCGCATCTCTTACGAGCGTACACAATTTGGAGAACGACGAGTCTTTTACTTCATCGGTCCATCTTGTTGAGGTTGGTGGCTCAAATTAATAGCACAGGTGATTTATAAAGTTTAACGCTAGCTGCTAAGTATTAGTGAAAAAAATGCTGCTAACAATTAAACAAATGATAGAATAAAAACTTGTTTTTCTCACTTTGTACGTCACCAGATGATATTCGTGATTAAGTGGAGGCAGCAACACGTTGTACAAAACCTTTCTCTTCATATCTGTTTCGAGAAATGATTGCATTGACATCACTTCCTTTTCTCCATTAGAATTTACTGAAATTTTAGATACCTTAGTAATATTAATACTGGTTTTAATTAATGGAATCAGGCGCTAGGTACTTTGTGGAAATCTACTTAGGTATGTACCAAGGATAAACCGCCTACGCCACTGTGGTGGTCTGTGGCTTAGCCACCGGTCTTAGACCCAGAGGTGCCGACTCCGATTCCCAGTGGGGGGTACATCTTTGTATACTTAGTTTAGTCCGCCTAGCTACCCCTATCTAAAGTCTGACGCACAACAATGTTACCTAATAGCATTAAGGATTCCAGACGGGCTATCACGCTAAATAATTACAACCAAACCACAACTGAATCTCATCCGTTCGACTTACTTTTATAGTGCTATCGCGTTTGACACACGCGATGGCGCTATTCGGCGGAACGGCTATGGTTCAGTTGTGGTTTGTTTGAAATTAATTAGCGTGATAGCCCCCCAGGTAAAGCGCACTTCCACCTTTGGCCTTATCGTCACTTATCATCAGGTGAGATGAAGACCAAGCGTTTACCCGTTGTGGATAAAAAAAACATACAATTATCTGGTATCAGTTTGGTTTGCATGTTTTCTTGGATCTATCACGCTTTCTGCATGTGCAATTAACTATGCCTATTATAGGTTAAGGGAATTAACACTAGGTACAAATTCAAATTGCATTTTGTAGGCTAATTTAGCATATTATGGTAATAACTTAGTGTGCATAAAAGTTAGGATACTTACGAATAGTTAAATCAGCGCCAATCGTCTCAAATAACAAAAAAAGGTCTGACGGGAATTCGTGGTGCTTATTCTTGATCATTAAATTACCACCAATTGATCCTAACTGAAAATAATTAATTATATATTTTTAATTTCACACTCAACATATACACATATAACATCACACAATGAGGTAAATTCATTCGCCATCAAGCTTTTATTTATTTTATAAACATTACATACTATGAATACTTACATTTCTAACCGGAATATGAGCCACCAATTTCAAGTGTTCATTAAACTTTTCCAAATAACTAAAATTTTCTTCAGTGTAAGCGACTTTCTGAAAAATTTCCATCATCTCGGAGAGAGTTGTACCAGCAGCAACAATTAAGTTTTGATCTAATTTGTAGTCTTTCATTTCTTGAATATTACTTATATTTATTAAAACTCGGGGATACTCATCAATGGGATATGCTCCTACAAATTACAAGAATTTTAATGCAGAATTTGTGAACACTTTCCTATAGTTTTTTCTCTCACAAATCGTTTTCATTACCTTTGGCGGTATTTCCCGAAACTAACATGTAAGAATCATCACCTTCCCTTTCTAAAATATCAAATATATCTTTTGTATTTTCCACTCTGAACCAAAGTCTGGCATCCAAAAGATTATATTCAGTTTTAAACTGAGGTGTAACATCTTTTTCGTTTACCACACACCAAGTTTTGTCATTGTAGATAGTTTTCTTACAAGAACCTTTGCTTTTCTTACACACATTATGTAAATCTTCGATATCCATTGTATTATCGTGTTCAGGAGAATCTTTAGCAAATTTTTTAAATGTTTCTAATATTGGTCGGTATCCAGTGCACCTACATACGTTACTTCCAAAAGACTGTTCAATTTCGAGCATTGTTAGTTCTTTTTTTGTTTTAAGGAGGCTGAAAAACATCAACAATATTAGACAGTTGTTCATAAGTAAAACGTTTTACCTGTGAGTTACGTAGGTACATAAAAGATGTTAAGTAAATATCCAAAACTCTTTTTTCTCAAAAAAGATCTTAGATCTCAATGTAAAAAAATTAAGACATGAAGCGCTCGGATTCCTAAGTCTGCAATGCTTCGAAAATTGAACCAACCCGAAATGATTTCCCATCAATTGTAAATTACTTGATTTTCAATGATGGTAGCCTTTGCCCAACTATGGGACAGTGTGTTAAGACTGTTTACTTACCTGTACATAGACATGATCCAACCGGGGGAACAGTATCCACATTGTGTACCATTGCCTTCAGCGAGAGCTTTTTGAAGGGAATGATATCCATCATGCCTGTTACCCACTTCTTCTATGGTCATAATGCTCCAGCCGTCACATGACATGACTGATACCAGGCACTGTTGAAATAAATATCAAGTTAACGTTCACACGACATAGATACCTACCTAATAAAACTATATCATCTACCTATTAGTATATGACAAGCTGTGGTCTCTGCCTATTAGAATATGTGTTTAATTATTGGTCTAGGATCTATTTTAAAGGTTGTCTGGAAGAGATCGCTTTAAGCGATAAGACCGCCTTTGCCCACATTAGCTTTTTCTTAAAATGCTTACTCTTTGTGTATATTTTTTTTGTGTGTGCAATAAAGCGTTGTATCTATCTATTTTAGTAACTTATATCTCCATTCTCAGGTAAAGGACTTCACCTGGTGGAAAAAGCCCTCCCCCAAGGATCACCACCACGACCAGTCTTGTGCTCTCGCATCCAGCGGCTACCCGCGACCTCCAGATCGTCGGACCACCTCACAGGCTGCCTACACTGCGTCTTCCGGTGCGCGGTCGCCACTCAAGAACTACCCCCCTAGACAAGACAGTGTCAAACGCTCCGCCCTGTCTATTCGTAATCGGTCGTACACTGCTGTGTTCCAATTGCTAGTGAAAAATACAGCAGCGCGCGCACATTTTATGACGAATTACGAATAGACAGGGATCGGCGTTTGTCACGTGTACGATGCCTTTTAAGATTTGTCGTTTGAAGAAAAAACACAACTAGAACCTTATAGTACTTTTTATTGTTTTTCAAAGTATTCACCACGTAGCTTAATACACTTTTCCATTCGCTCAAACCAGGTATTATAACATTTATTCCACTCTAAAGTGGGGGTATTCAAAATGGCTGACTTGAAAGCGTCGACTGCTTCTTCACCGGACTGGAACCTTTGACCACGAAGACTTTTCTTAATTTTAGAAAAGTCTTTTCTTTTTTATGGAGACTTTTCTTATTTTATGGAGGATGGTCAAGAATTTCTACTTTATTCTGCTTCAAATACTCAATCGTTTGACGAGCGCTCGGCTGTGCGAGCTTGCGTTGTCGTGGAGCAGGATGATGCGTCGCTTTGAGTTAGATTTTCGAAGTTCGGCGATGACTTGTGGTAAACAAACTATGGTATACCACTCTGCGTTAACTGTTCTACGATTTTCAAGTGTAATAGTCGCAAAATGGCCGGTTTTTCCAACGAACGTGGCCACCATCTTCTTTGAAGTGCTTCGAGAACGAACAACTTTAGTCGGCTTTGGCTCGTCTTGAAAGACCCAGATTGTAGATTGTTGTTTGGAATCAGGATCGTAGGCATAGATCCAAGATTCGTCACCACTGATGATGTCGTAGACGTGATTTGACTCTCCTCGGTTGAACCTTTGCAGAGTTTTCTTACACCATCTGACGCGGGCCGCCTTGTGATCGTCGGAAAGCAGATGCGGTATCCAACGGCAAACTAGCTTTCTCACACCAAGCGCTTCATGCAAAATCTTCTGAATGGTTGGTTGTCCCTGAGATGCCTAATAGAGCCTCTATCTCTCGATACGTCACATGACGATCTTCGAGAATTAGTCTTAGATTAAAACAAAAAGGGAAGATACGGCATGCTCCTACTTGTAGTCAATCAAAATATAGTCCTACTCTACTACTTAGGCAAACACTCACACACGCACACCTATAAAATGTAAATCGAGCGAGCGAGACAAAGCGGTACGTTTCAACGTCAGCGCGAGGGAGTCAGCGAGTAGCGCGTTGACGTCTCGGTCGCTTCGCAACAGACGAGTACGTACGACCGATTCCGACGCCACTGCGGAGTAGCGTCTTTCTCTTTTTCACACAGTAGAATATCCGCAATAGTGCGATGTGGCCTGTTCGCTCGGCAAATTGCGACTGAAGTGAAATTGTGCCTTTAGGCCTAATTTTGGCGGCTCACTCACGAGACGCTAATGCCGTATCTTCCCTTTTTGTTTTAATCTAAGGAATTAGTTGTCTTACAGCTATGATGTTATCTTCAGTGAAGGCGGATTTTGGGCGTCCTTCACGAGATTTGTCACTAACACTAGTATGTCCACGCTGGAATTCTAAATACCAGCGTTCGACAGTCCGCAGACATGGGGCTTCATCACTGAACACAGATGTTAGCTCTTCAAAACACTGAAGCCGTGTCAGGCCTCTTCTGAAGTTGTAGAAAATTATTGCACGAACATTTTCCTTAGAAAGATTTATTTTCGTACGTAACCTGACAGATTCCAATCGACGCTGTGACTAAACAATAGCATTAATCCTAACACTTTCAAATGTTTTGAGATGGTTTTGAGGTTCAAAATTGAAACACATTCGAATATAGAACAGTTCCAAATTCAAAATTGCCGGGAAATATGGAAACGACAGAACTTAAAAGGCATGCCTATTTTAAGGTGGCACTTTTGCCCCATAGAACGTCGCTTAACTACCTACATCTACAGAAGCTAAACTCAAAGAACTTACCGAATTGACTGCGACTGAGGCTTCCCCGGGTGATTTGACAGCGTTGACTATGCAGGCGCCGCAGCCGCCTTCACGACACATGTACTTGGTGCCGCGCAGCTCCAGCCGCATGCGAAGATAGTCCACCAGCATCATGTCTGAACTCACCTCGTTGGTGGGTACTAAAATTAATAATACCTATATTGCATACGTAGAACTACATACAAAATAACTATCTACTATAACTTTACATAACTATACACATTTCTTTTTAATTAGTACAATCTTAAAGGACAAAAAAATGCTCCATGCATTATGTTATACTAAGTAAGCTTAGCTTGATCAAAACGAATGGAACAGTTGGGCATAATAATAAGCTTAAATTGTCCGTTAAAAGATTGTGTAATTAAAGAATATATAAAATATTATGGGTGTACATAAAGACCACTAAAACCCAACCACCTACTTGAGTATTCAGAGCCATTGACTTTCAATGTTATTTTTTCCATGACTGCACTGTTGGACAACAGTACACAAAATAAAGAGTGAGTTTAGTTTGTCGGCTTTAATACACAGCAAATATAACTGCGCATAATTATTATGACTGTCCTAGTTTTAGACCCGCATAAAATTACAAAACATAAATTATGGATGAATTTAGAAAAGATTGAAAAACATTAGGATAATCGGAAAATGTGCGCATAAATTGGTCTTATTTAAACCGCCTTGATTTTTATTGACTTATCATTATCACGAATGTTTATCAATTTATTATGAATAACTATTACATAAGTACATAGAATCTAGAACTCGATCTAAGAACCGTTATATTATACTTATTAATCCTTAGTGACAGCCAAGCCGCGCTCAAGTTACAAAAATATCAAATTGGATCGACTCTAGACCTGTTCTTGCAAAACCTTAAACAAGCTAGATGGACACAACAGGGCAAGGTTGATCTGGGTACCAGGCCAGATGAGATGACTGTTCCCGACGGGTATAGTCGCCGAACAGTTTGGCCGTTGTGCTTCGATGTGGACTGTATGTTCTTAAATAAAACTCGGTTCTTGATTAGTGCTTCTTTATTCTTCTAGGTGGGGTCCGGAGAGCTTACAAATTCTGCTCTGACCGGCCGTGACTTAAACACACTAAGGGTTGGCAACTAGCAGCCTTGTGGGACAGCTGCCGGCTCATGTGGTCAGTTTTACATTTTATCTTAACTAACTACCCACATGAACCGTCGTAATTTGTGCAGCTGTCCCTTTCGTTCGGACCTCTCTTTTTATCTTAAATTTGTTACCTACCCTACGGTATCACTCGTAATCTGGATACCCTACATATTTATTTTCTTAAATACATTGATATTCCTAACAATAGAAACCTATAATTACGAAAGCTAGAGATACTTTCCTAACTTTAATTACCTTAGAGAGGCGTAAGGCCCCTGGGCACGTATACCTGGCCCTTACCTTTGTCAAAACCTTTACCTTTTTCAATTACTTTACCTTTTTCAATAACTTTTACCTGTTTCGAATAGCCCTCTTCTGAAGCACAAAGATAGTTTGAATGTCGGCAGCATTTCCCCACAGTAAAATGCCGTACGACATTACACTATGAAAGTAACTGAAATAAACTAATCTAGATATATCAACGTCAGTTAACTGACGGATCTTCATTACTGCATAAGCCGCAGAGCTAAGTCTATTCGACAATTTAGCTATATGTGGGCCCCACTAAAGCTTGGCATCTAACGTGATAAACCGTGACGTGATAACGTGGTGAACCTAGAAACACAGTGGTGTCCACAGGATTCACATTCTTATCTTTAATTTGTACACTAGTTGTTACTTGCTTAACATTAGGCAATACAAATCTTCCACATTTGGTTTTTCCCTCGTTTAATAGCAAGTTATTTACACTAAACCAGTGAACAATCTTTGAGATCGCATTATTCACATCGTCATAATTTGGGTGTCGTCGTTTCACTTTGAATAAAAGTGAAGTATCATCAGCAAACAATACTATCTCATGACTGTCTTTTACAAAATAAGGTAAGTCATTAATATAAACCAAAAACAAGAATGGACCTAGTATTGAACCCTGCGGAACTCCCATTGTAACCACTGATCCCGGAGATCTTTTACCGTTAATGTCGACCTTCTGAATCCTGTTACTCAAGTATGAGATTAGAAGGCTCAAAGAAGCATCCCTAATTCCATAGTGGTTAAGCTTCCTGACCAAAGTTTCATGTAAAACACAATCGAAAGCCTTGGATAAATCACAAAATACCTCTAGGGCATCCTGTGATTCCTCCCAGGTATCAAATATTTGGATTAAAAGCTCAACACCGGCGTCAGTTGTTGAGCGACCCCTAGTAAAACCATACTGTTTACAATGTAAAAGTTTATTTCTATGAAAATGAATTTGAATTTGGTCTAGCATCAACTTTTCAAAAATTTTACTAAATGTGGGTAGCACAGAAATAGGTCTAAAATTAGAGGGGTCAGAAGTGCTACCTGATTTAAACAATGGAATTAATTTGCTATGTTTCATTAGGTCAGGAAAAACACCACAGTCAATGCATTCGTTAAATATGCAAGCTAAAACTGGAGCTATTGTCATAATTACTGATTTAGCGACATCCACGGAATTACCCCACAGATCAGCAGTTTTCTTTTTATTGAGAGTGTTAAATGTTTTTAATATATCTATAACACAATTTTTTTGAAAACTGAAATTACTTTCACAATCTTTAACATTCTCCTTCAAAACAGATTCAGCTACAGTGGGGGAGGAAATCAAGGCTTTTGTAGTTGAAACTGGAATGTCAGTAAAAAACCTCTCAAATGCTGCAGCAACATCAGCATCAGAAGTCAAAGTTTTATTATCACAATTTAAATTGTACTCATTATTACGACTTCTGACCTTTCCTGTTTCACTATTTATAATATTCCATGTCATTTTTATTTTGTCATTACTATTCTTAATCTTAGAACTCAGATAGTTTGCCTTGGCTAATCGGCATACTCTTTTAAATAACTTTGAATAATTTTTAACATATAATTTGAAGTCGTCGCTGGTGTTATAGTTGCGTTCATCATAAAGTTCATAAAGGCGTTTCCTACTTTTGTGAATACCAATTGTAGCCCATTCATTAAAAGATGCAGTACCACTAACCGAGATCTTTTTTGGAACAAAAGATTTATTAAATTCTGAACAACATATGTTAAAAAAAAAATTATTTTATACACAATCATGGCAGGATTTTTTTGGTAAAACTTTTGAATCGAGTCGCCTGAATCGGAAGTGGGGTGGGGGTGGTGAAGGTAAGAGATGGGGGGAGGAGTACCTCCCCACTTACCCCCCCTGCCGCAAACAGGTAGTTTTTAAGTTATGTTAATTTTTGTATTTTAAAGTTATGTATCATGGTAAAACTTTTGAATCGAGTCGCCTTAATTGGTGGGGGAAGAGGAGGGGAGGAAGGAGGAGTAAGGAGGAGAACTCCGCGTGAGACCTCAGTAAAGTCCCACATCTTTACTGAGGACTCAGGGGTTTGGCGATCATCATTTATCATTCATCATCCTAATCAACACTCGCTATCATCAAGGGAATAAAAAGAAAAAAATAAACTAATGACTAGGCAGTATGCCTAGCTGCCTGTTAGCCTGTTCATTCATGGAACAAATATAATTTAAAAAAATTGCATGTTGTCATTGTCAACTGTCAAGGGACTTCTTGACGGGAAAGTGAAGCGTCATGTCTGCAGTTTTGTTTTATTTTCTAAAATTTGTGTTTTTTTGAATATTAATGTGAAATAATAGTGGATTATTAACCGTTAAGTGTTTGTGAACATGCATGAGCATCACTTTTCAAATTCTCTCAAGAAGTCCGCGTAAGACCTCAGTAAAGTCCCACCTTTGACTATCACTATATACATGTCTGTCTAGACGGAGCATCGCGGTACAAACGCTTCTCAAAATCCGCCCGGTTATGGTATTGAATTTGAAGTGTGCGTGACAGCCGCGTATCTGACACTAACGCGAATGGTTGCCAGCGAATGCCTAATTTCCGATAAAGTAGGGAAAAAATATTTATGCACAATATAATTTTAAAAAGATTCATAACATAACATAACTTTTTAAATTAGGTATGTCTATCGTATATGTAGCTATAACGCATAAAAGAAGCTGGTGTGTTTAGAAAAAATGGATGATTGAAGGCGAGGGCGAGTACAATAAATTAATGCGCTAATGGAAGCCTGCGTGCGTGTGATATGTTTGTAATAGGGACGAAATAGAAGCAACAGGCAGGATAATTTACATTTAATACTTAATCAAAATTGATTTTTTAATTAGAAATTTAAATTAAAATGTTTGCTATGTGTTCAAACAGTTGTAAAGGTTACATATTGTGATGACTGCTCATCAATATCCGTGTCCAATAGTTTACCTACATGAGACGAGAAATATTGACCTTTTAGAGGCACAAACATACACCCGCACTTTCTCAAACATCGTCATCATCATCATCAGCCTATAAACGTCCCACTGCTGGGCGCAGGCTTCCCACGTGGAGATAGCACGTAGGAATATTGGGCTATGGCCCAATATTCCTACGGGGTTATGACCCACCACGCTGGCCCAATGCGTTTTGGTGGGTTTTAACAACTTTCATCTTACGACAAAAAACGGGACCAAACTGGAATATCGATACGATACCATACCACAATAACAATTTATAATAATAGAATTATAAAATATTACAGTAGGTAACTATTATATTTTTTCTTGTTTTAGAACGGAACCTAATCCGAATCCAGCCAAATTCGATGACGAATGTTTGTAAACAGATTACTGTTATACCTAGTTGCAGTAGGATTTTACTTTTTCTTGAGAGACATTCACAAGAAAACAGTTAATTATTGTGTCTTTCTTTCAAAAAACACTAAAAATCCTAGTGAAACTTGACATTTGCACAAATGACAGTAATATGTTTACAAACATTCGGCATCGAATAGGAACCGTGACATTTATTCACGCTCTTATAAATCAGACATCAGTTTAAAGAAAAGAAAAACTTTGAAAGCGTGCAAATTATAATTATATTTAATGTATTAACTTTATTTACAACAAGACCATGTATAATAAATACTGAGTATTTTTTATCATACTTATTATATTTAAACCTCCTTTTATATTCTGCCACCAATAATGGGAATTCTACATTTTGATACCAGCAACACTACGCATACATGGCCGTTATTATTGTTAAACTTTAAATTTTCATTAAAATTTATCGATACTTACAGACGAAACGTGACTTTCCTTTTCGAAAAAAAATTTCTTTTGTAGTTTCGACAGAATTTCACTGAGCAAACGGTCATTTTGCGAACAATTTCACCAAAACGCGAGAGGTAAACACTGCTTGACGGCACAATGACACTGACCGCCAGGATTGCGCGATAGGTCAATTTTGGCTTATAAATTTTTCTACGTTTTTTTGCGGCCAGGCTCTATTAAACATGTATTTAATCAAAGAGTCCCACATCTTTACTGACGAGTCCTCAGTGAGGACTCAAGGGGTTTGGGGAACATCATTTATCATTCATCATCTTAATCACCACTCATTATCATCAAAGGAAAAAAAGAAATAAAAAAACTAATGACTAGGCAGTATGGTCTTAGACCTTAGCCTGTTCCTTCACGGAACAAATAAATTTAAAAAAAAAAATTGTATCTGTCATGTTAACTTTCAAGCAATCTGTCAACCGGCCCGACGGACGGACGCTGATTCGATTGTTTTGTGTTAGAAAAGCAAAAATATTATATTGCCGATTTATTGTGTGTCTACTTTTAAAACAAGATACCCGGAACCAATTTATGCTTACAATCACAAATAGATACCAATTCCGCTTCAAATCTGGATGAGAAAATAATGATTGCGGCTTCAGAACCTTTGGTAATATTTTTGTTTACATAATTTGCCAAAGTGTTTTCAATTGCCTTATCTTTAGAATACCATCATTATGTGAAAATGACCTCAAGAGTAGGTACTTGAGGTCGCTTTCGACAATTTCAAAACTACGTAGAGATACTCAAGTCATAGAAATTTCTTTAAACATTTTTAATTGTGGTCTACAAAGTAACTTACCAGCGTCAGCGCCTCTAACCACCTTCATAAACTTTAAAGTACGATACTATACTACATAGTACGCGTTACTGGACGACCCGGTTCAAAACTGTGCAAAGTCCCAATAAAAAACCCGCTAAATGCTAACGGATTTTATTCATTTTTGTTTCAGGAGTTTGTGCCACACGGGAGGTCTGTGATAGCAAGGCATCCAGGCCGCATCTACGGCCACGGCCCCATCAGCACAGCTTCTGAGAATTCCCTGTTGTACAAGTTGACTAACTTTGCTATCAAAGATGAAAGTTTGTTGGATGCTAAAGATGTGGATGAAGAAGAGTGGTGGAGCATAAGAGAAGTTTACTACAGAAGTTCTGATGGTAATGCAAAATGTGGTTTGTGTATTCATAATAAATACCTAATTAAGTTAACTGCCCTTATGTATTATAACTTATTATATCATTAACTGCTTTAGTGATCCATTTTTTAAACCATGACTAGATCCAGTTTCATGGCTGAAGTTGAACTTAGAAGTTGAGTGAGTAAAATATGGAAATTAAACTGTGTTGTCAAAATCATAGACTCAGCTAACTGTTTACTAAAATTTTTTAATTAATTTGATTTAATTTCTTAAAACTGGTAATTGGTCAAGGTAAAACAAATTAGTTCTATTAAGTAGTAGATTTAAATGTGTTCTTTCATTTTTATTATAGCTTGCACAGGTATTTTTGTTTTTTAGAATATGTTTCATCTAATGGGCCGTTTACACGTATTAAGTTGTCAAGTAGGTAACTAAATTTTAAGTTAATTTTTACTTAATTTTAAGTTGTCAATCATTTACATGTGTCTAACTTATGCACTCTCTAGTTCACTATTTTCTGAGTGGTAGAGCCATGCTGACTGACTCGATTCTATTCTACTTGTTCACTTGACCACTAAATCATTTACTTACCATTTGTGACTAAAGAGCATTTGAGTGACTGTTTCCACGCAAGAATTAAGTTAAAATTTTGTTACCTACTTGAAAACTTAATATGTGTAATCGGCCCATAAGTCGATACACAATTTCCTTTACTTATGTAGTTTATACATTCTTAGATGTTGAAGATGAACCAGCTCAGCAACAAAAAGATCCTAAATATGACATGTCTGAGTCATTCCGACCACCCAGTCGTCTCAAAAATGATTTCAACATATCCATTAAGTCAGAATTGATTGGGACAAAAAGGATGGAGACAGAATGTGGGAACTTTGCCGGCACATCTAGAGGTGGCAGTGCCAACAGTTCAAGCAATATGTCTAAGAAATTTAATCTAAGCAATGGTCAGAGTAAAGGTTTAAAAAGGAGACCCCTGAATCCAAAGACGGACTGTTCCTATGAGGAAGAACTGTATGTAAAGGGATGCACTGCGGTGTGGTCTAAAGGTATACATTATTTAATAATTTTTGTACATTATTTTATTTGCTACCAAATTAGAATTTTTTTTAAACATTTTAAATAATTATTACTTAAGTATTTGTGACATAACTTTTAAAAATAACTTAAATTTATTAATATTAGGTCCGTTGTGGTAAACCACATAACTATAACAGCACAATATCTCTCTTTGAGCTTCTTATAAGTTTTTAAAGTCAATATCAAAATATTATTATTAATATACTTTATTAATAAACACATTATCGTCTAAAATACAATTAGTCTTTCATATTTACTATTAGTGGACAAATAATGTAGGGTTAGTAAAACAAAAATAGATTTATAGGTAAAACTTCACATGTAATTAAACATTCATATTGAAATATTTAATTGGCCTGACTATTTAAACAGTGGTATAAAATTAACATGCCTCTTTTTGCTCTGGCTGACAATGTCTAGTCTCCCACAAAGTCCAATATTCTAAAGAGCCCAGTATCCTAAAACATCCAGTATCAAAAGGTCCACTTACTAAAAAGTCTAGTATTTCACAATGTCATGTCCTAAAGCGTCCACGTGTCAAAAGGTCAACTCACTTAAATGTCTAGTTTTATTTTGGGACCTTCGTTAAATCCCTACTAAATCGTTATACTAAAGGACCATGGGAAATGTTGTCCCCACCATCCAACAAATTTGAAATTAGTGTCATTTGAAGGGTCTAGTAGGATAGATATTTTTTTACTTATTTATATAGGTTATAAAAAATATATTGTTTTTAAATATTTTACTTTTTTTCCAACAAAATAAGATTGCAAGAGCAGACCAGACTCCACAGGCGGCACCCGTTCACGAGTATGACACGTGAATCAGCCATCGCTTTGCTCAACCATGTTTTAGGGAACGTAACGACCCGACGCACATGTTACCACCGCAGAGACACTTTGAGAGAGCATGACACACTCGAGCAACGCCAACTAAAGCAAGAAAACAATAAAAGTTTTTTTTTAATTATAAATAAACCCAATACTTTTTGCAACTAACACCTGCGGCCTGCCAAGCACCTTACTACAAGTACTTTAGGCTTCTTTGGGTCCCAATGTACAAATTGACACGTATCCTATGACTGTTGTAGGGTGGAGACGGGGTTCATACAAAATCCCCCATGGTCCTTTAAAAAAGAAAACAAAAATACACCTTATTTTTTTTTCATTTTAATAAAACAAAATAAAACGTTGGCTTCGAATTGTTTCTAATTAAAATTACTATGATCGCCAGGAATGATGTTGATGTTAAAAATAAGACTCAAGACTGCTAGTTATATGCTAGTTTACTTAAAACGTGAAAAATATACAAATAAATTAAATGAGTTGTAAATCTATATAAAATGATGCGTCGCTGTCCGAGCCTCAGCGCGCATTGGTTTGACGTCTCGTGTGACGTTACGTAGAAGCAAGAGGCCGTTGCTGTTTAAATAAAAATCAGGCGCATATCTTTGTGTCAAGCTAGTATGTCTAAAGCAAATCAATAGACATAAGTAGCATTTTATTATTTTACAACCGCGACCTTTGCGATCGGTAATATAGAATGGCCCAACAAAGTCGACGCCGCTGACATGAAACGGTTAACTTGGGATCACCCTGTTAGAAGGTAAATTGTCCATTACGAGGTTAAATGGTTTAGGTTTCATCAGTTTACAAAGTCTACAATTATTTACAGTCCCTCTTGCTAATTCCACGTTGCAGAAAAATAAATATTAAGATATTAAAAAAAATTAACAACCCAGCGGAAGTAAAATGTCTAGATAAAAGCGACATTTTGCTCGACTTTAAAGGCGATGGTCCACTGTAAGTTCTTACATTGTGATACGCTGAATATTAGTCATTCTGAGACACTAGACATTACGGGACTGAACGAATTAAAACACTGGTCAATTTTGGACACTTGTCATTCTGACATAGACATTACGGGACTGGGCGAATTAAAACACTAAACATGTTTGGACACTTGTCATTTTGAGAGACTAATGCCCGTTTGCACTAAACATAAGAATGCCTAAGTTCTTGTCTAATTAGTTTAAGCTACTCCTAGCGAAAAATTTGCTTGCACTAACCTTAGGCAATTCCTAACTCCTCTTAGGAGATTCATATCTTTATGAGCCCGAATAGGATGCGCCTAACGAGTAATGCGATACTTAAGTTGTGTTTTTTGTGTTACATTATAGAGATTTCCTTAGCCTGTCCAACTTCGGTTGGCAAACGACTAAATAAAAAAGTATTTTATGTCATTTTCTGTCTGTCACAATCAATCAGGCACTTTTTGATGTGTTTTTTTGTTTTCATTTCGATTGAGTTGTTTAGGTTTTTTATGTAGTAAAGCATAAAAAAGCGTAGAGATAAACCACGAAAAGATGATACGCCTCTCCACAATTTGTTTTGAATGTGTGTGTGCATATACGTCACATTGTACAGTAAAGCAAAGTAAACAATAAAGTAAAGTACTAACTGCATGCAACCAATGTACCAAAAAGATGGTTATTGTTATAAATAACGCATCTTATCACAATACTTTAGCGAAGAAAACACCTACTTCAAATAGCAATGAACCAGAAACGCATAAATAAAAATAAAAACAAACCTATTGACGAATCCATGAAAAAGATCAATCTTTACGATATCATTATAAGGAACAAATAGGACAAAAGGGCGTTTGCTATTGGCTTGATTGCAAAACAGTACGAGTGTTTTTTTTAATACTAAAAAAACAAAACCGTCTATTTATTTAACTTTATTATAAATAACAGCAATACTACAAAGAGGAAATATGATTAAGCAACCATGCCTTATGAATGTGCATGATAATTGATGGTTAAACAAACTTACCTGAAGTGAAGTTTGACCGTAATTGTACGAGACGTTGCATCCGAAGAGATTTATATTCACAAGGTAGGCCACTCTTCAATGTACCAGGCATCCAACACATATTAAGAGCTATCTAAAAGAAATTTTATTAAAAAAAACATAAAACGTTACCCATAGTATAGACACAGGCGCCATCTAGTGAATACCAACCGAGTGCACGAGTTTGCCACCCGCGCTGTCATCGTCATTCACTTATAGAGCTTTTTTGCAAAATTAATTTATATGGGCCAGCATGTAAGGGAAGGGAGGGATCTTTATATAAATCTCTTCGGATGCAACGTCTCGTACAATTACTGATCGATTACAATCTTTGGATCTCACGTCTCCGAATATTTCGGATGACTAGGTTTAGTCCTGTAAATACCTTTAAAAAATCGAACAACTAAATCAGCTTCACTATAACGTTTGCCCTAAATAGCTAGTGCAGAACGATGCATATTTAATGAACTACAACCAATTTTTGCTGTTAACAGTTAACCGTAAGGAATTTTGATAGAATTGGAAGTGGGGAGTTATAGAAATCAACTTTATAAATATCACAATAACTCCACCATTTCGTAAAAGCGACATTGTATTGTTTTAGTGAGGATGTAGACAATGAGGAAATCATCACCTCGATGGTTTCATTACATAACGATTGTCTTTGAAATGCTTTTCTGATAATTTGTATGCTACCAGGGTAAGTTCCTTGCAAAGGGGGTGCTGGGTCCTGAAAGGTGATAATAACATATCGTCACTTGGGCCGAAGTATATTGGTGGTAAGCTACTGAGGTAAGTAGGGGATACCAGGGTTGACTCGGCCAATACGATACGACTAGTACACCAGTGGCTTCGTCGTTAATTATTTTCCTGAAGCATTTTAATATGAGCGAGAAAGGGGGAAAGGCATAAAAATAAAATATATTCTAATTTAAGGTGAATTCATCTATGTCAAAGGCGTAGGGGTCTCGTTGCCATGAGACGTATTTATTGCATTTATAATTTTGGTAAGTAGCAAAGAGATCTATAAGAGGTGTCCCAAACGATTGAACAATTTTTTCGAACACAGGTGCCGACATTTGCCATTCTGTGTCGATATGCATACGCCGTGACTCCTTATCCGCCTCGAAGTTATCTTTAGATTTTATGTAGGATGCAAAGACAAATATTTTGCGTTTCTCGCACCATTGCCATAGACAAGTGATATTATTTAAAGGAACTTATTGTACTCCACCCATTCTATTGATATTATTTGTTCAAGAATGCGTTTACGTTTTCCTATTGGCAATCGCAAACAAATATTTTCTGAATTTAATTCAAAACCGAGAAATTTTCTAGTCTTTTGTGGTTCCAAGTTACTCTTTTTGAAGTTTTTATCAAAGCCTAGATTTGTAATAAACAAACAGTTTCGAAAACAAAACTTTTACATTCTTCATAAGAATGGCCAAGGCACAAGATCTAAATATATTTGAATTAAAAAAACCTCTGTTTCTAAGATAAATCCGGTAGATAAACCGGTTTCATGAGTTTCGTAAAGACATAATAAAGTGCTGAACTAAGTCCAAACGGTAGGCACTAAAATTCATACGTATTACTTTTGTGTCCCAAAAATTTGAACCGTAAATACTTTTTGTAGTTTTCATTAATAGGAACTAAAAAAAAAATACGCGTCTTTAATATCAACATTGGCCATATAACTGTCTTGGAACAATAATTTGCTTGCTGTCCGTATGTCCTCCATTTTAAAGTGGTATGAGGCGACAGCTTTATTCTACGATTTTAGGTTCAAGATAAATCTGGACGATCCATCACTTTTAGGTGTTAAGAATATGGGAGAAATAAATTGGTCTTTGACATCCTCTCATATGCATATTACTCCTGACTGGCACAAGTCAGATATAGCTGTGATTAACTTACTTATTTCAGCCGAAGAAAAGTTAGGAGCGATAGGTTCAGTAGCTTGCTTTACAGTATTATTAAACGGTATTTTGTAACCCGTAACGTACTGTCAGACTACCGGGTCATTTGCGATTGAACACCATGTGTCAACAAAACAAAAAATTATACGTACAGCGTGTAAGGTAACCTTGGTTGTTATTTACGCAACATCGGTCTGTATGACGGTCTCACTGCTGTCGTGGTGTGATAGCGGGCGGACGTCGGTGCTTGCGCTGATCGCTTCCGAGGTCGATACGGGAATCTTTGCTTGCTCCCACCCGGCCTGGCAACCCATGACCTTGTTGGTTGGATGGGTCTTGCCACTTTCCCAGCTGGGCGACGTAGTTCTTAGTGAAGTTGACGGTCCAATGTTGTTAGTATTCCGTATTTGCAAACCAGATTTTTCAGCGGCCTTAGCAGCGTCTATCTTTTCTCCCAAATTTTCTCCAAAAGAGTGTGCGTCTCTTTTAACATCTTGTGTCATTGACAAGAATTTTTTATCAAGAGTAGGCAGGTAGTGTAAGCATTTTCCTATTCATGGTATTTTCATAATGTAAATGCAGTATAATTTGGCCAAATTCAAACAGGTATCAAAGTTGTTGCTAACAGTTCTTTTTTATTATCTTTGTTCATACCATCTATGAGGATTTCCCTAGCGTTTAGAGACCTCTTCTGGTATTTTGGGTCCCAATGGTACCTCCTTCACTTTAGAAACTCTAAGAACGTCAAGAAAATCCGACGATATTGGATTTATAACTGGCAACTCCTCTGTGCGCTTGGATTATTACGACTAGGTATCGCTAGCGTCCTGGATGGTCTGGGTAAGATCCGGACTGTGTACTTGTGCTACGGTCATGACAGATCGTAAGTCATTTCAATATTAGATTTATCTACGTCCGTTATTTACGGTTCTTTATTGAAATCGGAGTCACTAAGCCTTGTGGTAGGCGAGAGGCCCGCGCAAACGAAGTCATTTGAAAGGAATGATCAAAGAATAGAATTGCCGTAATCGCGTCACAGCATAGGGTAGGTACCCGTAATATCGATCGTAATCGCGTCACGATACTAGATTTCATATTAGCACTGACCGTAATCACGTCACGGTACTACATAAGGATAGGTACCCGTAATATCGATCGTAATCGCGTCACGATACTAGATTTCATATAAGCACTGACCGTAATCACGTCACGGTACTACATAAGGGTAGGTACCCGTAATATCGATCGTAATCGCGTCACGACACTAGATTTCATATTAGCACTGACCGTAATCACGTCACGGTACTACATAAGGGTAGGTACCCGTAATATCGATCGTAATCGCGTCACGATACTAGATTTCATATTAGCACTGCCGTAATCACGTCACGGTACTACATAAGTGTGCAGTATGTAAGGCGGAACTGTAGGATTTTGTAGAAAACACTTGCATACGAAAAAACGCTCCAATAAAAGATTAGTAAAAAAATAAAATAGTATGTAGGTAACTACTGCCTCGCGCAAACAAAGAGTCATTTGGAAAGAATGACCGAAGAATAGAATTACCGTAATCGCGTCACAGCATAGGGTATGTACCCCTAATATCGATCGTAATCTCGTCACGATACTAGATTTCATACTAGCACTGACCGTAATCACTTCACGGTACTACTTATGTGTTTTTTACTTTTTATTATTATTTAAAAAAGCTATACGTCTTATGTATTTTTGAAAATCGATAAACAGTGAAAAAGTCAAAAAATTTGGGTAACCACAAAGGCACTAGCGAAAGTATTAATCGAAATTAAGAAGGAAATGTACTATGAAATATATTTCAATAACGTTTCTACTTTGAATGTCTCACTAAGAGGTTCTGAGTCGTATATTCGCTAACGAATCACATAGTTTTTAAAAAATCGTTTGTCTTTGTAATTTAATCATAACATCGACAAAATGTAATATTTAAAACAATGACTGACCTGATTTACTTGGCGATCGTCGTTTACGCAGTTTTTCCACATGCGTATATAATGATTATCCATGCTTCCTTTTGCACATAGTTTTTTGCTACACAAAACACTTTTAGGGTAACGATGTGCGGATGCCCGAACACGAAAAGCGAATGACGATGACAGCGCGGGTGACAAACTCGTGCACTCGGTTGGTATTCACTAAAGATGGAACAAATCATTGATAGCAGTGAAAAATCATATGATTTAGTCTTAGATTAAAACAAAAAGGGAAGATACGGCATTAGCGTCTCGTGAGTAAGCCGCTAAAATTAGGCCTAAAGGCACAATTTCACTTCAGTCGCAATTTGCCGAGCGTACAGGCTACATCGTACTGTTGCGGACATTCGGCTGTGATAAAAAGAGAGAGACGCTACTCCGCAGTGGCGTCGGAATCGGTCGTACCGTACTCGTACCTACTCGTCTGTTGCGAAGCGACCGAGACGTCAACGCGCTACTCGCTGACTCCCTCGCGCTGACGTTGAAACTTACTGCTCTGTCTCGCTCGCTCGATTTACACTTTTATAGGTGTGCGTGTGTGAGTGTTTGCATATGTAGTTGAGTAGGACTATATTTTGATTGACTACAAGTAGGAGCATGCCGTATCTTCCCTTTTTGTTTTAATCTAAGGATTTAGTTTTTCATATGACATAACTGCTATTGTCATTCGCAATCGCAGCGATTATGATTTCTCACTAGTGCGTGCGTGTATGAATGATCGAATGAAATCGCGCGGAGCGACCGCGGCGAGCATGCACGACAATCATACGAGCGAGGTGTGAGCGGGACGCATCTACTTAAGCAATCCCTGCGTGCGAGTAGTGCGTCCGATCGACCTGTGACCCGGGTCGCAGTCGCAGTCGCAGTTTAAAATGAAATGACATTTCACATGTGCGGGCGGTCGTCCTCGTCAGTTATAAGCACGTGCGCGTTGTTGTTTGACATATATTCATGTCATGTTACATCATAATCATTATTCAATTACCATGTCATTTCATTTCAATATTTGCAATGATAAATAGTAGGAAAATCACTCTCAATGAAAAATAGCAGGTGTGAAAAATAGCAGGTCAAATCACTGTGATAAAAAAAATCATATGATCATATGATTATGATTTCTAAATAGCAATCATTTCCATCCCTAGTATTCACTAGATGGCGCCTGTGTCTATACTATGGGTAACGTTTTATGTTTTTTTGAATAAAATTTCTTTTAAATAGCGATATAATCATCTTAATATGTGTTGGATGCTTGGTACATTGAAGAGTGGACTACCTTGTGAATATAAATCTCGAGGATGCAACGTCGAAGTACAATTACGCACGGCATAGCAGACCAAATAATTTCGAATTAATTTTGATTTGTGTGCTGACAGCTCGCTCGTTGACAGTACCTAATTTTCAAATTCTAAAACAGATTTTGTTTTTTAAAATAATAGACCATAAACAATCTATCATTCCAATCGTTCGTCATTCTTTCATCATTCACTTTACTAGGGAAATCCTTAGTTTCGTCACAGCTGAGACAGAACTGTTAGTGCAAACTAATTTTTTTGTTAGGCTGCTCCTAAGCTTAGGTGTATGTATCTTAACTAGGACAAGCCTAACCCAAGTTTAGTGCAAACGGGTGTAGGTATTGTCAGCCAGAGCGTCTCCTTTTTTGTGTAAAATAAAATTACAGTGCTTGACATATTTTACAGGTTTAATTTCTACTCCTGCTACAAAATTATCAGCCCCAGAGCACAGGGAAACAATATGTTGCTACACTATAGACAGTCTGATCAAACATGCAACATTTTGCAACTTTCATGTGAACATAAACAATACAATGCTGATTGATGCATTGAATTCTCAAATAGCTGATGAAAAGAAGAATATTAAGATAGAAGACACAACGGAACACATAGAAAACCAAGTGATGCCCACAATTGTAATAATGGATAGTAAGTGCATGCGAGTATTCGGAACAGATGGCAGAGAATATTTGAACAGTGTGCCATTTCAAGTAAAGAAAATCTGGCCAATGAAATATGGTCTGCTGTTAGAAAAACAAGCGACTCCCGCTATGCACAATTCAATACTGCCTTCTTCGTTTATCAAGTTCAATGAGTCTCATAATGGCACTTTCTCGAGACCAAGAACATATTTACCGAATATGAGTGCACGATTACGCGCCGAATCTGTCTCTGGGTACGAGCAGGATGTTCCTCTACCCACATGCTTCTCCCTATCGCATCCTTTAGATGAGGTCACACCCATTCTTATGAAGTCACCATCACAAGGCTTACAATACTACAATGATGGAGATCTTCAAATCATGTTTGTCAGTGTAAGCCCAAGTATAATTCTTCTCTATGATTGGAAACTGGGTACTCATTCGCTATGGAAGATACGGAAAGCTTTACGCGACGAATGTCTGTCGATGTGTCCAAACACCAATTCCACAACGACTATGTTTAGTCAATCGTGCGATTTCATAGGCAGTCCGATGCACAGCAACGTTGGCCGTAATGCCACAAGCTGTGTGGCTGGTTTAGGAAGTCCATACCAATCCAAAAAGGGTCCGAGTACGCCCACATTTTCAAAGTCGCGACAAAATAGTCCGATGGCTAATATCTTTCACCAGCAAGGGTTATCGCCGCATGCGTCGATCGGGCAAGCGTCCTCGATATCTATGATGGCCAATACGGCGTCACAAACGCCACCTTCGTTGCCGCTGTACCCTGATATTTGTTTGGATCACATCTGGACGGATAGCCAGCAGTTGCGTCGAGATCGTGTTGAAAACCCTTCTGATATGAAAACATTTTTGCACACTGATTTGGTTGGGCACGATTATCTTTGCTTCATTGTGAAGGTGAGCGGGGTCAGCAGACTCCAAATAGTTCGACTGCAGAAGTCTCACTCGCATGGACAATCGTCGAAGAGCAATCTGATTGTCGGGTCAGTTTCGACGGTTTTGGCGAAGGACGCGGTCGTTTTGGAGCACCTCAAAATGATAGCACTCATTGATGAATCTGGAAACATTATAGTGCAGTCCGGAAACAATGTTGTTGGCAAGGTTTGTGTGCTATTTATAATTAAATCAAAAAAAATTATGCTTTACAAAATTTCTTATGTATGTAATGATAATTATAAAATAGGTAAACAACACATTATTTTTAAACCGAAATGTGACATTAGTGCAGTTGTTAGGAAGCCATTCTGGATTAACTATTTGTTTTTGTTTGAACTCCTCTGTCCCTTTTACATGTTTGTCTTATTCTTATTAAGTTCTTTATACACTATCAGACAGCTACTAAGAAAGAAGTAAAACCAGTTGTCATGTCATACTTAAACATTATTCGATAGGTCCACGTAGGCGGAGTCCTAGCGCGCCTCATCGACTCTCCATACACCAAGCGCACAGCGTTTCAGTCGCCGTTCCCGAGACGCAGTAGCTTATTACCAAGCCGATGTAACGACGCGAATACATTCGACGACTCGGCACTGCATCTGTTGTCGCCGGTGCCGCATACTTCGGCGTCGCGGATGGAACAAAAAGAGACACTTGGTAAGAGCTCAGCTGTCGGAATGCCAGACATAATAGAAATTAAATTGTCAGCAACCTCTAGGAGTCTTGCTGCCGTAATACCAGACACAATAGAAATTATATTGTCGGCAACCTCTAGGAGTCTTGCTGCCGTAATACCAGACACAAAAGAAATTAAATTGTCAGCAACCTCTAGGAGTCTTGCTGTCGTAATACCAGACACAATAGAAATTAAATTGTCAGCAACCTCTAGGAGTCCTGCTGCCGTAATACCAGACACAATAGAAATTAAATTGTCAGCAACCTCTAGGAGTCTTGCTGCCGTAATACCAGACACAGTAGAAATTAAATTGTCAGCAACCTCTAGGATTCTTGCTGTCATAATACCAGACAATAGAAATACAATTGTCAACAACCTCTAGGTGTCTTCGTGACAGACAAGGGGGTAAGATGAATTAAAAAAATGGCTTCTAAAAATTGTGATACCTTTTATTGGCTCGAAGAAAAGGTAAGAAAATAAAACATGTGGTTGACACACAACAATGTTTTGTAACTTTCCCTCGCTCATTACAAAATGAAAGAGGTTAAAAATCATCATAATCATATTATAGTTTGCAGTTTGTTATAGAGATTTTGGATACAATCAACTCTAGCTCTAGCCCTATTTGTTCTAAAAAGTAATACCAGTAGTGAACAGTGTGCTTTAAATGCATATTTTGCATACGCATACGCATGGTTGTGGTACGGGGCTATCTTGTGGGGACACTGCACCGTCGCACATGACATATTTATCCAGCAAAAGAAATGTCCCAGAATAATTGCCAACATCCACCAACCTGAGTCTCGCAGAAACTATTTCATAAAGCGCAATCTTCTTACTTTTCCGTGCATATATATTCTAAAAACAGCCTCTTTTGTAAAAAAAAATCTCACATACTTACTTCGAATTCACTAAAAACTCCCGACATCAAAATAAACTCATTCTTCCTGAACCCAAACTAGAAATGTATATAAAAACAGCCCACACTATAGATCCATTCTCATATAAAGTAAAATCCCACAAACTTTAAAAAAAGAAAAAATAATAATTAAACAAACTAAACAGTACCCACAAAAATGCTACTAGTCAATACAGGAATTCATGTCTGACAAAGATAATAAATAAAAAAATGTATAAAAACGTTATCAACGGAAAGCTCACCCTTGCAACTTTTATTTAGAATTATAGGTATTTTGTTCTTTTGTATTTAGCAATACGATAATATTTTATAAAAGTTAGATAAGTTTTATATTAGTTTGCGACGCCTTATCAGGGTATGTCACAGGCCATCATATATTTTTATAATTACTGTATTGTATGATAGTGATACTGTAAATAATGAAGTAAGTAATTAATAAATAACAAGGATGTTGGGTCCTTTCATAGAATGTAATAAATTTTTATAAATCAAGGTTATGTGTTGTGTAAAGTTCAATTTACTTTTTGTTTGTTAGTTTCTTCTAAGTAATACAGATTACTACGACATATAATAATCACTTGACTCTTAAAAGTCTTCTCGTAGTCTTTAAAGACGTTCATCCTTTTAGTTTGTAAACCTTTTCATTTTTACAGGTCTCAGCGGTCTTTGCGACGCGGCGGGCTCTCGCCTGACCTTGCAGTTTGACTCTGGAGCGATGTACCGAATATCTTTGCCTACGATATCGTGTTCAGCCCTCGTCACCCGATGTTGCACCGCCTTGAAAGCTATACTACCTAAGGATATCACTATGCAGGTAAAATCACATTTTTTTTTATTCAGCCCTACCCTCCTACTACTCTTTACGGTTTAGGGCTGTAATGTAACTTAATTAATTCATAAAAAATTTATTCACTTAAACGTAACTTAAAGTAAAAATATAAGTAATTTTTTTATAGTTATTGCATAGAGTTTTATAAATGTTTAGAATAAAAGGCATTTTAAGACGCGCTTTCTATTGTAAGACATTTTATAATATATTTTATCTATACTAAACATTTGATTGTTTGGTTGTATTGAATAGGCTCCAAAACTACGAGACCGATTAAAAAAATTCTTTCACCGTTGGGAAGCTACACTATCTGCGGTTGACATAGGCTATATAATAATTTCAGAAAAAATTAGGAATCCTTACTTAAACTCAAATAAATTCCCTACATTGCGACCAATTTTGAAATTTCTTTCACCGTTGGGAAGCTACTATCTCCGAGTGACATAGGCTATATGATAATTTAAAAAGAAATTAGGGATCTTTACTAAAACTCAAATAAATTCCTAACATCGCGACCGATTTAAAAAATTCTTTTACCGTTTGAAAGCTACACTATCTTAGGGTGACATAGGCTATATTATAATTTCAAAAAAAAATTAGGGATCCTTACTAAAACTCAAATAAATTCCTTACATCGCGACCGATTTTAAAAATTCTTTCACCTTTGGGAAGCTACACTATCTCCGGGTGACATAGGCAGCATAGGCTATATTATAATTTCAAAAAATTGGAATGTTTACTAATACTCAAATAAATTCCTCCCATCGCGACCGATTTAAAAAAATCATTCATCGTTGGGTAGCTATCTATCTCCAGGGGACATAGGCTATATTTTAATTTAAAAAAAATTAGGGATCCTTACTAAAACTCAAATAAATCCCTTACATCGCGACCGATTTAATCAATTCTGTTACCGTTGGGAAGGTACACTACAGTATCTCCGAGAAACATAGGCTATATTATAAGTTCAAAAAATTTGGGATCTTTACTATAACACAAATAAATTTCTTACATTGCGATCGATTTTAAAAATTCTTTCACCGTTGGGAAGCTACACTATCTCCGGGTGACATAGGCTATATTATAATTTAAAAAAAAAATAGGAATCTTTACTAATACTTAAATAAATTCCTACCATCGCGACCGATTTAAAAAAATCATTCATCGTTGGGTAGCTACACTATCTCCAGAGGACATAGGCTATATTTTAATTTAAAAAAAAATGGGGATCCTTACTAAAACTCAAATAAATCCCTTACATCGCGACCGATTTTAAAAATTCTTTCACCGTTAGGAAGCTACACTATCTCTGGGTGACATAGGCTATATTACAATCTCAAAAAAATTAGGGCTCTTTACTAAAACTTAAATAAATTCCTAACATCGCGACCGGTTTAAAAAATTCTTTTACCATTGGGAAGGTACACTACAGTATCTCCGAGAAACATAGGCTATATTATAAGTTTAAAAAATTTGGGATCCTTACTATAACTCAAATAAATTTCTTACATCGCGATCGATTTTAAAAATTCTTTCACCGTTGGGTAGCTACACTATCTCCGGGTGACATAGGCTATATTATAATTTCAAAAAATTAGGAATCCTTACTAAAACTCAAATAAATTCCTTACATTTCAACCGATTTAAAAAATTCTTTCACCGTTGGGAAGCTACACCATCTTCGGGTGACATAGGCTATATTATAATTTCAAAAAATTAGAGATCTTTACTAAAACTCAAATAAATTTCTTACATCGCGACCGATTTAAAAAAATCTTTAACCGTTGGAAAGCTACTTTATCTTTAGGTGACATAGGCAATATTAAAATTACAAAAAAATTAGGGATCTTTACTAAAACTCAAATAAATTCCTTACATCACGACCGATTTAAAAATTCGTTCACCGTTGAGAAGCTACACTATTTCCGGGTGACAGGTTATATTATAATTTCAAAAAAATTAAGGTTCCTTACTAAAACTCAAATAAATTCCTTAGATCGCAAACGATTTAAAAAAATTCTTTTACCGTTGGAAACTACACTATCTCCGGGTTACAGGCTATATTATAATTTAAAAAAAAATGGGGATCCTTACTAAAACTCAAATAAATTCCTTACATGGGGACCGATTTAAAAACTTCTTTCACCGTTGGGAAGCTACACTACTGTATCTCCGGGTGACATAGCCTATATTATAATTTCAAAAAAAATAGAGATCCTTACCAAAACTAAAATAAATTCATTACATCGCGTGCGCTAAAGCCCTTGTCAAACAGACAGCGAACCGAAAGCGTGGCGAAGCGATTTTATTTTGTAATATATGAAATTGTTTTGTTCTGGTCACATAGAAAAGCGAAAGCGAACCGATCCGTGCCGATACCGTGGCGAACCGAAAGGCGTGTGACGCCATGACAAACACAAGGCGAGCGCGCGAAGCGAGGCGTGAGCGAGATAGTTGTATTAACTGGCTTTGTATGCACGACGTCAAACAAAAAGCGAATGCGAGACGCGAAGCGAAGGTGATGCGTGATGGTTGTGTTTATTTATAAAAAAAATCAAACTATTCCGACACGTGGCCATAATAGATACCGAAAAGTTTATAGAATGTATTAAAAAATACCTAATAATGTATAATACACGTCACAATGACTATAAAATACATGTTTGCCATCGATACAATCGCGTCATTGAGAGAATGCGGACCGAAGCTTCGGTTTACATTCTCCACGAGTTCGGTTCGCTGCGCCTGGTTTGACGTCTCCGCTTCGGTTCGCATTCTCCACGTTTTCGGTTCGGTTCGGTTCGCTTGTATGTTTGACAAGGGCTTAAGAAAACTATTGATGACAAGCGGCCGCTCGCGGTTTCACCCGCGTGGTTCCCGTTCCCGTGGGAATATTGGGATAAATAGTATCCTATGTGTTAATCCAGGTTATAAACTTTCTGTATGCCGAATTTCATCCAAATCCATTCTGTAGTTTTTACGTGAAAGAGTAACAAACATCCATCCATACTTACAAACTTTCGCGTTTACAATATTAGTAGGATAGAATAAAGTAATGTACTATGGCTTTGCAGAACACATCATTATCTACAAAAAGTGTTGCGATAGCATATGTCTTACTATTATAGTTAAGTACGTCACAATAAGTGTTCTTATGTGGGGAGTCATTTTGAAAATTCGTCACGGGGTACGGGGTCCACGCGAACGAAGTTGCCGGCTGTCTGCTAGTTAACTATAAAATTAAAAATGAACTGTGTAGTGGCGACTCATTAAAAGAATACTACCGACCCATCTCTCCTCTTGGGTGTTGTAAATGGCGACTAACGGACTAAAGACTGCACATACATCCAACAGCAAAGAGCGGCGACGGGTTTACCACCTGTCACGCTGCGCACATATGTAGTTTTTATTTGGTGAAACGTGGACTATGGCAGAAGACCGATTTTGCGGTCCTCACTGCCTTGTCTCTGACTAACCCATAGCAGGGGGTGTCACTCCGCAGTTTAGGCACCTGAGTAAAGAAACGGAACAGAAACAAAGCTTCATACAATGCGCCGTCGCGAGTCTCTCCGTTTGTCCACTGGCCGAGCAAACGTAAATACTGTGGTAAACCGGTTTTATCCAGCGGCTAGTGGACACGCACACATGCGCCGTATGCTTGTAGTAGTTGACTCGCGACGCCGCGGTTGTATGAAGCTTTGTCTCTGTTCCATTTCTTTACTCATGTGGTATAGGTACGTTCTAAGCTTTAAGCTACCTGTTTCAGACCTAGAGGTCCCGGGTTCGATTCCCAGGGGGGGGTACATCTTTGTGTGCTCGGGTTGGTTGGTGGTAGGGCTGTTAAGTCCGCCTGGCTAGCTACCACCATCTTATCTAAGTCTCGCCATAACAACGGTGTTTATAACATTGTTGTGTTCCGGCAGTATGAGATAAGATAGCCAGTTCCTCAGTGGTTGAGGATTCCGGGTGAAGAGCGCTTCCACCTTCGGGTCTTATCATCACTTACCATCAGGTGAGATGAAGGCCAAGCGCTTACCCGTTGCCAATATAAAAAATAGGTATGTATGTATTTATTTTATGATTTTTATCCAGGTCATAATAAAGTGGTATGGCGTTCGTAACGCACCCGGCACGCAAGACCTCACACCAGAACAGGAATGGGCTATGTTCTCCAACCTTCTGTTCTCCCTAATCGGGTATGACGTAGAAAAGCTATCACAAACAAAACAGAACGAAGAAACTGAGCACGCAGAAGTTGCCACAAAAAAACAAAGAACTTCAAGCGATGGCACTCAAGACGATTGGGAGTATTTACTGAACACAAAGCTTCATAAAGCTATTGGCAGTTATATGGCTAGTATGCTGCATATAGCAACAACGAGCTGTGACGCTAAAGGAATGCGATCAATCAGATCTAAAAACAATGTGGAAATGGAAAAACCCTCCCAATTTAATGCCAACGCTCTGCTATTCCCTTACACGGTTCAAATATTGTACGCTTTCCACTTGGTTTATGAAGAAATCAAGTTGAACACCCTAATGTGGTCAGATTTGAAACCTCTATCTGGATTTTTGTATCAGATTTCGAAAGATTTGAAGCTGGATAGCTACGTGAACCACTATTGGTTGGACTTCCCCGCAGAGTACAACTTAGAATATGAAGAGAACGAATCGCAATTGTCAGACGGTGTAATGCAAAAGTTGAATCAGCCAGCTTACTTCAGCAGTGATCCCCCGAACGTTTTCAGCTATTTGAACTCTATGCTGTTGGACATTGATGTTGGCTACTACCCTTATTTGTTTGAAGTCAACGACATGTCAAGAAATCTTATTGAAGTAAGTTTATTTTTTATTTAAATATTGCATAATTATTTTTTGTGTTTTTAGTTTTGTCCATTTCCTTTACGTATGTAACCATATTAAAAACTTATTATGTTGTGAGTTATAGGTAAGGGTTTTGCATTCAAAGATATTGGTTTGTTTATTGCACATCAATATTTTTTAAAGTAATTCATACACACGTAACAATGTTTCCATCGTCGCATCGGTGTTGGCAGTAGTGGGATGCGGCCGTTGCGCGGGCGTGCAGACTATAACCAGGAGATACACCATGATATCGAGTACGCCACGCAGTAGGCGGTACTGCGCGCAATACTCGTCCCCGTACTGTATTAGAGCATATACCTAATATAACAATTTTATCTTAGCAAGTCCTATCTAATAATAAAATGTCTACTAGAAAAAAACAACCAGTCTCAGGTATGCTCGAATGGAATTCGAACCCATAACCTTTGGATTCACGGCCTGTCCACTGCTCTAACCGGTAAGCTACCGAAACCCCAGAAAATTCTGTGAATTTTTACTAGTAGTTAGTGATTTACGCTGCAAGCCAGCGGTGAACTGGTCACTGTGAAGTCTGCCCTCACCGTCGAAAGAAATACTATTGCAAGTATTTAACAATCGATAAAGACGTAATTATCTAATAATGTCAAATTTCTCCAATCTATATTGATCCTTATGCCCAAAATATAAATTGGACCCGGGTATGTCCTAAAACTACGACCAGCCACCGGAGGACGGGCCGCAGCGTCCTCTAGCTAAACGGTGACCCGCTGCGATCCCCAAGCCGCCTGCCAAGCGTGGGGATTATGGC
This sequence comes from Scoparia ambigualis, assembly GCA_963921215.1. NCBI lineage: Eukaryota > Metazoa > Arthropoda > Insecta > Lepidoptera > Crambidae > Scoparia > Scoparia ambigualis. The sequence continues at coordinate 19,493,290 of OY992518.1, forward strand.
AAACCCCCCCCCCCCCCCCCATGACAGACAATATTTGCCCACGGCCCCCAGTCCCCGGCAGCTCCTTTATCCCTGGCCCAACGGGTAGCTGGTCAGGTAACGGAGGAGCAGGGGGTGCGAAGAATCACCGGCAGTTGCTCGGCTACCCACACACCCACCAACGAACCTTGGCCCTGGCAACACACAACATCCGCACGTTGAGGACCGATGCAAAGATTGTAGAGCTGGAGGAAGAATTGAGCAGATTGCGGTGGGACATCATGGGACTATCAGAAATCCGACGAGAGGGGCAGGATATGGTAGTCCTTGATTCTGGCAACATGCTCTTCTTCCGGGAAGGAGAACGAAAATCCCAGGGTGGTGTTGGGTTTCTCGTCCACAAGTCCCTTGTTAACAACGTTATCAAGGTCGATAGTGTGTCAGGTAGAGTTGCGTACCTTATACTCAGAATCACCGATCGGTATTCGCTGAAGGTCATACAGGTATATGCACCAACCTCGACACATCCTGACGAAGAAGTAGAGGCTCTGTATGAGGAGATATCTGAAGCCATACATTCCTCCGAAACGTACTTCACCGTTGTTATGGGTGACTTTAATGCAAAGGTAGGCACAAGGAACGGCGATGAGTTGAGAGTGGGGCAATATGGATATGGACAGCGGAACCAAAGGGGCCAACGGTTGGTCGACTTTATGGAGAAGGAGGAACTCTTTTTGATGAACTCTTTCTTCCGGAAGCGACCAACCAGGAAGTGGACGTGGATAAGCCCCGATGGTTCAACCAGAAATGAGATCGACTTCATCATGACGACCAAGAAGCGTATATTCAGTGATGTCTCCGTGATCAGTAGGGTGAAAACCGGTAGCGATCACCGGATTGTTAGAGGCACACTGAATATCAACATCAAGCTCGAGAGGTCACGTCTGGTGAAGTCCACACTCCGTCCTGGCCCTGCCCAGATCCAGAGCCCGGAACACTTTCAACTCGAACTCCAAAATCGCTTCCAGTGCCTAGCCGAGTGCGAAACTGTGGACGAGATCAGCAGCGGGCTTGTGGAAACTGTCCAAGCTGTGGGGTCTAAGTTCTTTAAGACCCCACGCCGGAAAAAGCCTCAAAAGCTCTCAGACGGAACCATTAAGTTAATGGAAGACCGGAAAGAAATGATACTGCAATCTTCAGCTGATATGTCGGAATATGGCAAACTCAATAGACGAATCTCGAAATCTGTGCGACACGACCTGCGCTCCTATAGTGCTAAATGCATTAGGGACGCAATTGCGCGGAACCAAGGCGCCAAAGTGTTCGCAAAGAATTCGTCTATTGGTCAGAGCCAAATGACTAAGCTGAAGATCGAGGACGGCAGTGTCATTTCGTCGAAGCCGGAGATTCTGAGAGAGCTCGAGAGGTTTTATGGACAGTTGTACACCTCAACACAAGAGCCCGCTGTTGGTACAGCTCAGGACACCAGAGCTAAGTTAACCCGACACTATACCGAAGATATCCCTGACATCAGCCTGTATGAGATTAGTATGGCTCTTAAACAGCTTAAAAACAACAAGGCGCCGGGTGATGACGGAATTACCACTGAACTTCTGCGAGCGGGTGGAAAACCGATACTCGTAGTCCTCCAGAAGTTGTTTAATTCCGTCATGCTCGAAGGTACTACGCCAGAAGCATGGCACAGGAGTGCGGTGGTGCTCTTCTTCAAGAAAGGCGATAACACCTTATTGAAGAATTATAGACCCATCTCACTCCTGAGCCATGTGTACAAGCTGTTTTCGAGAGTCATTACGAACCGTCTCGAACGCAGGTTTGACGACTTCCAGCCTCCCGAACAAGCCGGTTTCCGAAAAGGCTTTAGTACCATAGACCACATACATACGCTCCGCCAGATTATACAGAAGACTGAGGAGTATAATCGGCCCTTATGTCTAGCGTTTGTGGACTACGAGAAAGCCTTCGATTCTATCGAAACCTGGGCTGTGTTGCAGTCCCTCCAGCGTTGCCATATCGACTATAGGTATATCGAAGTGTTGAAATGTTTGTATAGAAACGCTACTATGTCGATCCGATTACAAGACGAGAGTACGAAACCAATCCAATTGCAGAAAGGTGTGAGACAGGGAGACGTCATATCTCCGAAACTGTTCACAAATGCGTTGGAGGACGTTTTCAAGCTCTTGAATTGGAACGGATTCGGCATCAACATTAATGGCGAATACATCACTCACCTTCGTTTTGCCGATGATATAGTCATAATGGCGGAGTCGCTGGAGAACCTCAACACCATGCTCAGCGACCTCAATATCGTATCCCAACAGGTGGGTCTTAAAATGAACATGGACAAGACGAAGATCATGTCGAATGTCCATGTTGAACCCGTACCGGTAATTGTTGGGAGCGATACTATCGAAGTTGTCGACCACTACACCTACTTAGGACAGATTGTCCAGTTAGGTAGGTCCAACCTCGACAAAGAGGTCGCCCGGAGAATCCAACTCGGATGGGCAGCGTTCGGGAAATTACGAGATATCTTTGCATCGAAGATTCCGCAGTGCCTAAAGACAAAGGTCTTTAACCAATGTGTGTTGCCGGTGATGACATATGGCACCGAAACGTGGTCCTTAACTGTTGGCCTTTTAGAAAAGCTCAGAGTCACACAGCGAGCAATGGAGAGAGCTATGCTCGGAGTTTCTTTGCGCGATAGAATCCGAAACGAGGATATTCGCCAAAAAACCGGAGTTGCCGACATAGCTCGTAAGATTTGCAAGCTGAAGTGGCAATGGGCAGGCCACATCGCTCGACGAACCGACAACCGTTGGGGAAGAAAGGTTCTCGAGTGGAGACCACGCACTGGAAGACGCAGTGTTGGTAGGCCTCCCACTAGGTGGACCGACGACATCGTGAGAGTCGCAGGCAACCGGTGGATGCGAGTGGCGAGTTGTCGGTCAGGATGGAGGTCAAAGGGGGAGGCCTATGTTCAGCAGTGGACGTCTTCAGGCTGGTGATGATGATGATGATGACTCCTCCAGAGATTCTACTCCTTCCTCAAGTACGGCGACGCTTCTGCGACTCCTCTGATTTTTCTGGGTGTCTGCTCGTTGACTCCTTTTCACATAAAATAAATTAAAACAATGTTTGCAATGTTGCTCTTTAGGTGTTGACAATAGTGGGGTGCGGTCGGTGCGCGGGCGTGCAGACTATAACCAGACGAGACACAATGATGTCGAGTACGCCGCGCAGTAGGCGGGACTGCGCGCAATACTCGTCCCCGTACTGCCAAGCGGTCATTACGGTGTGCGAGAGAGGTAACTCATTTCTGTATATAACTAGCTTTGGCCCGCAGGTTCACTCTCGTCAAATTTTGCAGGAAAAAGTAGCCTATAACAGTATTTAAGGAACCATATATAACTATCGTAGACAATGTTTATTTACGAAGTAATACAAAGTACTTCCTTAATTGATGTGGCAGCTGCTTCTGCCGTTAGTAAGTATGTTACATTTATCCTTGGTCGAGTGGTTTGAACACCGGTTTTCATGGTGTCGCCATCTCTGAGGTCCTGGGTTCGATCCCCGGCCGGGTCAATTTAGAAATTATGGTTTTTCTAAATTGTCTCGGGTCTGGGTGTTTTCTAAGTATAATAAGTATGTATTTAAGTATTTTTAAGTATGTTTATCCGTTGTCTAGTAACCATTTAACGAGTTTCTTCGAAGCTTCTCTTGGGCTAGATAATTGGTGTGAGTGTAGAAAAGTTTTATTTATTTATTTATTATTCTTCTCTTTATTATCTTAGTGGGGCCTGCAGAGGTCTCCCTCTCGCAGCAGCACGTCGACCCATCTTATCTTATCTTTATTACTTTACATTATTATTATTATTTAATTTTTTATTATTATTATTGTGAGCTGTAGTGTAGTCGTCCCACTACAGATCAAAGGCAATAATAATATTATATATTTTTAGTATTATAGCCTGACCGCAACCGCTGTACCGCGCCTTAGGTATGCGCGGGTGGTGGGGGAGTGGGAAGTAAAGAGCATGAACTCACATGAGATTCGTAGTATCAGACAGATCTTACGATATCGAAGCACAGTTTATTGAAGCTTTATATTTACGAGTATAATTACATCCAATCCGTTTTTGTCCAGTATGATTTTTAGATAAGTACAATTAAAGAACCAATATAAATGAAATAAATCTTTAATTCTTGGAAATATATAATATAAACTTTTTTTGTTTGCTTTTCTTTTCTTAAAATATTCGGTCACTTTAAAAATGACAGTCTTGATTATCTCGAGATAATTCACGACCCATTTTTAGATATTTTATCTCATGTGCGTTTGACACTGACAGCAGAATGACAAAATGGAGCAACTGTTTTGCCCCCCTCCCGCCTCGCCGCTCGCATACCCAAGGCGCGGTACAGCGGTAGCGGTCAGACTATAGTAAATATTTATTAACCGTGTCGCGTAACGGTGAAAGAATACTACCACCCCCTCTCTTCCCTTGGGTGTCGTAAAAGGCGACTAACGGACTAAAAACTGCACATACATCCAACGGCAGAAAGCGGCGATGGGCTCACCACCTGTCACGCTGAGCACATGTGCAGTCGCTATTTGGTGAAAGTTGGACTATGGTAGAGGACTGCTTTGACTGTCCTCATTGCCTAGTCTCTGACTAACCCTTCGGGGATAATAGTCGTGATTATATGTATGTAGTAAATATAGTTATTTCTATTTCCCCTGCCTAGGAATGACACCACGGGACGTAGACAATTTACCCCCAGCGATCGGTCTGCTACTCCTCACCGTGTTCAGCCGCTGCAAAAGTGAACCCCCTGTAGACTGGCCCGTGGAGGCCTACAACCTTATTATGAGAGAAGATTTGGCTCTGCAGGCGGAAATCGCCGATACTATGAAGTCTACCTCCGAGTATATGGAATGTGAGTGTTGTTAAGCTCTACGCCTAACGTATTTTACTTTGTAACACTAGAGCTATCAATCGCGCGTTGCCAACCTTATTTGCCTATGCCAGCCTTACCTAGCCTTAAAAATATCACAATATAATAAAAGGAGTCCTTTATGGAGGGAATAAGCTCGTTTTATGAAGATCCCTATGTCGGAACGATCGCCGAGAGGTTCCACAGCACTGTAGTTACTAATTGTGTAACCAACAGTCTCCTTTGGAAGAGATCTCTTTAGTAATAACTCCCATGAGACTCGATACAATGTGTTAGAGTTAATATACGAGTATAACCGTGTCCCGTAGCGGTGAAAGAATACAACCACCCCATCTCTTTCTTTGGGTGTCGTAAAAGGCGAGTAACGGACTAAAGACTGCACATACATGCAACAGCATAGAGCGGCGATGGGCTCACCACCTGTCACGCTGAGCATATGTGCAGTCGCTATTGGTGAAAAGTGGACTATGGTAGAGGACTGCTTTTGCTGTTCTCATTGCCTAGACTCTGACTAACCCTTCGGGGATAATAGTCGTTACAATGTATGTTTCATAAACTCTGGTAACTATGACTTTTATCCGCTGTGTGATTGCGGCCTTGAGGACCAGACTACCCATGTTGTGGAACGATGTCCAAAGCGCATTTCCCAGGTGATCCACGGGACCTCTACGACGACCTGACACCAGCAGCTATAGACTGGTTGCGTGACCTGGAGGTGGACCTATAATATTAACCGACCTACAATTTCTAGCGATACGTCATACGATTAAATAAATAAATTCACATAATGTAACCCCTACGCTTTCCGCAGCTCTAGCTTTAGAGGTATTGGAGAAAGAAACGGCGTATTCACTGAGCAGCAACCAAATGGAGGACCAGGTGCAGCCGAAGAACGAAGAGAGCGACACCCACACGGGCATGGAACATCTCAACACTAAGCTCTTGAGCTTGCTTTACCCGAGGGACCACAGGTAAAATTTACATACGCACACAATCGAGAAAATTTCCGGTAGACCACTCTTCGGTGATATTCTCTTGAGCTCCATTAGGATTGCGCGTACGTGTACGCAGGCCACACCGAAAAGATCGGGAATGGAATACTTTTGAATAAATTAGACTTAAAATCTTTTTGGTAAGTATTTGAAAGGAAAATGACCAAACCAGCCTATTCGATAACTATTGCGTCTTAATCATTCACATATCAAAAGTGTTCTTTTGAGTTATAATGATTACTGTTAAAAAAGGTTTTCTATAGAACGCCGCGTTAAGGGTCAAGTGATAAATAAATACTGAACTGAACTGATAATCATACGAGAACAGTTGTCGTAACCTCAAAATACCTAAAAAGTCGTAAGCTAAAAATGAAGATAGCTTCAAACTCCCGCATGATATTGTAATGTAATTTTTTCTTCATAATTCAAAGCATTGCTGCTATTGATTACTGTTTATTTCATTAAAGCGCTGTGTTACGCTAAAAAAACTAGCCTAACTCCCATAGTAAAATGGTCATTCTTCTTTCCGGTAGACCACTTTTCGGTGATATTCTCTTGCCACACCGAAAAGATCGGGAATAAAATACTTTTGAATAAATTAGACTTCAAAATTTTTTTGGTAAGTATTTGAAAGGACATAAAATTTTTGGTACCTACTAAAATAAAAGAAAAATTAACTGCAACAATTTCTATAAGTACTTCCTTGTCCAAGAGACTAAATGCTATCATTCTGTATATATTTAGATTTTTGATTACCTCCGTTAAAGAATACTGTATTTTGATAAGTTTTGTACGTTTCTGAACGATAGTTCCGGTTTTTTTAATGTTAACGAACGCAGGGTTATTAAGTAGGTAAGTCTATGAGGTCTATGGTAATGTAGAAACGTATCGTTAAACACAGTAATTTTTTCGCACTTATAGTATTTAGCAATGATACACACAACTAACACAACGAAAGCGCGGCCGGGAATCGTCTGGCGACTGAAAGTCTAACATCTATCTATGATGCGTTTTGACAAATAAAACGTCAGATAAGCGTCACTTTTTTATTCGAATAACATAAAGTGTCACAATCCGACTATAATGTAGCCATTTTCGAGTAGAAATCAATGTTGGTTTTTATAAAAAAAAACCGAGGTCTTTAAATTATTAATACCGTCATAAATATGTTGGTAATAACATATTCTTCAAGTATTTATACATTGGCGTCAAGTTAAAAGACTTTAGAATTTAGTACCAAGCCCCATAGTAAAAAAATATGTCCTTTAGTATTCTTTAGAACATAATTCCATTTTTGAAAAAAAAACAGTATTAAAAAAAAGAGTGGTATAGCCATTACAAATTAAGAAGTCAGTGAAATAATGGACCTTACGCGTGAACATTTCCGTGCGATAATTTTTCACAACTTACGCCGAGGTTTATCTCAAGAGCAATGTCTTGCCGAGCTTGTCTCTATTTATGAACTTGAAGCACCTAGTAAAACGACTATATATCGCTGGTATTCTGAGTTTCGTCGAGGACGTTCATCTCTTACCACAGTTCACTCTACTGGCCAAAAACAGCGGTAACACAAGAAAACATCGATGCTGTTACTGTACGCCAATTAATACAAGAAGATAGACATGTGACATACGAGCAGATACGGGCTTCTCTCAGCATTGGTGTGACAGCCATTAAAATAATATTGCATGATGAACTTGGTGTCGGGAAGTTAGTTTCCGCTGGGTGCCCCATCGTTTGACCGAAGATTAAAAGTCTGCTCGTGTTAATTGGTCTCGGTCTGCTCTGCAACGGTTCGATAGCGGGAGCTCAAATGATGTTTGCTTTCTCGGATGATAAATCGTGGAATTATTCATATGAGCCCGAAAGAAAACACCAATCGGCTGTTTGGGTCTACGAAGGTGAGGTCAAGCCAAGTTGTGCGCTCTCGTAGCCTGTCAAAAAAATGGTCGCTTCGTTTGTATCGATAACCGAACACGATTCCTGCACAGGAACGGAGAACGGTTACTGCTAATTGGTACACAACAGTTAGTTTGCCGGAAGTCATACGAGAACTTCGTAAAAGTAATCCGAATCGTCGCATAATCCTTCACCACGATAATGCGAGCTCCCACACCGCTCGGCAAACGATCGCGTTTTTAAATCAGGAAAACGTGGAGTTGATGTACCATCCTCCATACAGCCCTGACCTGAGCCGCAATGATGACTTCACATTCCCAAGAACTAAAGATTTGCTACGTGGTCAACGGTTTCAAAGTCCAGAAGAGGGGCCCCGTCCATTAATCACGTGATGTTTTTTTCAGCATTTTTTTACCCCCCTTGGTGATATGTGGTGAGGTTTAAGGCAAACCCCCCTTCCCCCTCCACCCAAAATCACGTGTATTTTTAGTACCTACAAAAAATCTTATAATTTTTTACAAGCTTTTATTTAACTTGCAATGTAATAAGTATGTCTCCTTCGGGTGGAATTTTGCAACTCAATTTTGAAGCAGATATCTTCAACCGATTGAGCTGAAATTTTGCATACATGTGTAAATCGTGTGACAATGACAATGCAATATTATGATGACATGTTGCTGATCTTCACAATGAAACGACACAACCTCATCGAGTTTGGGCTTGTTTGAATCGTCTTGACGATTAGTTTGTCTTTCAATGGTAACCAGGGTCTGATGATGGAGCTGGAAGTTGGTCATAGGAACTCTGTAATGAAACGACGCAACCCCATCGAGTTTCGTCTCGTTTCATTCATCTTGACGAGTACTTTGTTTTTAAATGGTTACCAGGGTCTGATCTGATGATGGAACTGGAAGGTGGTCATAGGAACTACATAAAGAAACGACAAAACCCCATCAGGTCTCAGCTCGTTTGATTCGTCTTGACGAGTACTTTGGTGCTAGATGGTAACCAGGGTCTTATGATGAAGCTGGAAGGTGGCCATAGGAACTCAGTAATTAAGCGACATAACCCCATCCAGTATGGGCTCGTTTGATTCGTCTTGACGAGTAGGTACTTTAGTGCTAGATGGTAACCAAGGTCTGTTGATGGAGCTGGAAGGTGGACATAGGAACTCAGTAAATAAGCGACACAACCGCGTCGAGTTTAATGGGTAGACCGTTTTTGAGGGGTGGTGAGTGGTGGTGGTTTGGTGGACATAAATGAATTCTGTATACCTACACGTTCAGTGAGAAGAACATATAAAAAAACGTGTCCAGGGATAACTAAAAAGTAAAAATAAATTAAAAGTTAAAAAACTTTTTAAAAAAACAAGCTTATATTTAAATGCGCTATAAAGAAAAAAATAAACTTTTACTAACAACTTCTAACGTCATTACTCAATTTATATTATATAAAAGGTTGTCGCGGGGTTAACTATATAATTAAGTGATATATACTTATGTTTAAATAAACAAGTAAATTAAATACCTTGATGTGATTGATTTTAACTATAAAAATTTTCAATCTAAGAAAATACGAGTACTTCTGAACAAAATTTCACATCAAATGTTAAAATTCATGGTGTTCCTTTTATTTGTGACACTATGTTATTTAGCAAAAAATAATCCTTATGATGAAGCCTTTCAATCGGTATGATAAAGCTACATTTGATTATTTTTCTCATGTAACGGGTTCGATTCCCGGTTCAACCATGTAATTATTTAAATATCTATGAATGCAGTTTAAATTGTTTTTTAAATTCAAATAATGTCTTCTTTCAGTAAAATGTTCCATCTACAATATTCAAGGTACTTTCGCTCCATGTGGCATATCCGTGGGACGCCCTGTACAGATATAGGATAAAACGTTTACTAGAAGTAGCACTAGTAGTAGCAGTGGACCGGCAATCCAACGGTCGTGGATTCGAATCCCATTTGAGCTTTCCTGAGACTGGTTGATATTTTTCATGTGAACATTTTATCCTAATATCCTATCTTTACAGAATGGCAGAGGTGTTCAACCTTCTGCAATCCTCGATTCCCGTCACGATCAATCTGACGCAACGACCCGAGGTGTCTGACCATGACTTTATAGAAGAACAGGAGAAGCACCTTTATGCCATCAGCACAAGGACTATGGCTTTGCCGGTAGCAAGGTAAGAAGATTCACAAGAATATAAGTCGGCGACGCATAGGCAGAGATAGATTAGTGTAGGGGCACGGTGTGTTCTCACAGGTTTCGTATGTTTATTTATGACTCGTGGTGCGGGCAGTCGTTGCCGCGCACCGGATCCGTAAACGCTTAAAATAATATATGTTTAGTTGCGTAAAACCACCTTTGATTTGGTCTGCCCCTAAAGAAAAAAAAAATACCCATATCTCACAATTAGCAAACCTGCAGCCAAGAAAAGCTTAACCAGGATTTATATGACATCAAAACAATAACATGTTTGGCAAAGTTAGCTTCGATTCAGTACAAATTGCTGTAAAACTTTAGGTACTTGTCCGAATATTCATATTATTGTAGTGTACAGATGCCCTTCAACCTGCCACAATTTTTTTTATTTATCAATATATTTGAACTATGCCCTAGTGGCAATAAAAAAGGTTTATGGATATGGATATGGAGCACAAGACCGGTCGTGATGGAGATCTTTGTGGGAGGCCTTTGTCCAGCAGTGGACGTCTTCTGGCTGATGATGTAGTGAAATTTGACAGAATTGGATAGATTGATCTGCAGGCGTGCGTACCATACTATAAATATTAATTACTTATATGACTACATATTTCTATTGTGAAAAACAGCACACACTATGTATGGAGTGGTCTTGAACTCTAAAACTTTTCCCCAGGGGCATGCTAACGCTGCGCAGTCTACCATGCGCACCGACTGAACCTTTGACCCTGCCCAAGCTATGCGTCTCCGGTCGCGGCCCCCCTCCCAGATGCAACACTATCAACCTAGGTGGGGGGGACGCCTCACCACAATGTCTTCTATGGCCGACATTCCATAATGGAGTGGCTGCCGGCTTAGCTCTAGTTCCTATGACGGGGGCCAGCATTGATTCCAGTTGGGTCATCTATAACAAGCCGCGAGTGAGTATTTTAATTTACAAATAACTTTATTTTTCTCATCACAATATATTTTTTTATTTTTTCGATTTTACTCGATTTATTGACTGATTTGTATTTCCAAAAAACTAAACATTTTTATTAACTTTTTGATAAAAATGTGAATGACGCTTACGAATTACCGCGGACCCCGTACCGCGCAACATCCGCGAGGGCCCGGTATTTTCGCTGACCGCCTAACCCCCCTTAATCCGCTTCTGTGTCAGCAACCTGACTGTGACATATTTATAGATGGCTGTGCAGCTATCCAGTGAAAGTGTTTATTTATTTGTGCAACTAAATTTTTTACCCCCTACTCACTCGTAGTCTTTTAAGAGTCTTTCCCCGTGTCTGCGCTTCTCTCATCCTGCGGATTTCCGTAACTATCAGATCATCGTCGTCACTTTATAAACTTTGATTTACTGCATATTTTGGCCAGGGCACCACAGAGATGTCGACGGAGCACGCGGGTTTCCTCATGGCGCTGGGTCTGAACGGCCATTTGCGCGACATGCCCTTCATGAACATGTACGAGTACCTGGTGAAATGCCACGAGATGATCAGCATTGGCTTGTTGCTGGGGCTTGCAGCTACATACAGAGGTAATACTTTGTAGTTAATAGCTTTACAATCAAACAAAGTTAATCGACGACCTCCTTGGTCGAGTGGTTTGTACATCGGTTTACATGGTGTCGCCATCTCTGAGGTCCCGGGTTCGATCCCTGGTCGGGTCAATTTAGAAACTATTGTTTTTCTAAATTGTCTTGGGTCTGGGTGTTTTCTATGTATAATAAGTATGTATTTTAAGTACGTTTATCCGTTGTCTAGTAACCATTTAACGAGTTTCAAAAGGAAGCTTCTCTTGGGCTAGATAATTGGTGTGAGTGTAGGAAAGTTTATTTATTATATTATTATTATTATTTATCTATCCCCCGTTGGGAATCGTTCCCGGGACCCCTGGGTCTTAAGACCTGTGGCTAAATGGCGAAAGATAAGTAAGAAACAGCAAAAAGTTTTTATCAACCAAATTAATATATTGCACAACTTCTTTAGAGCCGTGTCGCGTAGCTCATTGAAAGAATACTACCACCCCCTCTCTTCCCTTGGGCGAAGTAAATGGCGACTAACGGACTAAAATTGCACATACACTGCTTTTGCGGTCCTCATTGCCTAGTTTCTGACTAACCTTTTGAGGATAATAGTCGTGATTCAGTATATGTATGTACAGTACAACTTTTTTTTAGGATTTTCCCTGATTTTTTCTCTTAATTCCTGTATTAAAACAAACAAAATAAAACAAAAAATACGGAGCAAAAACAAAGAGGAGGTGTTGCAATCAATGTAGTCCAGCAACTATCAATGTAGTCCTGACGTCACACCGTAGTTGAACTACTTACGACCAGGTGTCGCTTTCGTCAGTACAACTCTCGTTGGCTGGCGAATAGGTTGTTCGTGGCTTATTCAGTCTTTTAAAGAAGTATAAACAATTCTTGAACTTTTTGTTAGCATTAAGTGCTGCGTTGTGTCGTGTAGTAGTTACACGGATAAAACGAGATTAAACGGAATAAACATATATTTCCACTCGTAAGTAATATTTAAATTAAATTTATACTTCATCAAATAAATATTGTTTTCTGAGGTTTAAGCGAGCACTACACATTTTGAAATGAAACACTTTTTACGGATTAACTCGCGTTTAATTTACTATTTACATAGTTTTTATATTATCCTGACGTTTCGAACCCTTTACAGGGTCCGTGGTCACAGGGAGTCTCCCTGTGACCACGGACCCTGTAAATTAAACGCGAGTTAATCCGTAAAAAGTGTTTTCATTTCATCAAATAAAGTTACGACATACACGACATCTAGTGAAATATAGCAGAACTTTTATGACAACTCTGCTAATCTCGTAAATGAGGTAGGTACTTGGTTTGGCTACTGGCCACTAGATGGTTTTCTCCTATTTGGACTCCCCCGCAACCCGCGCAGCTGAGACACTATTATTATATGAAAAAAGTTGTTACAACACCTCCTCTTTGTTTTTGCTCCGTGGGTCAAGCCGTTTTTAAGTATACCCTAGACTAGACTAACGAGCAGCAATTGATTTTTATATAATATAAGATTTAGGAAACGGAATCTTGCCTATACAGCCTTGTCATAATGAATGTTTTGATACAAACAGGAACTATGGACGTGCAAGCGACGAAAATGATGAGCATCCATTTGGAGCCGTTGCTGCCACCGACCTCCATAGAACTGGATATACAACAGAACATACTGGTTGCCGCTTTGTTGGGAGTCGGCTTGATATACCAGGACACGGGCCATATACACTACGCACAAGTTTTACTCAACGAAATAGGTAAGAGCTTACTATAGGCTGGCAAATTCGTGCGTGACAGTCCCATGGTGTGCGGCGGCGGGGGAGGGGTGACATCTGCACACAACTGACGTTGCTACTACGCGGCCCCGCCGCCCGCACTCTTCTTTCCCGCCCCCGTAACCGTTCGTTTCTTGTCCCGCAGACCCATGTCCAGTCCCATGACTGTCACGTATAAAGGAGATTGCCCATTCAGTATGGAAAAATGTACTGACCTTAATATTTTTATGTCTCGATAAAAATGCCTTTATTTGGTTACTTAAACCTTACAAATAACATGTACCAACTTCAGGCACGATCCATTTTGGGAGTTAGGAGATATTGAACAAAATGTCTTTTATAGGTTAGGTTAAAATACTTTTAGTAATTTGGATTAACTTTCGTCTTTTGATTGAATTGACAAATTGCAGTACATCTAAATCGTAATTAAGAGAAACTAGTGCTAGTAAATGACTTTTAGAAGATGAAAATATTCACTTCTTAGGTTTCATCTGTATTTAATATCTATCCGTAGTACTTATGTTTCAATACTAGCTTTCTGCACGCGGCTTTGCCCACGTGACTACGTTTAAATCAATCAAATATAGCCTGTCACTTAAGAATAATGCAGCATTATAGTGCTGAAAGATTTTTTGAAATCGTTCCAGTAGTTTTTCAGTTTATTAATATTATTACCTATACCTAGATATTGGATGACACATTGTACTACGTGTACCCACTTATTGCTAGTTTAACTTCTCGACATTTTGACACCTCTGTATGGGCCATGGCCATGGATAGGCAGACTTGACCAGACTACACAATATGCAAAGGTGTCTAACCTTCGGGAAAGAAAATGGTGAGTTTTGGATGGAATCAGAATGGAATAAATTAAACCCTTCATATTAGAATAGGTATTGATTTATTCAATAAGTACCACATCTAATCCCGGAGCTGGTACCCTTACATTGTTATAACGGGCCCAGCTCAAATACCACAATATACACATTACGTGCGCACAACAACCAACAGTCCGTTTTCCAACAAGACATGAACAATAATAACCTGATATAGCATCTAATGTATTTCTTACATTTTCATTTTTGTTTATTAACATATAAGTATAGTACACTTTGCTTGATACATGCCTAGACTTTATTCTTCCACGAACTAAATAATTATTCACTCCTAAAACCAATGGCAAGTCTTCTTCAATTTCTTCAGAAACTTCTATTTGATATGTGCCATTTTGTCTAATATGTTCGCCATAGTAAGACCTGGCTTGTTTGATTTGGTATGTTCCTAAGGCAAACCGCTTTAAACTTACCATATCCAGTTTTGGAAAGTCCAATAAATGAGGAATATTACCACAAACAGGAGTAAAGATTACTCTCCGTCTATTAATGTTCTCCCTAACAATATAGTCTCCTAAATGATTTGGGACGTTCAATCTATTGTTGGCTATAGTGACATATTCTAGGTCTTCAGGGCGATCTTCAATTAACCTGTGGAACTTATTCAACAAGGCGCATACTATTTTAAAATCTAACATTGCATGATCCATGGCACGGTTGAAATACTCTTGTCTAAAGAGTTTGTAATCTCTTTTGATCCGCCCATTAACAACTTCCACCACCCAGCGACACATTGTAATACATCTCGTTTTATTGCTTTGTAATGTTGTTAACTGACTTTCTCCTTCTAAAAGATTTTCAGGCATATGTGCCTTGTAGCCTAATCCATCTAAAGTCGGTAAAACATCTCTAAACCCTTTGTCTAGGATAAAAACATCATTATTTCTAAAATAATGCCTCAACGCATGTTCTTCGTCTAACAAAATATCTGACAAGATGGAAGAATCATTCTTTGTGGCTTTAAAAGGTCCTGAACAGTGCAATATAGTGCCGTCACAACAAACAATTAGGAAGGGTTTTATAAGATTGGCATACTTGTGCAAGCTATATGTGTCTTTTTGGAATTTGTAATTGCTGCTACTTTGCACATAGATATAGGTACCATCACATATGACAATGGCTGGTTTGTCTTGTGGTGCCAAATTAGAATTTCCAAAAAGCCCCTCTGGTATTATTTTATTTTTAGCTGCTACTTCCTCTATTGTTCTACAGGAAACTCCTATATACAAAGGGACAAATTGTTCCATCAGACAATCGCGCACAATTTTCATGTACCTCTCTAATGTACTGCGAGGCACACTAAAAAACTGGGACAGTCGTTGATTACTATCTCCAGTTCTGATCTTCGCTAAATATATACTTAGAGCCAAAGACGGTGATGGCACTTTTCCAATTAAAGATGTACATAAAGATAATAATTCTTGTAATTGTTCTACAGTAAATCCTAACCAAAAATGACACATTTTTGCATCTATGAGGTTAAAATCAGTAAAATCTAATTTTCTTTCTGAAGCTCTCTCTGAAATTGCCATCATATCATCCATTTGATGACCTGTGAAGTCAGTGTATGGTGCCACTAGTTCATCCCACAAATCACTGTTTACATGATAGTTGCAAATACGAGCACTTAAAGGCACATATATTTTATGGAAGCGCAATAATAATTCCTTCACCACTGATGGTACTAATAATCTTTCCTGATTATGGCAGTCATAAAACATACAGTGGTTTGGTGTAGCAGCTACACGTTTATATGTGTTGGAGTTAACTTTTTGTAAAGTCTGCCTAACTGGCTGTGGGGCGATTACTTGGATATCTGGTAATGGAGGGGGTACAGGAATGTTGATTTCTTCTTCCATTACTGGAAATGGAACAGATAAATTGTCCTGTCTTTGGACATCTTGAAGCTGTTGCCTTTGTACAGTCCTAGTAGCAGCTATCCAACATGCACGACAAACTCTCACCAATCTATTGATCTGAAAACAAAAAAATATGTTATCGGTCAATCTTCCCTCGTCATCAACAGGTTGTCAGTTAATTTTATAAAAATGTAAACAGTACTTCTGAATAAAAATACACAAGTACCTACTGTTTAGATTATTATTTATATTCAAGCAAAATAAAAGTATTTATAAACCCGGACCTGGCTAGTCGAAGGACACAGTTTCAAATACTGCCTAAGGAAAAAATTTTTTTCAGCACTACCATTTTACTAAGTATTTATAAATGTATTAGTTCTAAATAAGTTAACAGTACATATCAAAATCTGACAACAAAACATCAGCAATCCATTTTTTTACAATTATGTGGTCAATGTCGAGAAAATGCATTGATTTTTTGTAACTCAGAACTTCTACATACGAGGGGCGTTCAAAATATTCTCGGTATGTGGATAAAAACAAACAAGTACGAAAAGTTTGATATTTTTATTTTTCAATATACTCCCCCCCTATGTTCATACACTTATAAGATCGATCAATTATTTTTTTTAATCCCTCATAAAAATATTTTTTATCTTTGGTGTAAAAATGCTCCTCCACGGCCGTCTTCAACGCTTCATCGTCAGAAAATTTATTTCCACGCAGATCCTTTTTAAGATTGGGGAACAAAAAGAAGTCGCTTGGGGCTAAGTCCGGACTATAGGGTGGATGAGTAACAGTTTCAAACCCACATTCAACCATAGCTGCCTTGGCAATATGAGCAGTATGGACAGGGGCGTTGTCATGCAGAAGCAGAACACCTTTGGTTAACTTTCCTCGCCTCTTTTCTTTGATCGCATCTCTTAATTGACGTATAACGTTAGCGTAGTACTGCCCTGTGATATTTACACCTTTTTCTTTATAATCGATAAGCAAAACTCCTTCACAATCCCAAAATATTGTGGCCATGACCTTGCCAGCTGACGGGATTACCTTGAACTTCTTGGGATGAGCTGAACCCTTAATGTGCCACTGCATGGACTCCTGTTTGCTCTCTGGGTCATAATGATGAACCCAGGTTTCATCTCCAGTAACTATTTTTTGCAGCACCTCATCGGGATTTTCACCACACAGGTCGATAAAATTTGAACAGCAAGCCACACGCATATCCTTTTGAAGAAGCGTCAGCATTCGCGGAACCCATCTTGCACTTACTTTTGACATATTAAGATGGTCATGTATAATGTCATGTACGGTACCAATAGAGAGATTGGTTACTTGAGCTATAGATTTTACCTTCACTCGGCCGTCTTCCAATATAAGTTTTTCCACTTTATCAATATTTTCTTGTGAGGTAGCCACTACAGGCCGGCCAGGTCTAGGGTCATCTTCAATACTCTCCCTTCCACGCTTAAATTCGCTTGACCATTTTTGAATAGTAGATAAAGAAGGAGCAGACTCACGGTAAATACAATCCATTTCCTCTTTTATGGTTTTTTGATTTTTACCCTGTTTTGTCAAGAATTTTATGACGGATCGGTGCTCTAATTTCGTTAAAATTGTTAATTCGCTCATGGTGTTCATGTTTGTTCGGCAATTGCAGAAAAACAAAAGAACATCTCGGTTCCAATTTTACTTTTTTTTAATGTCAATGGATGAATCTTAGCGGCCAGTAACAAATATATATATAAAAGAGGTTGTAACGTATCAATACCGAGAATATTTTGAACGCCCCTCGTAATTACTACATCTACCTAGGCCTAGGTATCTGAATTATAATTGAAACTATACTTTAGGTAAAATTACAGTAGGTGTACATAATGAAACTGTTTAATTTCATAATTATATTGTTTACAAAATAACAGCTTACCAAATGTGGTTGCACCCATTCCAATATGACAATTCTTTGTGGACTCTCGGGCACAGTATGTGTTCTGGACCTCAATATAGAAACTCCGCAGCCATAACACACACTTGAATGTCCAACTGCAGGTGGTGGAACAGGTTCCTGGCTTACACTTGCATTTAGCAATAGAGTGTAACAGCTATCACACACTATATCTATATTTGAAATCTGAAAAGAAGATAAAAGTAGATAAGTACTATAACATACAATATTAATAAATCTGGACAACTCGCAATAATTACTTTTTAGTCCCAAGCTAAGAGGAGCTTGTACTATGGGTACTAAATAAAATATGTGAAAAGTACTAACAACCATGACTCGAGAATTACAAATGTTCATACCTCGCACATAAACACATGTCTCTACCGGGATTCAAACTCGGGACCTTTGGTGCAGCAGGTAGGAGTCAATATGTTTAAAAACCTTTTATTCTATCATTAAATGACTGTGCTTAATGTCAGTAGGGTAACATACTACTGATTACCTCATAAATTATTTGTATACACTACCTACCAACTAAAGGAATAAAACTCAACTAGAATATTTTACAAACACAACAGTGTCACTATGCATAAACAATAATTGAACCAATATCTTTTTTGAGTAAAATGAGCGCTGTGAGTGCTGTCCAATAACTTTTAAACTGTTCAATGACTAGTATGTTATGTGCTCTAATGCTGCATTTATATGGAGCCAATACTTGAGACAATCCACTAAGCCAGTCGAATATTGGCATCGTGTAAATAGAGACAGTCCACTACATTGGATTGTCCTCAAGATGTTTTTGCATAGCATTAGCATTGGCTTATTGGACTGGCTTAGTGGATTGTCTCAAGTATTGGCTTCGTGTAAATGCAGCATTAGTACCTACTTCTGTATAATACGTGTGTACCTATTACTCAAAGTATAGCATAGTGACTTAGCAACAGACGAAGGCACCATAAAGATGTTTTTAGCCATTTGTTCTGATTCTAGTAAGATATGAAATGATAATATTACTTACCGGCGTAGGTGTAATCCATGCCCGTAATATAGATATGATGTTATCGGGAATCTCCGGCAGCGAGTGCCTGCGCATAAATGGCGCCAACATCAAAGAACAATTGAGACACCGTCTTCGAGTAGTAGCCATATCGGAATGTACAAATATATAAAGTCCTGTCTTAATTAACGCTATATAACACACACGGGCGCTGTGTAATACTGATAAGATAAGTAGATAGTAACGGAGGAACGAAAAGCTCGACTCGACGCAACAAAACATACCAACAAATCAATGATTGACACTTGACAGATCAATGACATGACAAGTGCCAGATAGAAATCAGTGACAGTTAGCTGGGATGTTACCTAATTGGTAATAATCGATTTATTTAGACATAATTGAATTGACTGATTATTTTTTCAAGATAATTCTTTAAAGGTACTACTTGAAGACTAAAAGAAAGAAGAAAGTATATGTAACAGCATAATAGACGCAGTGACTGTTATTCTGTGACGTTATTATTTCGGACGGGACAGGGTCGTGACGTGATTGCCCTTTACGTGGATGTGATTTTAAAACTTAAGTAGGTAAGTCGTTGTCGTTGGCGTTAAACAAGAAACATGCTAATGAGTATTTTATTTTAGCTCGAAAGGTATAAATTGCATTAAATCAATAATTTAAATAATTCGTTCTCATTCAACGATACTTTTCACGTACTGTCTCGTACTCGTACCATATATTTTGTATCTTATTCTTAATGTCAAGAAACCTTACGTTTGCTGCAAATGTGTAGCTCGTATGAAAAGATATTTACCTATTTTAAAAAAGTTAAGGCAAATGATAAATCCGCAATTAATCGAATACGGCTGTATGAATCGATTAAAATTGTCATTAAACTTAGATTTCCCAACCCTAAC
Organism: Scoparia ambigualis; assembly: GCA_963921215.1. Taxonomy (NCBI): domain Eukaryota; kingdom Metazoa; phylum Arthropoda; class Insecta; order Lepidoptera; family Crambidae; genus Scoparia; species Scoparia ambigualis. The sequence goes on from OY992518.1 coordinate 19,513,289, forward strand.
ATAAATGGCGACGGAATTATGTTTGTTGTTAAAAACGGAAGTTATGCTACTTATTAATTCAAGAATACTTATCCCGAAAAGAATATTTTTAGAAAACAAGCCAAAACTATTAAAACAATTTTGTTTAATTTTTGATCAAAAAGTTATCGCGACACAATTTTTATTTTTAAGGTACTGGCCATGGGCAATCTCCTTTGCCAACTTCTAAAGGACCCCACACACGATCAGTTCGCTGGCCTGTCAGTTAGTAATACAACGCACGGGTGGCGGCGGCGTTGGGCGGGTTAGTCTAATCAGTTCGCCGCCAGGTATCAGCCTGGCAGTTACTATTAGCCGCCCGCTGCCGCCGCCGCCCGTGCGTTGTACTACTAACTGACAGGCCGATATCTGCCGGCGAACTGATCGTGTGTGGGGCCCTTAAGGCCTGATTCAGCGCTACGCGGACCGTCCGCATGCGTCCATGGCGGATGAATTCGTCGTTCAGTTCCACGCGTATCGTGTTTGAGAGTGGTACAGTCAAGTCATGGATAAAATTTGAATTTGGTGGTTGCTGCCTATTTATTGAACAGCAGCCCCGTACGACTGTCCGTCGAGCACTGAACAACTACATAATGATCAATAGGCGTTCGCGCTCGGACACCCGCGGTGCGGAGGTGCGACGCGGAGGGATTTCCATCCGCACGCGGATAGCTCTCCGCTGTATAGGCTTTAATACATTTTACCGTCCGTCGCGGACATACGCGTCGCACTGAATCAGGCCAAAGTGAGTTTTGGACTTGTATGTTAGAACGCTGTTTTAGGCAAACCTGCCTATTATTATGAACACAATAATAATAAAACGTATGCGCAAATTGATAAATGCGAACGTTCGCATCCGTCATTCTATCGGAAGTTTTGTGGTCTACGTAGGATCGCTATTTTAGGCATAACTGCCATTCACTATAAAATTAAAGGTTGCCGCTCAACTTTTACTGAGGAAACGCTTGAACACATAATAGACACTCAGGTCAGTTAGGATCCGTCAGTTTATATGGTATAAATAAGAAGTGTATTTCAGGCAAACCACCCGGCCCCGAGATGGAGAACTGCGAGGAGCGCGAGGGCTACGCGCTAGCCGCGGGCCTGGCGCTGGGGCTGGTGTGCGTGCGCGCGGGGCCCGGCGCGCCCGACCACATCGCGCAGCGGCTGCGGACATACATGCTGGGCGGGGACAAGCACCCGCTCACCGGTGAGTATTAAGTTAGCTACAGTTATGCTACATACCGATAACAACGCTTTTGTGTAATAGTAGCACACTTTCGTTGCCGACACGGGACACCATTATATAAAAAAGCGATTTGCAATGCGTTTAGTTGATAATAAATGAGTGAATGAGGGAACGAATGAGTTAATGGAGGAACGAAAGATTTAATGAAAGAACGAATGAGTGAATGAAGGAACGAATGAGTGAATGAAATAATGAATAGAGAAATGTGTCGAAAACAGGCGAATACCACGGAGTCTGCGGACCTATATGCTAGGGTTGATAATGATGGAGCGCGAGGGCTACGCGCTAGCGTTGGGCCTGATGCTGGGGCTGGTGGGCGTGCGCGCGGGGCCCGGCGCGCCCGACAACATCGCGCAGCGGCTGCGGACATACATGCTGGGCGGGGACAAGCACCCGCTCACCGGTGAGTATTAAGAGGCGGCTGCCTAAACGAGTAGCGATTTCGAAGATAAATTATCATATGTGAACAGCATACTAGACATATCAAATTTAAGTATATATTTCTTTGTATAGTTGACTAAGGCTTGAGCAAAGCAAAAACAAAAAATATTGGTTTATGTACGATACTTTTATTTATCGAAAATGATGAGTTTTTGAAATATTATTACGTATATCTTTTTACGTTATAGAGCCTTACGTATAAAAATACAACGAATATATTACTAAGATAGTTAGTTAGGGACTGGTAAGACAATTTTTCAATTGAGTACTTAATAATCGAATTATAAATGAAAACAGTTTTGTGACTTACGTCATTTACTTCTGCGCTAAGCGTGTTGAAGCGGCGCACGCAATATTCAACCGTACGACTGCACAAATAGAACTATTCTAAAATCTACGCGAGCGCACTCCCAGTCCCGCAATGCGCGTCATGAACGGTGGACCTGTGCAACTCGCTAGCGCAAATGACAGAGATGCTGATTACGTTATTATTTTATTACGTACGACTAATTGTTTAGCAAGTCGTTTGTGCTACCCAAATAATGGGCAACAAGAAAAATAAAAAATATGTTTCGAGAAAAAAGAAGGAGATTCGAAGTATTTAATGCGTAATGTATGAGTATAAGTATAATTTTGAATCCATTTCAGTACGTAGATTTTGGGTACCTATCGTAAGTCTTGCCGTAGTCTATCACATAATATTACTGACCTATTTTTTTTGTGCTAATCTGCGATCAGCTCTAAAACTATAAGCAGATTTGTTAAGGATTTTTGACTTATTTAAAAAATTATTTGACTAAGGCTGTTAGACCATCGCCACGATGATGATGGTGATGTAGTCCTTCAAAATTAATAATCAATACGTAAGTACATACAATAATAAAAATGATACTAAGCGCTTTGCATAAACAAAATATTACGCTTTCTCTAACTAAAGGAACAATTTGTACTTCGGAACAAAGACAACGCGTGGAGTCGCCAAATAAACTAATACATTTATTACCGATTCCAATTTGTTTAGAGGAAAGGTAAGTGTTATTCAAATCAAATAGTATCTTATTAGATCATTTCAGCAATGTTAGTTTTATTAATACAAATCCAATCTTTAAAGAAAAAACTCTTTATTAATTTGATTATTAGGACTTTTATAATTTATTTCGATATTTAATTTTAAATACTGAATTAGTGTTTGTTTCAAATAACCTGAATTGATATTTTTTAGATTAACGTTCCTAAGCCTAGGAACTGGCAAAAATAACGCTAATGCTCAAAGCGTTATTCGCATTCCATTACTGTCTATATGTGAAGATCTAACTTAAGTACGTTTTTTATTTATTGTTTTCAAACATAAGATACATTTCAGCGTTTCTAATTGAACAAGTTTGATTTGTACGGGATAACGCAAGAACAAATAACATACACTAAACCGTCACTTACCTATCATTGACGTTTCGGTCTATTTTCTATACCCGTAGTTGTGAGTGGTCTAGCTAAATGTTTCGGTGTCAGTTATCGTGTTGTTTCTTGAGCTTCGATATACTTAGGTATTAGGTTGAAAGTTTAAATTCTACAGAGCCACTCAAAATTTTATTGCTTTTTTATATAAAGTTCATTTCTGGAAACTTGACAGGAATGGCGAAGTGAGTATTAATTTAAACAAATACAATACTAATTTATACTATATTATATCAGTTATAATATATTATATCAGTTAAACACAATAATTAGATATGTCAAATATTTCGTATAAGTATCTCGTCTCTTTTTATATTTTCAGGTTACTGTAAATAAAAAATCGGATTGGTATTATCAAGCCGAAAGATATACAGAATAAGTGACGGCTAAAACAATCACTCCTACTGACATTATAGCTATACGTAACAGTAATGAAGACTCGTCGGAGGTCACGAGTTGCAAGGCTCCAGCAGTAGAGTGACGTTAATTAGGTTTTACGGAATTATAATTCTACCTCCATATCAAAATACATTTACTTTGATTGACTGGTTGGATTTTATTTTTCCAATAGGTAATTTATTTTTAATTATCCAATAATTTCATATCGATAGAACAAGTAAAAGTGTTTACTTAGGTATATTTAAGCGTTAATAAAACGATAAAATATATAAAAAACATTAAAAGTAAAAGAAGCTTAGAATCCCTCACCAACTTATTCCCATTTTTTCTTTCCTGCTCCGTTATCAGATTTTGATCATGACCTAGCTACAACCTATTTGTAGAGACCATTCCAATGAGCCTAAACACGATACCTATGTTGTAAGTTGGTAAGGAATTAGTTATTCTTGCAGATGCTGCAGCATCAGGTCAAAGTTACCATGTTCTTTCAATATCATTTAAGTAACAGGGTATCAAATTTTGAATCGATCAGACTTATGAAAGTTGCTCAAATCCTTTTCTCGACTACAGTAGAGATAATGATCTTAAAAAGGCTAAACAGATTTTCTTAAAACACAATTCTTCTAAGAAAAAGTAAAAACATTTTTATTGATTGATAGATTCTGGCTCAAAATCACTCACGATCAACACACCTCAAATAAAAAAAAACAAAATCAAAATCGGTGCATCCGTTCGGGAGATACGATAATTCGTACAGATAAACAATTTACTCAAATACACACGTTAACCTCTCAGTCTTGGCATTGAAATGTCTAAAAATGTTGACAGCGGGTGCTGTCAATTTAAATTTGCGGAATAGAAAAAAAATCAAACGCAATTCATGTTAAAGGACATCAGGCACATTTGACCCGAAAATGTATAAAGTTATTTCTATTATCTTTATGCACTATGTGTCATTACTCATTATATACCTAAATCAGTATCAACTTTATTTTTAAACTCCTTTATTTGGCCGAAATTAATTAATTAGAAAACAAAACTACGACTATGAAACGGTCATTTTGTGGCCGCCATCACTATCTTTTTGGGTAAGAACAAGGCGCTATGCATCAGATGACAATGACATTGACAGAAGTTGGCTGGATTGGATTTCTCGGAGAAATAATTCTGAAGTTAGAGAAATCTACACTTTTAGATTTTTATTGTTATTATAGCATAGGCGAATACTTGAAAATGGGTAACGCTTTGATTTGAATGCCATGCCATTTACGATCTGTCAGCCAGCCTATCGTCTGTCACTGACATTGTCAATCACTGTCAACTTAAGCGTTTAGTTACAACCACTTAATTTAATAAACAGAACAGAATTCCACACGCTCCATCCGTATCGTGTTTGATATTTAAAATGTTTGTGTACAACAAGAAAACATAATAAATAATTTTAATTTGAATCAGTACACCCACTTTTAGTATTTTTTTTTAAAAACACTATGTTTATTTAGCACATAACGAAACGTTTCGTTTGAGTTACAAGTGTGGCTATACTAGTGCCAGTGTTACCAAAGAAAAATATTTCAAACGTGAATATCTCTTCTAATAAAAATCTTTATTAAACTCTGAATAGTTTCCACGATTTACTATTTACATACCTACATTGTGGTGCAATCAGAAGTTCTATACATTTTTGGGTCTATTGTCAAAGAAATTTGCCTGATGTCCTTTTGCGTTCACGATACATAAAATGTACCACAAAACCGAAATAATCAACCGTGTTCATACTAAAGTAGTCTCTAAGTGTATCTAAACACGGTACAAAGTCAAGTGGAGAGCGCGGCTAGCGCGGCCATATTTTGGCCGCTTGGGGTCCGACGGAATAGCGAGTTTTTAGGTGCGGCCAAATATGGCCGCTTGGGGCTTGAGGGGTTAAACTTGCAACACCCTTAATTTTGCGTCGGGGGTTAATAAAATGTTAAAATTGAAGTGTGTCTTTGTGCATTATAATAAAACAAATAAAAAGAACAATAACATTATAATATTACAATTATTTACATTGCAATCCGGCTTGACAAATATAATTTACACTACTTTTCCCGAAGTAGTTTCATAATGATAAAGTTAACTTACATAATAATCTGTCTTTAAAGTTACTGAAAAAAAGTTGAAAAAAATTTGTCGAAAATGCTCTATTTATTCTATGTTCTTGGAGCATGAACTCGGATGACCTGCGCGCGCGCGTATTTTGAATTGGTTGATATTGTATCGCTAGTGTAACGAGTGTGGCATGCGGGTGGCGGGGCGGCTGGGCGGAGCTAGCGCTGGATTTATTTTAGGGAGCCCGCTCTTAAGCTAGCTACAGTTATGTTACATAATGATAACAGCGCTTTTGTGTAATAGTAGCACACTTTCGTTGCCGACACGGGACACCATCATATAAAAAAGCGATTTGCACTGCGTTTAGTTGATAATAAATGAGTGAATGAAGGAACGAATGGGTGAATAAAGGAACGAATGAGTGATTGAAATAATAAATAGAGGAATGTGTCGAAAACAGGCGAATACCACGGAGTCTGCGGACCTATATGCTAGGGTTGATAATGATGGAGCGCGAGGGCTACGCGCTAGCGGTGTGCCTGACGCTGGGGCTGGTGTGCGTGCGCGCGGGGCCCGGCGCGCCCGACAACATCGCGCAGCGGCTGCGGACCTACATGTTGGGCGGGGACAAGCATCCGCTCACTGGTGAGATGGAGTGTTACGCTAGCTAGAGTTATGTTTCATACCTATAATTGCGCTTTTGTGTAATAGTATAGCACACTTTCGTTGCCGACACGGGACACCATTATATAAAAAGGCGATTGGTAAAGCGTTTAGTTGATAATGAATGACCAAATGAGTTTATGAATGAGTGAATGAAGGAACAAATGAGTGATTGAAGGAACGAATGAGTGAAGGAAATAATAAATAGAGGAATGTGTCGGAAACAGGCGAATACTAAGTCTGCGGACCTATATACTGGGGCTTTATTTTGTAAAAATAAAATATTTACATAATATCTTAATAAAAAAACAATTGGATAATTATTGTTAAATTATAAACTACCGATAAGACCGCCAAATTGTAACTTTGTATTTTTACTCTTTTAGGTCTAAATGTTTGTTATTATGTTACAATAAAAGTATTATATAATTATCTATCTACCATAACCGACATATTTCATATTTTATTGTTACAACTCTCAAATAGCCAATTGTTTCAAACTGATAACAGGTTAGCCTCTTGTACTTCTGTGTACCGCACAAGTATCACTGTCATATCAAATTACCCATTCTTCAGGAGCCCAAAAGGACAAATACAAGCAAGGCTCGTTCGCCGTTCGCGAGGGGCAGACGGTGAATCTGGACGTGACGTCACCAGGCGCCACCGTGGCTTTAGGCCTTATATACCTGCGTTCCAACAACGCGGCGTTAGCTGGCTGGCTTCAGGCACCCACTACAGCTTACCAGCTGGACTTCGTACGCCCGGATTTGTTGATGCTGAGGATTATATCTAGAGGTAGGTATCTTATCTCATCTTTAGTGGGGAGTGCAGAGGTCTCCCTCTTGCAGCAACACGTCGACCCATTGGGATCTTTTGTGCAACCCCCCTTCTTTCACTCTGCCTCCTTAGTGAAAATTACTGTCATAAGCATAGAGGTAGGTAACAGGAGAACAGTGCGGCGATTGGCTCACCACCTATCACGCTGAGCACATGTGCAGTTGTTGTCGCATTATTCGGTGAAACGTGGACTATGTGGTGGTGAACTGCTTTTGCGTTCCTCATTGCCTAGTCTCTGACTAACACTTTGGGGATAATAGTCCTAAGTTTATGTATGGATCATCATCATCATCAGCCTATAAACATCCCACTGCGTGTACAACAGCACGATATTTATTTATTTGTATTTAGGCAACGCAGGCTCATACATAAATACCTTACAGACTAACATACATACAATATAAAACCTTATCACTATTTTACACGTAAACACGGCGACGTGTGACGCAGCGCGGTGTCCGGTAGCTGACCACGGAACCGCCGGAACAGGACACCCTTCGGCCAAAACTCCTCTTTTATAAAGGCCGATAGATGGACAGTCGGTACTCTCACCACAAATGAATTCAAATTCACGTTGTGGTCGACCCTTAGAGTGAGTTGGTGGGTTTTAACGACTGTCATCTTAAGACAACAACCGGAGCCAACAGCTGAACGTGCTTTCCGAAGCACGGAGGAGCTCGAGATGTTTTAAATTTGGTCACCCATCCAGCGACCTGGCTTTGCGAAAGTTGCTTAGCGGGCAAGATCGCAAGCCGAACGCGCTAGCCGCTGCGCCATCGAGATGTATATATAAAAATACTAAACTATCCTGCCAATTTTTTTTACTACAGTTTTAAGTAGGAATACATTAATTCTTTATTGTCGGTGTTGTGATTCCTCCATTCCAGTTATGCTTTGTACTCCAGGATTGGTGCTATGGGACAGCATTGAAGCAAGTGAGGAATGGATCGAGGAGCAAGTGCCCTCAACAATCAAACCGTATTGCTTTGTCAAACCGACGGAAGATCACATCGACTACGAAGCTATGAAGTGAGTTATTTTTACTATTTATTGACTATCAGATAAACACAAACTCGACTTTATTAATAATAAACTTATTGTGTGATGAAATTACGTATTTTCTTAAGATTTATAATTAGTTCTAGTGGTAATAAAGACTCCTTGGGTTTCAGTATAGATGTGGGACTTTTCTGAGATCTCACTCTCTGCACGTCCTCCTCATGATAATTTATCCTAGATCACCCTATGAAATAAATAAATCTCACAAAGTTATATAAATGTATGCAAATAAATAATTACTTCAGAAATCGTGAATATTATTTCGTACACCAACCAATACTATAATCTGCACAGTCCACTATACGTTTGTCATTATTTCACAGCCAAGCGTACTGCAACATTATAGCGGGCGCGTGCTTCTCTGTGGGCTTACGTTTCGCCGGTTCAGGCGATGAGGACGCCCGCGACGCCGTGTTACACTACGCGAGGCTGTTCCTAGCATTGAGCGGCAAGAGCGTCGCGGAATTAGCTGGACGGTCTACTTTGGAGGCTTGTCTTTGCGTCTGTTTGCTGGCGGCTGGCATGGTGAGTATAGCTATCTTCTAAACAGGATTTTTTAACATTGAAAATATTTTTTAGATCGCTCCGGTAGGGCCCCATTTTTGCTGAAAGTGTGTTTGCCCCGTGGTATATAGTGGTTTAGGGCCATAAGGACGTATGAAGACTCAAAAGACGCAGAATGTAAATGGCTTTCAGATGGTGACTTTTTTTTTGTAAAAGTCGAAAACATTTTTCGACAATTGAATAAAAAACACAAAAAACCTTTATTTTTTAACACCTTCCCTCGGAATATCTTCGATATCTCGTGAACGAGATCGAAAATCGAAAAACTGAGAGAGACGCCTAGAGATGTTGAGACGGGGAATATGTTATGTCTTATACTATTTTTTGTGGGAGTGATAGGGGGGGGCGGTATGCTCCCCCTTAGCGGCGCGTGGAGCGTCGCCGTGCGGTATTACTCGGGCGTCATAGCCCTGTGGAACTTTGCAGCCTTGAGATACGAAGATCTATTAGGACTTAATAGACGCGGAATATTAAGGGCATTAGAATAGTACCTATAAACAAATTTTGGAAAAGTATATTTTTTTTTGAAAATTAATTTTTAAAAAAATTTTTTTTTTTCATTCATTTTCTATAATAGCTAGGTTCATTTTCAATGCTCTTTCAAGTCGTGTAGAGCACAGATCTGTGAATTTTTTTATATGTGCACATTTTTATTATTTGTTATTTATTTAATTTGTCCGGCACAATAAAAGATAACTCGTGGATTCCGGGCGAACGAAAGGTCACGTGTAACGTAAAGATAACCTAACCTAGGTATCCTGTAGTATCGTAATGTGTCAGAGTTCAATTGCGCGGTCCTGGTCGATTGACCATGATTAACGGTATTTTTGTGGATATGTTTGATCAATTTAGTTTCTTTATTTTTCACTAAAAATAATTAAATTTAATCTGTAGCTCTAGATCAGTGGTTTTTATCTTGGTACCCTATGACTTATTAGGGAAACTGATTTTACCCCTCCGTAAAAAATCTTGCAGAAAATTATCTTAATATCCAAGAGCTAGACTGACGATTATCCATGTTCAGAAAATATTATTCAAGTGAATCTTTTACTCTCTTACTTTTACGCCTTATTACCCCGCAAAATAACTTTTTTACCCCCGCGGGGGCAATTACCCCCAGGTTCGGAACCCTGGCTTGAGTTACTCTATAATTAAAACAATTACTTTTGTGTTTTACTTATTTGACGACCTCCTTGGTCGAGTGGTTTGTACACCGGTTTTCATGGTGTCGCCATCTCTGAGGTCCCGGGTTCGATCCCCGGTCGGGTCAATTTAGAAATTATTGTTTTTCTAAATTGTCTCGGGTCTGGGTGTTTTCTATGTATAATAAGTATGTATTTAGGTATTTTAAGTATGTTTATCCGTTGTCTAGTAACCATTTAACGAGTTTCTTCGAAGCTTCTCTTGGGCTAGATAATTGGTGTGAGTGTAGGAAAGTTTATTTATTTATTTATTATTATTATTATGTGCACAAATAAAAAAAAACCTATATAAATATGTACGATCTAGGATCTTCCCGATTACTACTTTTCTTCTCCATACCGCGCGTACGTAGTGTGCGCGTATAGTCTAGATCCAAGTATAGAACGACCTTCACCGAGAAGGTTAATGGATGAAAAGTATGTTATATCAAATTTAATATGTTTAATAATATATCGCGAGTGGGTTGGCTGAAAAATTTCAGTCCAGTACCATTAATGATTAATTTAATATTTAAAAAAAAAAATTTTTTTTACATTGCACTGGTTTGGTGTGTGTGTGTGTTTGTAATGAGCTTATCTTTATATAAACATACATTTTATTTATTTAACCAGACGGTTGCAAATTACTAATATTGACTTGCCTGTTTACACCTGCCTACTCAATATTATGACAGGAAAAAATAGTCAACCTAACGTTTGTATATTCTATAGGCTTCATACTTTCGATTGGTACCTATTTCATTTATCTATTATCGAAACAAGTGCAATATTTAAAAAAAAATATTTTTAAATATTTAATTAATCATTCATTCAGTCCAGTATGGACTGAAATTTTTCAGCCAACCCACACGCAATATATTTTTTAACATATTAAATTTGATATAAAATACTTTTCATCCATTAACCGCTCGGTGAAGGTCGTTGTATACTCGGATCCTCTACTAGTAGATGATGTGGTGTAAGCACAGAAATATATCAAGATAGAAGAAAAGAGTACAGTAATTTGTGTACCTACGCCTGGCGTACTCACCATGGCATTCTGTTATTTCAAGAATGCCAAAAAACTGTACCCAAATAGTACCAAATAGTGCCCAAAGGAAATAAATAGTACCCTTATGGTTCAAAAGTTATAGACATAGTTTGGTGAGTACGCTAGGCGTAGGTTACGCCTAGCGTACTCATCTCAGTTTGGGAAATCTGAGCAAGCTACAACTTTAATTAGTATGTCAAAAAATTGTACCCAAATAGTACCAAATAGTGCCCAAAGGAAATAAATAGTACCTTTATAGTTAAAAAGTTATAAACATAGTTTGGTGAGTACGCTAGGCGTAGGTTCTACGCCTAGCGTACTCACCTCGTTGCGCGAAAACAAAACCAGCAATGGCTCTCATTTCTATCTCAATAAATAGTACCGGAAATAGTACCCTCTAAGAGTGTAATTGTTATTTGACTTTTACACTAGAAAGTCATTAAATTTGATAGCAAACTTCTACATACAAAAATTACGTGTGGTACAGTCGAGCACAGTGAATGGTAAAATATTATTTTTATCACCAAAGGAATTGAGATTGGAATAACTATGGAGTTCATTAATAGACGACGACCTAAAATAAAATAGGTAGGGACATATTTAATAACAGTAAACCAAGGGTGGCCAAATAAGGGGGGTCCTGAAGTTGGTGTGTCTGTCTTTGGCACCGTAGCTCCTAAATATCCTAGATTTGGATGCGGATTTTTTTATATGAAGGCTGGTTTTTAGCGGTGATTCTTACTTCGACTATAAATCTAGTGATAACTGTTATAAATCGCAAAATTTGTAGTCGAGGGTGAATGAGACCCACTCCTACTTATATCTATGTATCAAGCTTATTTATGATTTGTTGATCGTAAATGACAGCCCGCCCGCAACTTTGTCCGCGTGAACCCCTTACCCCGTGACGAATTTCCAAAAATGTTCATTTTTATACAAACCTTGTCCCGACAATTACAAATACAACAAAATAGAATTAGCCAAATTGGTGCAGCCGTTCTAAAATGATGCGCGTACAAACATTTTGGCAATTGATTTTTATTAATATAGATACATACCTACATAAATAGCGACTGCACATGTGCTCAGCGTGACAGGTGGTGAGCCCATCGCCGTTCCCAGCTGTTGGATGTATGTGCAGTCTTTGTCCGTTAGTCGCCTATTACGACACCCAAGGGAAGAGGGGGTGGTAGTATTCTTTCACCGGTAAGTACGCGACACAGTTAAACACTTTATGCAGTCCAGAAAACTAAGTATACGATTTAATTTGTTATTCTACGATTAATAAAAAACAATAACGTATTTCTATATATAATATATTCAAACTGAGTAGGTACCTACCTAGCTAATGAAAGATCAACTGCAAATCGACATGAACATAAAATGCTATTACAGATAAAATATCCATAGGTACTTACTCATTTAAAGATCACTCCCATCACAATGAAACAAAATTCACAAGTTTTTTCATTAATTGTTTCACAAATTAACTATTCGCAAACCTTTGCGGTTGCGGTGGCAAGGCAAAGTAAACGACTAAAAAAATCGGTTCCAGAAAACTATGCGTTCCCACCGCGGCGTCAAGCAAATTGTTGTGAATTGCAAAATTGATCTTTAGCACTTTCATAATACAGGTCAGTTTGTAAGTAACTAAAGTAAGAAGTGTGATAAGCGCCATCTATTGTTACTTGTTCATACTAAGATGCATCGCTGTCGCGCGTCGATAAGTTGCACTATGATCAACAAAAGTAACAGATTGTTCTCGCACAATATTGAGCTTTCAATTTCAGACATAAGGCTAATAGTTGCTTATATAGAAGGTGCTTTTACTTTATGAAATCTGGCAAAAATACGATAGTCAATATTTTGGAAAACATGTATCTTATTTATAAGAAAAATAATTATAATCAATTATATAACTGATATTAAACTTCCTCGTTACGTATATACATATTAATTTCAACAAAACTAAAAGTAATATGTAGTAGGTTCATAATACGAAATTTAATAATATTAAAATTATTATGAGTTCGCCTGTACCTCATGTCAATGTATGTAGAAGTTTGCTATCAAATTTAATGACTTTCTAGTGTAAAAGTCAAATAACAATTACACTCTTACTATTTCCGGTACTATTTGTTGAGATAGAAATGAGAGCCGTAGCTGGTTCTGTTTTCGCGCAACGAGGTGAGTACGCTAGGCGTAGAATCTACGCCTAGCGTACTCACCAAACTATGTCTATAACTTTTTAACTATAAAGGTACTATCTATTTCCTTTGGGCACTATTTGGTACTATTTGGGTACAGTTTTTTGACATACTAATTAAAGTTGTAGCTTGCTCAGATTTCCCAAACTGAGGTGAGTACGCTAGGCGTAACCTACGCCTAGCGTACTCACCAAACTATGTCTATAACTTTTGAACCATAAGAGTACTATTTATTTCCTTTGGGCACTATTTGGTACTATTTGGGCACAGTTTTTTGGCATTCTTGAAATAACAGAATTCCATGGTGAGTACGCCAGGCGTAGGTACACAGTAATTTGTAGCGAGACCGAGCATGTAACATTTTGCGTAGGTACTTTGACGTTGACCTTGAACGTGACTCGACAGTTTGAATAGCATATTTTTATATGGCTGGTTTTGAACGCACGCCAATTCTGACTTTATACGATACTTTAATTTATCGAAAATGATGAGTTTTTGAGATATTATTACGTATATCTTTTTACGGTATAGAGCCTTACGTATAAAAATACAACGAATATATTACTAAGATAGTTAGTTAGGGACTGGTAAGACCATTTTTCAATTGAGTACGTAATAATTGAATTATAAATGAAAACAGTTTTGTGACTTACGTCATTTACTTCTGCGCTAAGTGTGTTGAAGCGGCGCACGCAATATTCAACCGTACGACTGCAGAAATAGAACTTTTCTAAAATCTACGCGAGCGCACTCTCAGTCCCGCAATGCGCGTCATGAACGGTGGACCTGTGCAGCTCGCTAGCGCACGTGACAGAGATAGGTACGCGTTCTTGCTGCTTACGTTATTATTTTATTACGTAGGTACTACTAATTGTTTAGCAAGTCGTTTGTGCTAGCCAAATTATGGGCAACAAGAAAAATAAAAAATATGTTTCGAGAATAAAAAGGGGATTCGAAGTATATATAATTTTGAATCCATTTCAGTAAGTAAATTTTGGGTACCTATCGTAAGTCTTGCCGTAGTCTATCACATAATATTAATAACTTATTTTTTTGTGCTAATCTGCGATCAGTCCTAAAACTAAAAGCAGATTTGTTAAGAATTTTTGACTTAGCTATTTAAAAAAAATATTTGACTAAGGCTGTTAAACCATCGCCACGATGGTCTGTAGTCCTTCAAAATTAATAATCAATGTACATACAATAATAAAAATGATACTAAGCGCTTTGCATAAACAAAATAATACGCTTTCTCTAACTAAAGGAACAATTTGTACTTCGGAACAAAGACAACGCGTGGAGTCGCCAAATAAACTAATACATTTATTACCGATTCCAATTTGTTTAAAGGAAAGGTAAGTGTTATTCAAATCAAATAGTATCTTAATAGATAATTTCAGCAAACCTACTTTTTTTTAATACAAATCAAATTTTTAAAGAAAAAAGTCTTTATTAATTTGATTATTAGGACTTTTATAATTTATTTCGATATTTATTTTTAAATTCTGTATTAGTGTTTGTTTCAAATAACCTGAATTGATATTTTTTAATTTAACGTTCCTAAGCCCAGGAAGTGGCAAAAATAACGCGAATGTTCAAAGCGCAACCATTCCATTACTGTCTAAAATATGTGAAGATCTAACTCAATTACGTTTTTTATTTCTTGTTTTTAAACATAAGATACATTTCAGCGTTTCAAATTGAACAATTTTGATTTGTACGGGATAACGCAAGGACAAATTACATACTCTAGTAACCATTTAACGAGTTTCTTCGAAGCTTCTCTTGGGCTAGATAATTGGTGTGATTGTAGGAAAGATTTATTTATTTATTTATTTATTTATTTATTAGTTACTTACCTATCATTTGACGTTTCGGTCTATTTTCTATACCCGTATAGCACAGAATAATATTAGTAGCAGAAACGACACCATCAACACAATTGCAATACAATATCAACCTACGGTGCACGCCAATACGGTTCAAAATAACTCTGCACCTGTACTCATACCTAACTTTTTCAACGGCCGGGACAATCGAAAGTAAATCTTATATCTAAGGCGGTACGAGCGCAAGCCGCTGCATTCACAAAATCCTGCTTGGCAAGCTTGACGTAACCCGGCCGCGTGTTGCTCATAGGATTGGTTGAATGCAAATACTGCAAATATAAAGCACTTGCGCCACGTACCTACCTATAATAAAAAATACATACTTACGCTTTTTCGTGGTTTGTTTGATAATGATCAATAAAGTACAATATTATTATGTAAGTAATTCTTAACCACCAAATATTGAAGTAGTTAGTTATGGTACATATTAATACTCTGTAGTATCTACTTCTGTTACTATGTCTTACTATGATGTGCTTATGTAAAGTAAGTACAGGCGGCAATAGATCAACCTACATAACCTACAATCTCGAAATATATTTATGAAGGTAGATAAGTATTTTAAGCGCTATATAAAAAGAATAACAGAACATAAATACTTAGATATTAGTTGACTTGGGCGGTCAGAAGAACTCACGTAGACCAACTAGCGTATAATCCATTTTCCGATCTTACACTTACACTTACATAGAGACCAGGAACCGTGATGCCGATTACAAACTAACTAATATTACACTTGACCAACTTGACTAACATATTCTGCCATCTTAAAGATGATGGGACACGTCTACTGAGGTAATGCCTACTAAAGTAATTTGGTACAAAATCGACGGACATGAGCTACTTTTAAATTACGTTCGCATTGCGCGATAATCAACATTCACGCGGACGAAGTCGTCCCCGGGCCACTAGTATCAAATACAAGATCATTTGCTTTTCATATACATAGTTACATACCTATAAAAACCGTACGTATAGATACAAATTTTAAATGCCTGAATCCATCAATCCATTGGTAAATACCTACCGATGATAATTCATGGTGTAATTTTACCAAGGACTACCACTAGGTTTATTTTCGTAGAGGGGCGTTATTAATGCTTAACCACAGTACCTGTCTACTAAACCTAGTCTAACTTTGAACCGCGTTTTGTGTTAAGGTCGACCGCAATCAGTACCTTATCAATAAACTATTTACGACCTTAAAATCTATTCAAGCGTGATCGCTGACAAATTGAGTAAATTGACTTTTTATACGCAGTTGGTTTATGTCAGTTTTGACAAACACTCCATACAGTATTGCCACTATTTAAATTCACGACTTTATAGACAAACTGTACCTTATATACCTAACCTACAACGATAACTGCATTGAATTTGTCTACTTCTCTCATCAAACTAGTAAAATCATTATCATATTATTATTAATTGTCTATAAATATTACAAGTACCTACTTATTTACTTACCTTACAGGATTCTTGGGAAGTCTGTGAAAGGTTAAATCATTATCTTTAAATTTCGTGTTAGTGCATCCGAATGCAGAACAGTAACGCTTTTGTATCGCCATCCTGTGAACTTTCCACTTGCGAAAACCAAATAATCGGTCATGTCCTGCGTAGCGTGCGCCCTGTGAAATGTCCACCCGGGGAAACGAGCGTGTTAGTGAATAAGTCGACCGAATTACGGAGTGTTACCCGTAGTTGTGAGTGGTCTAGCTAAATGTTTCGGTGTCAGTTATCTTGTTGTTTCTTGAGCTTCGATATACTTAGGTATTAGGTGGTAAGTTTAAATTCTACAGAGCCACTAAAAATTTTATAGCTTTTTTATATAAAGTTTATTTCTGGAAGCGTGACAGGAATGGCCAAGTGAGTATTAATTTAAACAAATATAATACTAATATAATATATTATTATATCAGTTAATCACAATAATTAGATATGTCACATATTTCGTATAAGTATCTCGTCTCTTTTTATATTTTTAGGTTACTGTAAATAATAAATCGGATTGGTATTATCAAGCCGAAGGATATACAGAATAAGTTTCGGCTAAAAAATCAAATTTTAAATCGATCAGACTTATGAAAGTTGCTCAAATCCTTTTCTCGACTATGTAGAGATAATGATCTTCAAAAGGCTAAACAGATTTTCTTAAAACATAATTCTTCTTAAAAAAGTAAAAAAAAATTATATGTATTGCTCAAAATCACTCACGATCAAGACACCTCTCAAATAAAAAAAAAACAAAATCAAAATCGGTGCATTCGTTCGGGAGATACGATAATTCGTACAGTTAAACAAATTACTCAAATACACACGTTAAACTGGCAAAACCCTTAGTTTTGCGTGGGGGGTTAATAAAATATGTAAAATTGAAGTGTGTTTTTGTGCATTATAATAAAACAAATAAAAAGAACACCAACATTATAATAATACAATTATTTACATTGCAATTCGGCTTGACAAATATAATTTACACTACTTTTCCCGAAGTAGTTTCATAATGATAAAGTTAACTTACATAAATAAAAAAAATATAATATAAAAAAACAAAAAATAAATAAAAAAATTAAATAGGTATACAAAGTACAAACATGATCTTCAATATATTATAATCAAAGTTAACATACTACTGCTCATAAAAAATAAGAATAATCTGTCTTTAAAATTACTGAATAAATTTGGAAAAAAATTGTCGAAAATGCTCTATTCATTCTATGTTCCTGGATCATGAACTCGGATGACCTGCGAGCGCGCGAATTTTGAATTTCTTGATTTGTATCGCTAGTGTAACGAGTGTGGCATGCGGGTGGCGGGGCGCGCTGGGCGGAGCTAGCGCTGGAATTATTTTAGGGAGCCCGCTCTTAACTGACATAATCGCAAATCAAGCTCCTTAACCGCTTCGTCATCGAGCTCCTCTTCGCTATATTCTTTGAGCGCCACCGCACACATGCTTCTTTTAGCATCGGCGATCGGCGATTATGCAATTGTATCGATGCTGCATCACGTTTTGGCGACTCTCAGCGTTCAGACGCGGTATCCGAATCGCGCGTTTTAGCGACTGTTCCGATGCTGAATCGGCAATCTAGCGCGGCACTGACTGCCAAATCGATGCGACCGGGCATCCGAATGTGTGCGGAGTGTAGCGTTCAGACGCTGTGTCGAGCTTCCGAAAAGCGACTCAATCGCCGCGTTTGGCGTTTGTAAGTGTGCGGTGTGGAATGTTTGATCGCTGCTTTCAGCTTCTAAAAAGCGGCTAAACTGCCGATCGCCGATACTAAAAGTAGCATGTCTGCTCTGGCCCTTGATACGATTCCTTGCCTTCGATTGACTTTACATGTTATTATGTAAAGTTTAGTAAACACAATGTCATTATTGTGTAGATAATGGCGGGGCGTGGCGACATCGCAGTACTCCGTCTGTGTCGGCGACTGCGCGCGCGCGTGCCGTCCGCGCCCGCTGCGCCCTCTGCGCCCACGCTCACGCACGGCGGGCAGGTTTGTATAAACTCAAACTCGAAATATATTTATGCATCATCATCAGCCTATAAACGTCTCACTGCTGGGCACAGGCATCCCACGTAGACAATAGCACGTGGGGATATTGGGCCATCATAACCCACCACGCTTGCCCAATGCGGGTTTTAACGACTGCCAACTTACGACAACAACCGGACCAACGGCTTAACGTGCCTTCCGAAGCACGGAGGAGCTCGAGATGTTTTTAAATTGGTCACCCATCCAGCGACCCGGCATTGCAAAAGGATTGCCTGTTTTTTGCATAAAATTTTATGTCATAATTTAACATAGCATACTTTTACTTATCCTTATAATAGTTACGCATAATATTATTTTTGACAACCTTTTTTTTAAAGCATAACTACTATAAGCATAGTAATTGTTAAGCATACTATTCTAAAACCTAAATTTACTTACGCATAATTATATTTAAGTATAATTTGTATAGGCTTAATAATTGTTATTATAAAGGGAAAACGGAACTTTTGGAGATTTTTGTGTTTGCGTTTAACAAAATACTTTTCGTATTGTATATAGGATGGACAGGGATGGCCCAAGGACCACCCTCGTCGCACCCAAACCTACTATAACACTGGTATCCAAGTTATATTTAATATACCTAATACCTTGTTTTTGTTTTTCAGATTGAAATAAATAAAAAATGTTGCAAAGACAAATCCTAATAAAAAAGTCAATCCAAATTATAGCGAATTTTGAAACTATCACTAAAACTAACTACCAGACTATGTTTATGCCTAATAACTACACTCGGCGTCAAAAAAGCACCTTTTAAATATATTCTTAAAAATTTCTAAAACCATAATTAAAATTAACTAAGAGAATAGTATTGGGTATCATTAGAAAGCTAAAGAAAAGGAGTACATATCCAAAAACAATTAAAGTAAATTTTAATTTATTGGAATTATACAGAAAAAAAATTAAATTCAAAAAAACAATAAAATCCTTAACTACGTCTTAATTAATACAGATAATTTTACAACAAAAAATTACAAAATTTGCTTAAAACTAAACTTAAAATCTAGTGTTACCACTCCTTGCACTGATGACGGCTTTCATACGGTCCCTCATCGACCTCTCCTCCTCCTCCTGAAGAGACGTAGGAGTAGTGTCCCGAGACCTCACCTTACGTTTAAGATGGTGCCAGAGGTGCTCTATCGGGATCAGGTCCGGACTTCTTGCTGGCCACTACATGACAGAGATTTGGGATCTTTGCAGGAAGTCCCGTACAATTTCTGCAGTGTAAGCGCGAGCATTGTCATGCATTAAAGTGAACCCCTCGCTATTAAAATCGGCCTAGGGGACCACATGCACTTCCAGAATCTCTGCCACATAGCGGCGAGCAGTCAGCGATCCTTGTCCACGGGCACCTCCATTCCGGGAGACGCAGACAAGGTCGGTTTTGCCGTCAGCCGAAATGCCGCCTCAGAACATGCAGTATCCGCCCTCATATTCCACAGTCTTCTGATTTCAGGCTTGGGCAAAGCGTTCAAACTGTCTTCTGTACACTCTTCTGCGTCTTTCGTTGCAGAAGAGGCAACACTCTCGTCTCTTCTGAGAAGAGAACAGACCTCCATTCGTCAAGGGTCCAATTGACGTGGTCACAAGCGAACTGCAAGCGGGCTTTTCTATGCGCTGCAGTCAATTTTGGACCCGTAGCAGCTCTATGGGCCGCTAATTTCTTCTCACTCAGTCTTCGACTAACCGTAGAAATGCTCGCGGTGGTTCTGCGATCTGCCTGGAGCCGCTGTTGCAACTCAACAGCATTGGGGAACCGATTCCTCAAAGAATTTGAGACGATGAACCGGTCGTCTCTCTCCGAGGCGCAGCGACGTCTACAAGATCCTGTTTCCGGATGTAGCCACCGGTCTCTATGGACTGCTGGTACACTCTACCAACCGAAAAACAGCTCAAAATCAGTTGCCGAGTGACATCACACTGCCGCATCCCTGATTGCAATAGCAATAGTGCAACCACTTAGGCGGCTTCGTCAGCAGTGGTATCCATCTCCAAGATGCTTTTGTCTTCTAAAAGATGTTAGCGTGTGTCCTCTTCGACGGCTGGATAGCGAATGACCCACATTGAACCTGTATGGGCCCTTTCATACCCAGAAAGGTAGCGCAACTAGCGACCCTTGCAAGTAGTAAAAATTGCATTATTTTTTCACCGTCACATTATTAGCGGTTATCAACTTTTTCATCGATGAAATTAATTGTTTTTTTTGTAGGGGTATACGCGTGTGTCAAGAGTTAATAACGCTTGAAAGTTATTTAGGCAGAGGTGCGATGTTTTTGACGCCAAGTGTATTAGACGAATAAACAACAGGCCTTAAAACTTTATGTAAAACAAAATTAGGGCAAAAACATTAGCCTAAACCATATTCATGCTTACAGAAATAGTATGCCAAAAAACAATTATGTCAAACTATTATTATAACACAAAGAAAGTGTGCCTAATTCGTTATGCCAAATTAAATTAGGACAAAAAAAAATAGTCAAAAAATAAGGGATCCCTTGCGAAAGTTGCTTAAAGAGCAAGATTGCCAGCCGAACGCGCTAGCCGCTGCGCCATCGGGCTCCTCCATATATTCAATAAACATAATTACTAAGCTCTTTGAAGCGTCCAAAACATATATATCTAAATACATAATTATATAGCTTTAAGAACTATCCTGGTTCAAAAAACAAGGTGGAATACGAACTCACGACCCTTCGGATTCTGGGCAGAATCTTACCACTCTGTAAAAATTATTTTTTTGAAAAGTAAACCGTACAACCTTTTGAAACTTGATGGCGGATGGATGGATGGATAAATACAGAAATGCGATTTGCAGTGCGTTCAGTTGCTGTTACCTTGAGTATTTTGTTTGTCGCACCTCCTAAAGATGGACTGGAGCCATTTGCCAAACTTATTATTAAAATAAACATATTAATTATTGATAGGCTCATTGTATAAAAGGGACAACTAACGGATTGACAACTAGCAAATTCAGATAGACCGCTTGTTTTCCGATAAACTAAAAATTACAAAAGTCATTACTTAATTCCAGATGGCAGTGCACTGCACTGTAGGGCTGCTGTTTCTAGGGGGAGGTCGGGCGACTTTAAGCACCACTCCAACGTCCATAGCTGCGTTGCTGGCTGCATTCTTCCCTAAGTTCCCCACCCACAGCGAAGACAACAGGTAAGGAAACTATGATGTACCTATATAATTCCAAAAGTTGCTTAGAAAATTAAAAATGTTAAATTTACAACTATTACACCAATCATTCAGCCTCAAGCAAGGCACATTCTGAATTATGGTGACTGAATGACGGATAAACATACATTAATACCAATAAACATCCATAACTCGGTCACAAACGGTTGTGCTCATCAACAATTTGCTCCTACCGGGGATCGAACCCGGGACCGTTGGTTTCGCAGTCAGGGTCGCTGACCTGATATGCTGGTAAATTCGTGACCGTCTAATGGTCTGCGGGCAACGGGGTCGTCCCCAGACCATGGGAGTGGGACTGAATTTGCCAGTCTATAGAATAATAATTGTGATATTCATACAACTTTCTAAGTTTTTTCTTTGACTCCCAGATCAAGTTCTATATTCAGTTTGGTTAGTGGTATGGTTTTATTTAAAGGCCACGTGACTGTACACCAGATTAGTCGTGTCTTAGGCCGCGGGTACGAGCTGTGCGTCCTGCGGGGCGGCGGCGGCGACGTAGCGGCGCGTTCCAATGCGGCGCGCCGCCCCGAGTTTGTGAACGGTCCTATTCAAATGTATGCATTGGACTACTAGACTTGCCAAAACAATTTGTTAGTAACATCGATCATTGTGTTCCTATGGTCTGAGTGAGATGGCTACTTCCACAGGATTTGAGGATCTCCAGTGACACAGTTATCTTATAAATTTGTATCAATATCTGTTACCGTCTGACTCCTATCACATTTCTAATTCTCTCTCAGACACTCTAATAAAAATACAATTTCTTCTCAGATACCACTTACAAGCTTTCCGACATCTATACGTGTTGGCCGTGGAGCCGAGACTGATATTACCACGCGACCTCAGCACGGGCAAACTATGCTATGCTCATATACAGGTTAGTGGTAAATGCTAATTAACTTTCGCGGGCGCTATAGGCATAGAATACATAATAGTACAAGTACAGAAGATTCACTCCGCTTAGTCATTTAAATAAATAGCGACTCTTGCTAAGACACAATAGAGTGCAATTCAGGTCACACACCGCTCCCATACCTACAGTTAAATTCACCTATAAGTTGCCTCTCTTTCTATCGCGTACTATCGCGTAGCTCTTATCATTTCTAACGACTGCAGGGTGTTCGCGGGCGTCCGTCCGGTCGGCTACTTGTAGCTTCATATCTAAAGCGCGGAGTGCGCCAAGCCTGTTATTGGTCGTCAAGATCGTGTTTACCGCGCCTACGGGGCCGGGGTACAAGCGATGGCGGAGACGAGGTAAAGCTTTGGTCTCTTGATCGTAACGCACAACGCTGTGCTATGCGGCATGCGGTGCTCGACACATAATTGTATGAAAAACGTCTAGTATGGTCTCTTGTTCCGTCGCAGTATGCGTCAGCGGCGAAGGGCAAGCGCGGTGAAGTGGGGAGCGGGTATCCCGCACTGCGCGGCGTCGTTTGCGTTGATTCGCTGCGTTGTACGTCGCGGGTTGATAATGGATTTGTTTGAAAATAATTTAATAGAATTTGAATGAACTTTTCTTCACAATCAATTAAATGCCTTTTTATTAAAGTTTCCAAACAACCTTCACCCCTCCGTTGTAAAAACATGTTTCTCGGCCTGCTTCTTTGTCGTCTACTTTGGTAACTGCGGCAAAATCAACTGACGACTTCTCCACAGAGACGGTAAACGCTGCGTCGAGACGCTGCGTTTGAATCGCATACCGCAGCGTTGTGCGTTACGATCAAGAGACCAAAGCTTTAAACGGTCTCGGAGGGGATGCAGGCGGTGTAGTGGAAGGGTAAGTGAGCGCGCCGCGTACGGCGGACTGCGTGCTACTTCGTCCCCGCCAACCCCTATACCCCGTGGGCGCGGTAAGCACGATCTTGACAACCTATAATCATAGCTTTTTGTCACCAAAATTTTGCAAATTTTTACATATTATATAAAGTAAAGTCGCCATTTTCCTGCGTCGGTTTTGGGTGGCTCTTCTTTCAGTTAACTGTTTTATTTTTTTAATATCTGTCTTTTGTGAATTTTGCCAAGTTCGAGTGCGGTGCCAAATTTACTTAGTTACTTACTACGCTGGCTCAGCGACCTGAAGTGGATCTTGGCCTCCGACGCCATTCCTTTCTGTTTTGTGCTAAGTGAGACCAGTCGGGCACTTCAGCTCTTTCAGATCTTTGACAACTTCATCTTTCTAGCGGTATCTTGGACGACCCACTGGGCGTCGTCTAGATGGTTGACCAAGATACGCTCTTTTGGCAGCTCGATTTTCACCCATTCTCTCTACATGCCCCCAGCCAGCGAAGTCGGGCAGCTTTTATTTCCCCGATGATATTCGGCTCGGACACCAGCTGTTCTATCTCCCGGTTAAACCGCAGCCTCCACTCCTCGTCCTCGCCTCTTGTTGGTCCCAGTATCATTCGTAGGATTTTCCGTTCCGCGACTAAGAGTTGGTTTTCCTCCCTCATGGTTATTGTTTAAGTTTCACACCCTTACATTAAAATCGGTCTAATGATCATTTTGTAGACATTGAGTTATAATGTACTACGTACTAGAGAAGACATCTCAACCAGATTGTTTGTAACACGCGTTAGAGCCAGCTCGCTCCAACTATATTAGTCTGTGGCAGGTGGTAGACGCAACAATACGTGTGCATTCTGTGTTCTATTTTATTAAAATATGCCTTTGTGTGTGCTAAGGTACTGTTTAAACTACTCAGGAAATACAAATAAAACCAAAGGAATCACTTTTCACCTGGAAATACGTACTAAATTATCGATATAACATGCATTTGAATAACTATTGTATCAAATCGCCGAGACATGAAGCGGCGGCCATGTTTCGGTAAAATGCATAGAGTAACAATATTTCTGTTCTGTTTCGTAGATGACAACTAAGCCCCGCACCACGGTACAAGTATCATTGTACCGTGCCCGTAACGCACCACGCACTAGATGCCCGTTGTAATCTAGCTGTGCACATTTATTGTATGGGACGTCTTCTCTAGTTTATTTACCTCAATGTTTGTAGATGCGGATTTTTGTAGCTCTGTTTATCAACTTGGATACACGTAGTTTAAGAAGGGCTGCAGTGTATCTTATCGCATTGACTATCCAGATGTTGATTTCTTCCTCCCTTTGGTTAGGTGTCAGTTACCGTACATCCAAGATACTTAATTTAAATAACGCCTCTGTAAGCCGTGCCTTTTACAACAAGATCTTTTCTCTTTGCTTTAACATCTTTGTATCTTTTCATATGGTGGTATTCTGTCTTCTCACGACTGATTCTGAGACCAAGCTATTTCCCTTCCTCTTCTAATACCGCTGCCATGTCGGTCACTTCTTTCTCGCACTGCCCCAGTATGGCAAAGTCGTCAGCGTACCCAATAATTTTGTGCCTTTCGTTCACCTCTAATCCCGCATCTGTCATTAAAACTTTTCGGACAGTGTATTCGAGAGCAAGGTTAAACAGTATAGGCGATAGGGCGTCTCCTTGCTTTAGTCCGGTCACTATTTCGAACTCCTCGGTTAGTTCTCCTACGACCCTAACTCGCATTTTGCTGGTACTCGTGGCTACTTTAATCATTCTGACGAGTTTTGCTGGTACTTCGAAAGATGATAGGATTCGATAGAGCGTCGATACTATCGTATGCCTTCGTGAAGTCAACAAAGAGGCAGTGAACGCTTTCGGCGAACTCCCATCGTTTCTCCATAATTTGTTTTAGAAGAAACATTTGGTCCACTCTACTCCTGTTTCTGCGAAATCCGCACTGATAGTCACCGAGTATTTTTTCCGCGTACGGTTCTAGACGGGCGAGGAGAGAGCACCTTGTATGCAGTCGGAAGCAGTGCAATCCCCCTGTAGTTAGCACACTTCTTTCTACACCTTTTCTTATGTATTGGGCAGATAATCCCTGTGTTCCATCGCATAGGCTGTTGTTCTTCCGATTAGACTTTACAAATATTTGCAAACAGTCGGAATTGCAGTGCCTCTCCCCCATATTTCCGCAGCTCTCCCGGTATGCTGTCAATTCCTGGGGAGTTATGGTTCTTAAGTCGCATGATGGCCTTGCGCACTTCTTTATCATGTTCATTGTCTCTAGGCTGTTGCTCAGAAATGCGAGTATTTCGTTGGTCACCGGTAACTCCTGGAAGTACCGACACCACATAGCTTTTTGTTCCTCAGGGTCTGCGACAAGATTTCCGCCTCCACCTTCAAGGAGCTGAGTAGCGGGTTGGTAAGCTTTTCTAGCTGTTCGGATTTCTTGGTAGAACTTTGGTGATTCGTTGGCTCTTATCAACGTTTCCACTTCTCTAAGGATTGCATTCATATGATCCCTTTTTGCGGTTCTTACCAGTTTCCTAAATTTTCTTCTTGCTTCCTTGTAGATGTCATCCTAATCACTGTTCTGCTCGGTCGGTATTCTAAGTTCCCTCTTTTTGTCCATTGCCTCTTCACATTTCTCAGTCCACCATTTTTTTCTTTTATGACGTTTCTTGTTTTCCAGTAATCGGATTCCTAGTCTACGTCTTTAACTATCTGTTCTGTTTCCTCCCAGACTTTGTCTATATCTTCCAAATTTTCCAATACCGCGAATCTATTATTTGATTCAAGGTTGAATGCAAGTAAAGTTGCTTCGTATTTAAGAGTATCGGTATTTACGGACGGTTCTCTTTGACATTTGTATTTACTGTTTACTATCTTGATCTTTAACGTTATCTTAACGCCCACCAAATAATGATCGCTGTCGCAATCGGGCCCACATTGTGACTTTACATCCTGGATCAAGCTCTTGTGCCTTTCATCTATTAGCATGTGGTCAATTTGGTTCACCGTTCTACCATCATGTGATTTTCAAGTCCCTTTATGGATATCTTTGTGCGGGAACATCGTGCTCTTAATCACCAATAGCTTAGAGGGATGCAAATGATATTAGTCTTATCCCGTTATCATTCGATTTTGCGTGCTTACTGTGTTGCCCAATTGTTGGGCGGTATGCTTCTTCACGTCCGACTTTGGCATTGAAATCTCCTAGCACTATTTTAGTGTCGAAGCTAGGGATTTGGTCGTACGCCGCCTCAAGGTCTTCGTAGAAGCGATCTTTTACGTCGTCATCGGCCTTTTCTGTCGGGGCGTAAACGTTAAGTATTGAGATATTGTTGAATTTACTTTTAATTCGCAAGATACATATTCTTTCCGATACTGGGGTGAATTTGAGAACGCTGCCTACTGCTTTTTTGTTTACAAGAAATACAGTGCCGTGTTCGTGTCTTCCGTAGTCAGAGCCACTATAAAAGAGAAGTGTCCCATTTTCTACCATACATTTTCCTTGACCTGGCCATCTGACTTCTTGCAAAGCTGCGATATGGATGTTGTATCGTTGCAGTTCTCTATTTACTTGATACAGCGCTCCCGGCCTATACAAGCTAAGTACATTCCATGTTGCTAATTGGAGGTCCAGGTTTCTATGCCATAAGTCGTTGTGTATAGGATCTGATCGTTTACTTTTTTCTGTCGGTTTCGTAACAAAAAGTTTTTTTTCGTGGGAGGGCTGTTAACATGCACAACCCCCTAATTGCTGGAAGACCACAACCTACTTTGGTCAGCGAGTCCATCGGACTTAGCCAGATAGCATAGCTAGGCTGTACTACCGACCTTTCCCCCATCCGCCACCCAGGGGAAGCTCCCGTGAGGTCCAGCGCGAGGAGTGCCAAATTTAATCCAGGATATTCGAATATAACCACCACGCCTTGCCACTATAGGCCACCACCTAATGCACTATGCATATTAAAAATACAGTGTACAAAAGCTAAAGAACAAGATAGCGCTACGCAAGGTCCAAAGGATTTCAGGCACAGATTAGTAGGTAAATATTTACCATAATAAATCATGCTGCGCAATATCTGATATGCCTATCGCGCTTAGTGCCCACTCGCTAAGCTCCACTAAGATTTATGGTCTTATTGTCACTTACCTTAAGATGACTGCGCCCCTTTTTGATTTAGCCGTATAATAAAAAAGTCGTCTATTTTAACTGTTTACGGTTTACAAAACCATGTCGCGTAGCGGTGAAGGAATACTACCACCCCCTCTCTTAACTAAAAGGCGACTAACGTACTTAAAAACTGCACAAACTTCCAACAGCATAATGCGGCGATGGGTTCACCACCTGTCACACTGAGCATAATAATATGTGAATTCGCTATTTGGTGAAAAGTGGACTATGGTAGAGGACTGCTTTTGCTGTTCTCATTGCCTAGTCTCTAACCCTTCGGGGATAATAGTCGTGATTATATGTATGTATGTTGTTTACGGTTGATAAAAATATGTAATAATAATATATTTGCGGTTTTTAGGTGGTAGACTTGCAAGGCATCATGAAAGAGATGAAAGCACCTTGCATAATACCAGAACTGAACTGCTTGAGGGAGGTGAAAATAAACGACCCTCGCTACTGGCCTATCACATTCCAGAGGGATCGCAACTGGGATCAGTTAAAGTGAGTGTTCCAAATAACTCCTGTCAACTTCATACGTACGCTATAGGCTGGCAAATTCGTACGTGACAGTCCCATGGTGTGCGGGCGGCGGGGGAGGGGTGACATCTGCACACAACTGACGCTCCTACAGCCTACTATGCCGCCCCGCTGCCCGCGCTCGTTTTTCCAATGATATTATATGTGTAGATACGTTGCCTGCCCTCCGTAGTGACTAGAACAAATCCAGGTAATTGCCTGAACCTCACTCAGTCTCACGTCAGTCATTGTCACGTCAATACGATCGTTACCGTTATAAGTTTTTTTGTTGTTATTTGGATAAAAGGCCTTCCTGTGTATACAGAAATTGTAAAATATATACTGCAACCTTAAGAGACAAGACATTTTTTTTAATTTCACTCGTAATTATTGTAAAAATAAATTTAAAATATAAATTTTCATTTAGTGATGACCTTTGCCCTGTTGCCAATTCGATATGCATAAGTGAGACGCGTGTACTATGTAAGAGAGAGACGTTTCTGTAAGAGTGAAAGAGAGAAAACAATGGCGGCCGAGATGGCGCATAAATTCAATGAGCTCATTGGTGAACTACCTCAAGAGTATACAAAGGTTAAAATATATGTTTTTCTCTTTTTAACAATAGGCTAATGATATGATTGCATTTATTTTCTTTCCCTTTCGACGTCATTACGTCATAAAAACAATTTCGCCATTTTTAAATGCAATTTGTTCAGGTGTAACTAGTCTATATATAAAAGGTCATTGCTTCTTTCCCGCCCCCGCAACCCCAACGTCCCCCGTCCCGCAGACTATAGGACTGTCACGTACGAATTTGCCAGGCTATAGTCTTTGCATTCTAAGGCACAGATCAGAAGACTACGGCATCATAAGTAATTACGCAGATGCAACGGCTTTTACGGCTGTATATTTGTCTTATGTATGATTTATGGCAAAGATTTCGATTCGTTACGTTAGCCCGGACATGACCTGCTCAGACCCTAAGTGGTAAACAAGTAACTGAATGGTTTCTGGGGTTCTTTAAATACAATTTCCCCAGAGCTTCAAGACAAATGTTGAGTTTTTTTAACGCTCTTGAAAATAAGTGCCAAATTGACCATTTAAACGAATATGCTATCTTTCCACAACATTATTTTTTTATTACAGAACTTTATTAGATTATACTTGGTGTATCGACATAAAACAACGAGCCGGCTGTTTGTCCTACCTGGACGATCCACAAGGCTTCCTCACAATATTGGCCCAGACGTTGACCCTCGACAAGGCCAACATTTGGTCCGTCGCGCCGGATAACATCGACCTCTTCACGAACGACGACAAAGTCAGGAACTTCGTCAAACACTACCTGAACAAAAGCACAAATGTTGGTCCAAACATTTGCGCCGATTGTTTGCTGATTTCGAAGAAGAGAAAAGGCTTGAAGAACGAACCGTTTATGAACAAACAGTGCATATGCAGGAAGTATAGCAAAGATGAACAAGAACATATTCAGGGATTGAGTATGGTGACGTATGAGTGTGTAGTCAAAGATATTTTGTGCGCGTTACCTATATGGACAACTTTCTTGAAGGCGAGTAACTTTTATTTATACAACTATATCTTTCGAGTTTTCATACATATTATCATTCAACCAATAACATTTATAGGAGCTCTTTATCGCCCTCTAGTGCCATTATTGACTTATTTGTAACATTTAAAAAATTCGTCATAAATTATGATTATTTGCTGTGCGACTCACATTACTGTCAATGCTCAGCTCCACGTACTTAGAAAGCTCTCATTGATATCAAAAAGACATGTTCTGTAGTTTGATCCTAGATTTCATTACAGTATTATTATTAAGCCTAGTGCCTAGCTACTGTTAGACAAAAATTACATCAATCGGTTGGCACATCCCTAATAATGTCACCCTACCCCAGCACTAGTTGCCGAAGTTGGACACTTGAGTTACCACGCTTTGGTAGTTGTTGTAAAATACTTTATGGAAATTATGATACATGGTTATTGTGAAGAATTGAGTTTATTCTTATGACAACCTAGCTGTACTTATATTATAATCACTATTTCAGATAATCAAAACCATGAAAAGCAACCCATCAACCTACCACATGTGGCAAATAAAGCTGTTACTATCCCAAATCGAGAACTACAACCGACAGATTCTCGACGAAATGAAAGTGGACGGTCAGGACGTACAAAACGAACCGCTCATATCTACGGAGTTCACTCTCGCGATAAAGCAGCGTGTGTGCAATATCTTTGACGGGTGGGAGATCAGAATCATACCTTTCCTGAGGAAGTATTTAGGTCTGCCGAGCAGCAGAAAGATCAGTCTCTGCGAAGAGGACATGAAGAAAATTCTGAGTTCCTATTTAGTGTTCCACGATTTGCCTAAAGGAGTTTTGAGGAACGTTTCGAGCGATAACGAGTTGGGTGTTCTTTTGGATTTGCAACGGTTCAACTTGAGTGTCGATGCTTTGAGTAAGATTGAGACGTTGCTTAGATGATTGAGGTCCCTGTCTTGCGGTTATGTGACCCGATCGCAGTGTAGAGGCGATTGTGTCCACGACTGGTGTTAAGACTGAGTTTCTGATAGACAATTTGCGCTTTGTGTTGGTGATCGTCACATTGTAACGTTGTTAAGTAACGACCATTCTTCTTATTATTTATTAACTAGTACTACTACTAATATATTATATAATCACAAATAGAATGTTTGTTCTTGAGCCACTATACCTATATTGCATATCATATAGAGCAAAGAGTTTTGATAGAACATGGAGAGAGGATTATCTATCAGGCAGTCGTTTAATTTGTTGCACGTTTCCTCCACATCAAATGTAAAGCAATGCACTTGCTGCCGCTGGTTTAGTAATATCATGAAGAACTTTGGAAACATGGAGAAATACCCCTCATCTCTCGTGTTTCCGATTATTGCTATAAGCACCGCGTCAATAACTCTGTCTACAAAAAAGTTTCTGGATTGCACATTTATTAAATGAGATGAAGAAAGTGTCATATAAGACTCTTCATCTAAGAAGCCACGATGCCGCATCACAATGTCTCCTATCATGTTGCACGCTATAAATACTGAGTTTCGAATGAACGTTAAATGGATGCCATCAATTTTCTTTATTGCAGTTTTGCTTAAGGGGGTCCTGCACGAAATTGTGAAAATTAACGTATTTTTAAGTCATTTGTACTATGCGCTGAATTAGTTTAATACATAAAAAAACTTATATAAGTTAGCCTGATCATTGCACAAGGTCATGACATAAATCTAATGACTCATAAACATAATTTTTCGACAAATTTCTTAATTTGACGCATGAATCAATAATTCTTAACACAAGCGTGTGATGGTTTTGCACATTTCGCAGAATAAAAACATGGCTCTAATTAAATTACTAGGTCTGAAACTTCAAAGCAGAATTTTGTTGTTCTAATTATAAATATTAATACGATTGATTCTGCATTGAAGTTCATTAAGAGACTTATTTCAGTTTTTTGCGAGCGCGCGGCATCCCCTTGATAAATAATATGAGCCATCCACTTAATTTTATGGTAGCATTCTTGTAGAAGTCGGGGGAAGAGAGGTATTGTTCTTTAAATTTTCTACAATAAAGAGATTGGTTTTGTCTGTTGCTGATCTCATATGACGTGGCCCTCTAAATGCGACGCCAATAATCCATCTAGTCGCTTCAGCTTCGAAAGTGGTGTTTATTTTAATGGGAATCGCGGCAATATTATGGTGTGTGGTTTTATTACCGATTGTGGTGTTATAAGTTCCTGATACTCTGCTGTAAAAGTTTGATATTTGACCTATGTATATGCCGACGCTTTCTCCGCTGTTACTTCTAGATATTTGTTCAACCATTCCCCCATATACCTAGCTGTAAAGTGGTATTTTACTGGCTTGCTCAACATGAGTTTTCATGATTTTTTTGTGTGACTAGCTGATATACTGTTGCTTCACACCCCATTAATAATATTTTAAATATCTTTTTAGTTTTAAAGTTAGCCCCACTTAGCGGAATGTAACAGTAAAAACTCTAATTCAAAATTAGGATACACTCTGCTAACTCACAGTTGGCGGAATATATGAGGGAATATTAGAGAATACAGAACAATAAATGAAATCCTTGTCAGAACAAAAACGCTTATTAGTTACGTCAAAATCGAAGTTGTTACTAATTTACAGTATCTTAACCATTATTTTCTGGTAATAAGAACTATTTTTGTCAATTTATTGAAAGTTTACGTTTTGTAGTTGGAATAACAAGAAAATCTTCTGCCGTGTTACATACCGCTAACATTTATATAGCGTAATGTCATTCAAAATGTGTATTTACTTAGCGTTTTGTTTTAGTAGATATCAAAGAAAATCTTAGGATTGCACCCAACAATTTTTTTAAACTTTTAAGTTACAAGAAAATTAAAAGGTACTAATAGTTACGATATTGCTGAAAAAGATTGTTAAAGTTTTATTTTATGTAGTAGGTATACATGGGATCAAAATAAAGATTTAAACAGATATTTATTTATTTACTTCAATTTGAAGGTTCATAATAAATCACAGCATGTACGTAGGAACTTATGAAGAGATGTTAAGATCAAGCAACATGCCATTGACAATTTGAAATATATACCTATTATAATTTATTATTATTTAAGTATGTATATATAATGTTTATGTATTATTTATACTTACTTAAACTAAATCACAATTCGAAGTTAGGAATAGAAACTTACAAGGCAAACTTGAGATCAATCAACATGTTTACGTAGCTCCAAATAATTTTTTAACAAAAATTATAATAGTTATTGCTCTTGAAGAGCATATGCAGGACGTTGGCTTTTAAGTCGCTAGGCTGAAGTAGGCATTGGCTGGCCACATTGCACGAAAATTTGATTACAGTTGCAAGGGAGTCCTATAATGGCGGATCAAAAGCGTCCAAAATGAAGACCACAAATGAGGTGGAAGTATGACATCAAGAAGGTGGCCGGTTTCAACCCTTACTGCCCAGGATAGAAATAAATGGAGAAATTTGAAGGAGGCTTACACCAGATCTCTGGTTGACAAAAGCCAAAACGAAGAATATAAGATAAAGGTTTTATTCAAAATTAAACAAAATAAAAAATGCTTTAAACTATTTATCGTCACTTTTATCCGTTACGTGAACTTCTGTCTAGTACCCAATGTTTTGAAGCATTGAATATACTGACTTTCTTCATCACCTAAGCTGTATTTATTATCTCCTTCATTCTCTGGAGAAGCTTCGATCTCTTTAATTTTATTCCAAGAAACATTATCATTGCAAAAATTCTTGGTCTAATATTTTGCAACAATGCCGTTTTTAAAGTCTAGAATCATATCTTGTTTAATCTTTAGAACGGTTTAAGGCTTTCCGTTTGCTTTGGACCATCGAACTAGCGAATACCATTCATCTGGCGAATAAATTTTTACCTTTAGCCGATTTTTCAATCAAGTTGGCAGCATGTCCCTCGCGAGCCGCGCCGCCGCCGCCCGCCGCGTGCGCAGCACACACTCTGCCATGCTGAGATAGCAATACTGCTATATACTGGCATACGTCTGCCACACGATTGCCGGAAGTACATATACTTAGCGTTATGTAAACCTCAAAACTTTTTGTTTCTCATGATATTTCTATAAAATTTGAAGGGCTTAATACTTATAAAATAGTGAAGCGATTTACGTTAAAAAAAAGAAATTTTCTAAATTTTGAGTTAGAGTAGTGTTCAAAGAAATGTATAAGCATTTACATCTTTTTCGTCGAAAAGCAAGTTTGAATTGGATCACAATAAATGTAGGGAGTAATCTTACCTTTAAAATAACAGGGTTCCCCGTTTCTCTCAAGCAGAGGTTTCCTAAGGTGCTTAAACATGACTTCTGAATTGATTGGCTATAATTTGAATCCATATAATATATATCAATAGAAGTGGGACCCACTGGAATATTAATATGGGCCTTAAACATGCATGGTCTGTAGTGTGGCATTTATGTATAGTGATTTAAAAACAAGTTCCGATAGTGTGAACTCATCCGTTTCTCTATCTTCTAAATTTAAGGTTTTCATTAGTGCTTTTCTTTTTAGGAGAAAGTTATACGCCTTGCTATTTCCAGGCATCTGTTCCAGTTTTCAAACTGTTATAGTTCAACTGTTATCAATCCAGTGTGCTCACCTGTGTTTGATTGTCGGGGATATTCTTCTCACACACGGGGTAGATTAGTTGTAGTTTTGAATTCAAGTAATTTTTTTTCTTTAGTATCGATTATATCAAAAACTTTTCGTGGACCAACCATTCACCATTTGCGGGTGAAGTGGGTTTGGATTTCAGATGCATTCATCAACCCCTCTAAAACGATGTATCGGAACTTTAAGAGTTCTTCGTTGTCTCGTAGAAATTATTTTTCAGGATCATACGTTAATCATCGCTATACTCCCCATCTCTCTTCTTCACTCGATGTATATGCCTCTCCAGGAGCCTCTCTTGATGTGCAGGGTTTATTGGAAATTTCTTCTCTCTTTAATATCTTCTTCGGGCTAGCTTCACACTTTTTCTCCTGAAGCTTCCTTTTAAGATTACTGAGCATCCTCTCTTCCAAATTTTCCGCAGGCTCCAAATTCGAATGGAGAATACAAATGATATCATATAGTAGGGATCTTTCTCTTTTCTTCCATGTTTCAAGCTCACAATGGCAGCTGTTCTGACCAATCTTTACAACGAATTCTGGAGGATACAGTGATACGTCGTTCACTAATAGTAAGTCACCAATTTTTTAATAAACAGTACTATCTGTTACTGCTGCACGATATGATGACTACTACTACAACTACTACTGCTAAGGTTAAATCTGTACACAAATGTTTCTTGATAATATTATCTAAATAACTTTATTACGTTAAACAAAACTTCAACATTATTAGTACTAACTAAAACCTACCTAATTGGAGTTAATTTTTATGTAGTTATGAGAAACTTTTAATTTTGTTAAAGATAAACTTGAATCAACTCACGTAAGAATAATATTTAATTGATATGTAAATAAAATAAGAAATTAATTTAACTTATGTAAACGCTCTGTAAGAACTTATTTTACGACAATACCTAAGCGTACAGAGTAAATATTTTTATGTTGTAACACTTAATAAATAGGTAGTTTATTGTTCTGCTACCGACGATGTCTGAAAAATAAATTAAGTTAACAATTTCATATTGTTTTCAAAGGTTTACGCGAGCACTACACATTGAAATGAAACACTTTTTCGGATCTACCTCGCTTTTTTTATTTTTTAGGGTTTTGTTTTTAGTCCTGACGTTTCGGACCCTTTACTGTGGTCACACTTTCTCTAAAAAGTAAGAAACGCGAGGCTGATTCGAAAAAAGTGTTTCATTTTAACAATTTCATACAATAAGAGAGTTCTGATCGCTTTCGTTCTATTGCTTATAATCAAGATTTTTAATATGTGCGATGCAAGTTAAAAATCACATTTACTGTTGGTATCAATTAAATAGATTATTTTACAATACGTATTTCACTTTACTACCTAATTTATTTATTATTTAAGTATATTTAATTTATTATTAAACAACGTGCATATTAAAAAAAATATGACAACAACCCATCTTGAAATGTTCCATGTATCTGAATCCTTATTAACGTATCGTTAAAACCTGTTGATTGATGACGTTGGACATCTGCTTCATATTATTATGATTCATTGTGCAATTACATTACAAAATTAAAATTATCTAAATTAAATAACTACCTTGGCTATTAGTAGGTATATCTATTGGCGAATCAAATTGATAACTGAATTATCAATGTACTCCATCATTGTATATCCGAAAATATAATTAGAAACTGACAGGCAGTAGAGTACCTAGTAGATAATTATATAAACTTAGGTAAGTAAATATATAAATAAAAACAATCAATTTTTAAACAAGCGCAAGTCAGTTTTGCAAACCATACACTGTCAGCCAAATAAAAATGCAATCTTAATTTAACTTGCTGACGACAAAGCAAAGTATAACATCTTGGCTTTTCATGATGATAGCTTATAATATTGAACACCACACCACCCTATGGTTGATTTGGAGAGAATGCCTAAGTCATTAAGTCCGCCTCTGTGCATTAAGTGTTTTAAATAAAATAAATAAAAATATTGCAATTGGACAAAAACAGGTTTCATATTTTAACTATTTTTCCAAAGCCCTTAAGGGGGTGTAGTAATTTGATTAGAGCAATGTTTTATTCTGCGCAATGTACAAAACCATAACGCGCTTGTGTTAAAAAAATTTACTTTTTTAAGATAGGGGTGACCTGCGGAATATCAATACAAATATTTTTCATGTAAGAATTATTGTTTCAGGCGTAAAATTAAGAAAGTTGTCGAAAAAAAATGTTTTTAGGAGTCATTACATATACAGTCGTGGTCAACTAATTAGGGACAATCTCTAGTTATGCCAAATTGTGAATTTATTTTTTATTTTCCAACGAGTCTTAACAATATTCCATATCTTTTACACGTAAGTATAATTAGTCATTGATGTGCCCGATTATACAAACAATAACAACTTCTTAAACATTAAACCTCTTTACAGTATAGCTGATAGATTATCAGTGTGCTATTTGTTCAAAGAATGCTGGCTGGCCATTTAATTAGGGACACTGAGATATTGCGTTCTATTTTCAAAATTTGAATCTCAATACTTTTTTATTTCTTCTTTTATTGTTTTGTGGTAGTTTTGGCGGCAATCCAGATTTTTAATTTTAAGTTTTGAGAATTATTTTGAAGAAATATGGGCAAAAATAAAAGTTGCGATCCAACACTACGAACAATTATCATGAAGTTTGTCGAGCGTGGTTGGTCATACCGAGGGATAGCAGAACATTTAAATTGTTCAAAAACTATGGTATGCAATGCAGTGCAACATTTCAGGCGCAATAACACAGCTTTAAATGTGCCCAGGACAAAAAGATCGAGAAAAACAACTCCGCAAGAAGATAGAATGATAACCAGGTTAGCTAAGAAAGATCCGTTTCTAGGCTCTATTTTAATTAAATACGAAGTATTTGGGGTAGACGAAAGAGCCGGTGTGTCAGCGAGGACCGTTCGACGACGTCTGGTAGAAGCAGGGTTGTTCGGAAGAGTGGCTCGCAAAGTACCGTTGTTGAAGAAAGAACATAGAAATGCTCGTTTGGCGTTTGCACGTAAATATGGACATTGGACCTACGCCCAATGGCAACATGTATTATTCTCTGACGAGACCAAGATTAATTTAATTTCTTCAGATGGAAGGCAATACGTACGGCGTCCTGTAAAAGCGGAAATGAATCCAAGATTCACAAAAAAGCAGGTGAAACATGGCGGTGGAAACATTAAAATTTGGGGTTCATTTTCTGGACGTGGAGTGGGACCTGTGAGAAAAGTTCAGGGTAACTTAGACCAACATCAATACAAAACAATATTGGAGGAAACTATGCTTCCCTATGCTGAGGAGCATCTCCCTATTATATGGACGTTTCAGCATGATAACGACCCGAAACATACCGCCCGTTCAGTCAAGTCGTTTCTTACCAGTCAGTCAGTATCGGTGCTAGATTGGCCAGCAAATAGCCCGGACCTCAACCCAATTGAGCACCTTTGGCACGAAATCAAGAAAATAGTTTCAACTTATCGTACCACAACTTTAGATCAACTTAATCAAGCTTTTTGTGAGGCATGGGCAAACATTCCTATCGAAACATGTCAGAAACTGATAATGTCTATGCCACATCGGTGTCAAGCGGTAATTACTAACAAAGGTTTTGCTACTGGGTACTGATTTTACACGTAATAAAATGGAGCTTTTAAAAATATTATAATACTGGAGATTATTCGTTTTGTTTAACTCTATTCATCATTATACTTTACTGTCCTTAATTAAATGTCCAGCTACATAATTATACCTTAAAATTTAATACATGTTCAACCTTTGATATTAAATACTTTTTTCTATTTAATTATTCTCTTATTTACAGCCATTTATAGTATAGTAATCGGACCAAATTATGCAAATAATAGGTGCTGAAAAATCAATAGGGTTTTATATTTATATGTACATAACCGGTTATTGCTCTTCACTATCTTGAATGTCCCTAATTAGTTGACCACGACTGTATGTATTGTTAGTTATTGTTTAAAGAAAAAAAGTAACCCACTCATCAATCAAGCCATCTCGCTACAATTGATGGGTATTGGCCTATACACCACACTTGCCTAAAGCGGATGTACCTACCTACCTTTTTAAATTCTACTTCTTCCAACATTTTCGGAGCTGACTGTTACCTTTCATTCCAATTTTTGTTTTTATCCCTTTCGCACTTTCATTCCGTAGTGCAAACTCGGGCTATGCATCGAAAAAATCCTTTTCACTCTCGATTTTTTTCGACCTGATATTGAACCCGGGACAGCCGGTATTCGGTCCAAGTACTTAAAAATGTTAAATATTTTTTTGTTAATAGGTCAAGGATCATAAGACCGCCGGCGGTCGTGAAACAATTGATTTTTAATTGTATCTGGTTTTACGATCCTCAAGGGGTTAATCACATATTTGATTCTATAACTCTGTTCTGCAAACCACAAGGTAAACAGTTAATTTTAAATGCCAACCCGTGTGTGTGTATGAATGAGGTAAGTTACAAAGATACCATTGTATACATGCTTCACCATTCTAATTCTAAATACTGATGTACTTAACTTACTTAGGTTGGATTCGACCAAACTGGAAAAACTTATACCTAGATTAAACGCCGAATTTGTATAGACTAACCTCGGAATAAGTCTTATTCCAGTTTGGTCGAATCCACCCTTAGTAAGGTACAGCAGGATTTACTTTCCGCCAAACTGAGACACTAAATTTTCAAGTCGTATGAGTTTAATACAAAGTCACAGTTAGTAACATTTTATTGCGATGAAAAAAAGATTTTTAATTCTCAAAAAATTTATGGATCCACAATTATTATTATATACAGTTCCGTTTTCAATGTGAGGCTGAGTCCTGAGTCACGGCGTATCGCGCAGGCGGATTGCGGAGCGTAGGAATAAAGTGTGTACAGGGTCTTACATGTCGAGTATTTGTTTCGTGCGCGGCGGATTCCGCCTGCGCGATGCGCCGTGACTCAGGACTCGGCCTCAGATAGTACGATATAAATATATGCGGTAAGTATTCATCATGCATTTGATAACTATCAGTTGATACCTATTCATAAGGAGATTAACTAAAAGTATATAAATTAGTCATTGTAGATGCAATTTTGTATTTCAAATCCAATTTGGGCACAGCAAAATGGCAATCAAGACCGGAATTATCTTCGTCACCCTCGTATTGGGATGTCTAGGTAAATTTTAAACTTATATGTATAATCAATAATGTAGGTATCATATTTCTGATATACTTACACTATTCTTTTTATAAATTTTAATTATAGTTAATGTACTTACTAGTTTGAAGTGTGAAAATTTAATTAATCAACCAACAAACAAATTACTTTGCATTATTATTTAATTTAAAGATATTACAGTTGTGTGGTGGCGGCTCATTACAACAACCACCTACCAATACCAACCCATCTCTCCGTGTCGTAAAAGGCGACTAACGGTCTAAAGACTGCATCCATCCCATAGCATTGAGCGGCGATGGACTCACCACCTGTCACGCTGAGCACATGTGTTAGTTGTTATTTGGTGAAACGTGAACTGCTGCAGATGACTGATTTCGCGGTCCTCATTGCCTAGTCTGACTAACCTATCAGGGACAATAGTCGTGACTTCATGAATGTATGTATGTAAGAAATTATGATATATCAAATCATCATCAACACTACTAGAGTAATCAATCCACTAGAGATGAACACCAAGGTGCAATACCTTAACACAAAGTAAATAAAATATTATCATTTAGCTCTCCCAAAGCCCGAGTCGGAGGACCTCTCCCAGTTCTTCCAGCATGTGGACCCTGAGGCACGCATCGTCGGCGGTTCCGTAGCCGCTGAAGGCTCTCACCCGCACATGATTGCTATGACCCACGGCTTATTTGTGCGAAGCTTCCTCTGCGGCGGTTCCGTTGTCGCCCAGAGGACTGTGCTCACCGCTGCTCACTGCATCTCTGCCGCGTACACCTGGGGATTTCTCAGCAAGTAAGGATTTTACATCGCCGCACCAAGATATTTCTTAATGGAAAGTGTCCTTTTCTCTAACTGCGCGGTGGTGCGAAGCTTCCTCTGCGGCAGCCCCGTCGTCACCCAGAGCACTGTGCTCACTGCTGTTCACTGCATCGCTGCCGTATTCAGCTTTGGATCTCTCAGCAAGTAAGGATTTTACATCGCCACCAAGGTTTTTTTCATGGAAAGTGTCCTTTTCTCTGACTAACTGCGCGGTGGTGCGAAGCTTCCTCTGCGGCAGCCCCGTCGTCACCCAGAGGACTGTGCTCATCGCTGCTCACTGCATCGCTGCCGTATTCAGCTGGAGATCTCTCAGCAGGTAACTACCAATTTTTCTTTATTGGAAAGTGCCCTTTGCTCTGACCAACGGCGCGGTGGTGCGAAGCTTCATCATCACCCAAAAGATTGCGCTTACCGCATCGTTACCGTATTCATCTGGGGAGCTCTCACCACGTAAAGAGCACTCTGTAACCTCCCCACAACATTAAATTGCTACACCTAAATCTATAAATTCTCTATACCTAATCTAAACCTAAATCTAATGCCTTTCACACCTATATGCCTAGCTAGCTTATAATACATACACACATCCTCGCCGCTTTACCTTAACTTAAATTATTATCTAATTCTTAAAACTAATTAACCTAATTTATCTACAATCTAATGGTTGTGTCTGGAGTTTTGTAGAGTGTGTAGCGTTTGTATGAAGATGGAACCTTAGCATAGCTTAATTCTATTTGCAGTGAATTTCAGTCAAGCAATGTAATATTATAATAACTACTATTTTGGCCAGATCGTCTAGTGAACCCTCCGTTGTTAACCGCATTTAAGTAACTCAAGTTCTTTCGTGAAAGTTTAGTAATTGGCTTATCCCTGTGTTAAATTATTTTCTCCTGACCTAATTACCTACCAGTCTATAAATCCTAACATAAATATGTGTAGCCTAGCAATGACTCTGTCTGAACTGTGACCTAAATCCTTCACTGCAGCTGCGGGGAAGATTTGTAACCACTCAAAGGTAATCAGATGATAGCTTAGCTTGTAGGTATTATTATTTATTATCAGTAGCATGATACATAAGAAGCCTGGTGCAATTTATGAGCCCCACCACCGCTCCATAGCGTACTGTACATCTCATGGTTTAATTACAGTTCCGACACATTGGCTTTAACTTTAATTATTAGCTTGTGCCTTTAATTCTTTAACTGAGAATTTACATCTCTCCTCAAATTTAATTTCATTTTACATTATGCACTATGTGTTAGCAATTTAAATTCTTATTATTCCACATAAATCAATAGAGTTTATCTCAAGGCTTGCTATCATCCAAATATCCTTTTCACATTAAGAACTTAATTATTCAATGCAATAACTTATATTCAGTTCCGTAAAGGGTGGATAATTTAATAAAACGCCAACTCAGGCGGTGGCTAAAGTAGAATGCTATTAATACAGGTAAAACTACTTTTATTTATTCTTAGTATTTATTATACAAGTCCTGTAAAGCTCCAATATAACTACATTGGATTGGCTGCATTGGCAGATTATCACATCTTAAGTTTATTAAAGGATGTTTAATTCATTCAATATCCTTGACTTTAGGAAGTGAACTGAAATAGAATACTATCATTTGAAGTAAATTACTTTGGATTACTCTTAGTGTTCATTATACAGATCTTATAAAGTATAAATACATCTCAAGTTTATTGAAAGATGCCTAATTTATTCAACATCCCTGACTTTTAGGGAGTGAATGTAGTTAATTATTTTTCCATTAACTTACACCCTCTGTCTCTCAGACTGAGTGGTTAATTTGATAGACTACTAAATCATAGTTAGTATACCTTTAGTAGGTAGTTAATTATCACTGTTAATCATTAAATAAATTACATTTAGAAGTTATCTTTTACTCACTTTAATAAGTATAAATTAGACTGTACTAGGTATTAGTCTGATTGATTAGATTGTTCCCATCAAATATTTCTATGTTTCATATTATTAGAAGTAAGTACTTACATATCTTAAGAGGTCTATTCAAATGGTATTAGTAGACCATTGTCAGGCTAATTAGCTGGTTGTTATCAATCAATTATTTCTATGTTTCAGATTATTAGAAGCTCATAGCTTGCAATGTCTTCTTTCAACGACTTATCCTAGGTTCTAAACTGGTTTTAGTTGTTCAGTTTGTATCAGCTTATTTTTGCTAAGGTATCGGATGTAAAATTTTCCATACTTTGAAGAGTATAGCCATGTGAGATCGTATTGCATCCCAGGGAAAGCTAACAAATGCCTGTTTGGTCATATCAGTGTTAGAAATCAAACATCACAGTACGACTAAGCTTATTTGCTATAACTTTTTAGTATTTTTCTTGTAATAGAAAACCAGTCTAGACTTTTAGGTACTCCAAAGTAATGATGGTACGATATTATCATACTTCTGTTAATTATTTAAAATGAATAATTAATTGGTAACAACTTTAGGAAAACAATTAGAATTTTACCGGTCTGCGGTAACAGATTACTTGCCTAGCTAGGACCCACATCACTTCATCATAATTTTATTTAGCGCCGTAACTTAATTATCCCTGCCTTATTAGTCTGAATTAATAACTAACCATATATATATCCGCCTACCTATAGATTCCTACAACTTTCCTCACTTGAAAATGCCTATATTTTGTCGAACTAACAGTCCCTCTTGTGTACCTTGCAAACTAGGCCAAGCCTCATTTAATTTAAATTCGTGGTGTGTGGTGAGAGTCGCATTGCCCCTGAAAGCAACTAACTCCTAAATGTTCTATCAGTCGAGCCAGTATACTCAGTGTGTTATTTTCCTATCACTACACTGTATGTATGGAGATAGACTCGAGATTGGACTGGGTCATACGGGTCTACCTCCAGCTAAATGGTGTCTGACCTATCTTCAACTTTCACTAGGGAGACAACTGTCTCTCCCCCATTACTCCGTCGAAGATAGTGTATTGTTTAGCGTAATAGTGTAAAACGCCGATCTTATTAAATACAATCAAAGATCATCCAGACCGAAGTCTGTTGAAAGGTACATAGGGTTTTGTTGTCACCGTGACTCGTTTCCGCCGATGTACCCCAGAATACTTCATTCTGTTAACGGATTCGAGTTGCGATCGCAATAGTTTACTTTATTAATAACTTTCAATTTCACAAATCTTAATTAATATCGCAGCTCGAATATCACTTAGCGCACTATCAAGCTCGGACGCTATTTTTCCCGTATGAGTCGTACCGCACTCTTAAGTTGGACCGCTCCGTTGACGTCCCAAAACTCAATGCCCGCTAATTTTCCCAAGCATCTTAACTTTCCCGCCACGCGCGCCTAAGATTTTCCCGCGCGAGTCCGCTTTTCTTCCCTTCAACCAATCGCTAGCCGCTTCCCCGACGCCCCCCCGCCTTCGCGTCGCGCCACGTGGAGCTATCATCCGACCTCTCTTTCTGTCTTTTTCTCAACCTCTCGCTCGCTCATTGCCGCTTTCGCCGCGCAATTCTAAAATTTTCCCATAATCTAACCAAATCTCGTCAGATAGCCAATATTTCATCTTTGAATATCTA
Organism: Scoparia ambigualis; assembly: GCA_963921215.1. NCBI lineage: Eukaryota > Metazoa > Arthropoda > Insecta > Lepidoptera > Crambidae > Scoparia > Scoparia ambigualis. The sequence goes on from OY992518.1 coordinate 19,557,461, forward strand.
AATGTAGCCTTCTATTAACAATTCCCTCTTAATAATCCTCCACTTAAGCCAATAATCCTATATTTTGGGAAATTATAAAAAGTTCCGTATTCCGACCATAGGTGGCGCCCGCCCGCATGTCTACCGGCTTGCCAACCTACGCCTATGTCATAAGGCCACACAGAACAGTCCCCGCGAAATTCAAAATAAAGATAAAGCCCGTTGCCAACCTAACACGAAGCTCAAGTAAATAACTCACGCTAGACGGCGCCTATGTCGCAAGGGACGCACAGAGCAGTCCCCGCGAAATTCAAAATAAAGAAGTCAAACTAGCAACCTTATGCGAAGCTCAAGTAAATAACTCACGCTAGACGGCGCCTATGTCGCAAGGAGCACACAGAGCAGTCCCCGCGAAATTCAAACTAAAGATAAAGCGCTAGACCACTGACCATTATTCTGAACTAGTTTATTATTCCCTTTTCATGCTTATTATTAATGGTGCTACGCATTAATATTTATTTTAGTGCTACTCCCATGCATTCCTTACTAACGGACGGATATCATTCATTCTGTACCGTTACAGCCGCCCCCGATAGAATTTAAGCAGATAAAGTACCACTCTTATCTGCGGCGAATTATATCTAAACCCTGTACTTAATTAAGTACAAAATAGCACGTCCTTCCTTGCTAACCCCATTGTCATCCTAGCCCTCAAAGATATTCCTACTATTTATAGTTCTTCCCCAAATCCCTAATGACTCCTTCCTCCATAAGCTTTCTTATTGCAAAATAGCCCACACCCCTCATTCTATTCAACTGACACAAAATCATAATCGCATACCCAGTTCTCGTGTTCGAAACGAAATCCCAGTAAACTTAGTCTCGGTAAATATTTCCCAATAACTTAGACATCTACCATTTCTTTAATCATACACAACCTCCGAATAATGATTTGCCTTTTGTTTACCATCATAACAACAAATCTTAATATAATTTAAATCAATATAACAGTCTCTTGCGCTGTCTAGTAACGCCCCCTAGCGAAAACTCTTCAACTCTATGACGATTCCGACGTAAGTTTATAACATCTTCCGAACCATTCAATTATTCTATTCTTTAAATTATTTTCCTAGAATAATTTCAAGTACATCTGTCATCATGGCCTTCTTTTAACTTACGTCTTTTCTTACAACTTGTTCCGCATCTAAATGTTGCAACCTAGGGATCGAACCTGGGATCTTTCGTGGGTGAAGCATCAACCACTTAGCGTCATGGTTTTAGTTCCAACTAGGCTAATGAATAATAATTAATAATTTGAATTAAAACTTTCCTTCATATTTCAACGCTACCAATCTCATCTTAACTTATATAATTACCTAAGCTAACGAAACGTCGGAACAATTGTCTACCTCAGGCAGGGATCGAACCCGCGTCCTCCACAATCCCTAATTAGCTACTTCTTTCAACCGAAACCTATTTTCCTCTCCGCGGATAAGAAATCTTAACCAAACCCCCCCATAACAACCAAAACCATTAGGCATACCATCATCGCCCAAGAGTTATAACTTTATTTTAGATGAGATACATCTAATGTCTAATCCTGCAAATAACCGAGATAGAATACTAGACTCGCTTCTGTCCGGTACGCAGTGACACCCACTCACCGTGCATACAAATAGAGGTCTTAACGCCTTACAATAAGGTTGTCGATCGTAAATACCTAGGAAAAACTCATTCACTCTAAGGGGGTACGCATCTCGAAACACGTCCTTGAGTTTTGAACTAGCTACCCCGTAGTTCAGATCTATTAGAAGTTTGTGTGCTATGTATATCTAACTGTCAATGTATGCGTCATCGATAAGTACTTGTTAATACCCCGGTACGCGTTGGACATTGTATACTAATTGACAAGTACTGAGCTTATACGTATAAGCAAATACTTATGCCAAAACCTATCTAGTAACTATGTCTCATCCCTAGTTATTACTATGCACGAAAGACAACATTTAGTCTCATTTGCTAATATATAATACGTCAATATCCCCTTACTTTCCTATACCTTTGAAAAATATCATTTTCCTATTAAAATAAACAGACCGGTAACTATCTTATCCGCCCCCACAACTCTACTTAACTTCCTACCTTTTATATAACTAATAACGATCAAATCGGTAAATAATAAGCCACTGAAGGTGACACTTAGTTTTAGTATTCATGGTAATTAATATCGTGAGTTCTTTCTCGTATTTACTGAATTCCAAACTGCGTGATTCAATAGTGCTAGTTTCTTTTTATTTTTTTTTTATTAGATGTTTTTAATTTTATACTCGCACAAGACACATTATTAAGATGGTAATCTCCCGAATGTTTGTAACTCTAATTGGTTACTCATTATGCATTCTACTTTACTTTTCAGCCTTCCGTCCAGATGGTAAAATTCCCCAGCAACACGAGATCCCCTGACCACGCCAAAATGAAATGCCATCAATGGCCTCTGTTTCTGCAGCCTAAGACATTATCTCTCTCTAGGTTAGTCAAGTATAATTGTCCTGATTTAGACTTCACAAGACGCCCCCAAAGGAACCACCTTACAGCAGAATTTCCGCAACTTTAAGAAAGGCTAGTTTAGGAAATGAAGCTAAATGGAAACCACTTAATTTTATTGTGTGCTGAGTAATTCCCACTTCTACAGCACAGTTCCGAAACTTCGATTCAATTACTTCACCAGGTAAATCAAAATAAACCCTACACGCTTAACTAAGTTCTATTTGTGCCCTGTGCGACTAAAAATATTCGAACACCCTAAACAAGCTACTTTTACTAATTTAACAGTGCCAATTAAGAATGCTCCCTTGTGTCATCTATAATTTTATTGTGTGCATAGACGACCAAAGACCTCGCTTTCAGCATGCCTTCTTCGTTGGACCCGCTTAGTTAAATACTCTAATCAAAATTCTAAAGTTACAATTGAAAATGTCAAAAGTTCGAATATTATGCAATAGAGAATTTCTCTAACATAGTTACTCCATCTCTTCGCACTATTTAGTCAGGCATATTGCAATTCAAGTATTTATTTTAATTTATAATGACCTATCTTCTCCACCCCTGTTCACATACTTTAGCCATCGCTATCCACAGCTGCGGTGAAGATAATTAGTTAATGAACAAAACATCCTATAAACACTCTATGTTGCTACCGCAATCACAAGAAATATTTACTAGGAGGATTATCTATCATACAGCTGACTATAACAAAATGAGTCCCCCTTATCTTTCTCCGTTCCTTCTCTAACGTAGAAGACAGCAACAGACAATTAATATTTAATTACTTATAATTTAGAACAACCCTAGGTAAAACGCTACCACAAAACTAGTATAGAACAGAATAATACTAACCGAAGTAAACTTTTGTATTCACACTTGCAAATAAAATATCTTTATCTTTCCGTGATGAATGATTTTGATAACACTATTTCATCAACTCAATGTCCCGGCCTACATATGTGAAAACTGTCAATTAATTAGTTTGTATAAAACAATCTAGATGCAACATGCAGTTCACATTAACTAACAATTTTAAGGTTGTGCCATAACTTCGACAATAACCTACCTTAGCACTAATTTTAATCATCTACAATTATATCACGTACATATTAGATGCCAATAATCTAGATTATTTAAGAATTCTAGCAATTCTAATCAATAACCAACAAGATCATTCCGCTGTGACAGTCTGCGCTGACCTTCCCACAAGTCAAAACCGCGTTTCGTTCGTCCTATCATTTCTAAACCTGTAGACATTTACTTTGTACTAAACAAATTCTTGAGTTAATAATTAGTTGCCAATTGTTAAGCAACCCTATTTAATTTCATAATAACAATTTTAATATAGCAGTATTAGAATATTATTATAAGTTCCGAACATCTATATTTATTATAATCAACATTACCGGTTAAAGTATTTTAATGGCCTAGTGCGAACTAGGTTTCAGGTCTCACCTCGGGAAAATAAATTTACTATTGACTTTAAAATCTACTACTTATAAATTTATTATTTTCTTCTGACATACAAAGATAGGCTATGACTCTAGGTCGGGTTTAGTAAACTTTGAACTATGCTTACCTCCACGATAACCTCGGTTAAATATATATATCCGCAAAACGAAATATGTCCAATACGGCCGATTTTACTAAATTTAAATTATGCTACTAAACAGTACGTGTCCTAAGAACGTCACACATCCGAAACCCAATTCAGTTCTAATGTCTTTACCCATCTAAATTAAAATTTGTACCTGTCGACGCGAGACAACATCTAAATAATTACCTTGTATGATTCGAATTGTGATAGTTGATTTTGTTTTGTAATCTCGATAACGCAATACCAGGGATTTACTTGTTAAGCGGTAAGAGATTTATTCTCAGCTCGCAATATCAGTCGCTTTATTTCCGGCTTGAATGTTTCTGCGGACTATGAGTTTAAAATTATCCTACAACTTAAAATTATGGTATATAAAATCGATCACTGTTTTATAAGTAGCTTGCGTTAACTTTTAAAATAATAAAACGAGTTAACTATTGATTATGACGTGACATCCGCCCGCAACTCGCCTTTATAATTGATGTGATAACATACGCTATTGTTATCCCTATAGCATAACAGTGCTATAACTCGTTAATTTTGCAGTTAAATCTCGACTTCAAGCCAGTCAACTATATATTTTTTTTTCTACTATTATTTTTTTTTTTCAACATCTTAATCGTTCAACGGAGATAGACAATTGTGAAAGGTACCCTTCTTAATAGGCTAATCCAACCCAGTGAATTTAATGATTTATCTATCTCTACCTATCCTAACTAATTAGTCATGTAGTAAAGTCTTTTCTTTTCACCGCTCTCCCGACTTAGATATCTCTAGGTAACTCACAACTGATAATATTAGGTAAGTAGGTATAGTAAGCTGTGCCCAGCGAGCTTTACCTCTGCGTACGTTAACCTCATCTTAAGCTAATAATAATCCTTTATAAATCTTCATAATTAACTATTTATCACGATTTCAACTATACGGTAAGAAGCAATGATTACCGGTAACGACTAATTACAACGCTGCAAGAGTATTTCAATTATACATATTATTATTAGACAGCACCCTTTTACCATCATCCAAAATAAAATCTTTTATTGGTAATCCAACGCCATCTAGCCTCGCTAATAGGTAACCTCCCCACAACAGAGTAGATATTAGATAGTTGTTTCCAGACGGTAACGACTTTTATCGCCTACTAGACGTATTTATCCGTTTATATTATGCATCCCAAACTACGTTGCTTTTAACCCAAAATTCCTACTAGCAATGAATAGTCATATGATTCTATCCCCTACATGACATCCCTGCTACTTGTTATTACTTATAATCGCGATTCCTCATCAACGCGTGTATTTTGAACCGTAATACTATTTTATGTTACTTTTCCTAGGATTTTAGCGAACTAACTAAATGAAGCGGCATTTTCCTTGTGCAGAGCAATTGTCCCCATCTACATGTCACATAATAATAATTCCACCACAATGTCATTGCATTCCAATCTACTACGTGATAAATATTAGGAAAATCTCTTTCAATGTAAAAATCGCAGGTATTAAAAATAACAGGTATGGAAAATAACAGGTGATTCCGCTTGCTATTACAAAATCACATGATTACGCGATAAGGAAGTTTCCTCTCCGATTGGTTTTATGACGTCATGTTTTATAATCATTCCTAATTCTAGATTGTTTATGGTCTAGCTAAATCATATGTCTATGGTCCAACCATAGACAAATGATTTAATAGTCCCTGACTAGCCTAAACTACTCTATTGATTTCAGATGTGAGACTCAAGTACATTATTATATTTTTTCCTCTAACATAACCAACAAAATAAATTATAATACGTGGAATAGCACATCAACTAAAAACCGCAATCGCTCAATGATTATTAGTCAAAATATAATTATTATTAGTTTTATATTATGCTGTTAGTGTCATAACTTTATAATATTGTACAGCATATCGCCGTCCTATAATATAAATTGAATCCAGCAATAATTAAGTTGGTTACCTCTGTCCAATCTCGCCCCCTAGCCTTCCCATCCGACAGCAATAATAATTAAACCGCCCCCTATTCTACAAATCTTTCTAAATCAATAAATGTTGAACTATGTCACCCTATCGACTTTTTACGATCCTAAAAATAACTCAACACAAGGCTGTATGAACCAGTTGCCTATGCCTATATGAAATCTATCACCAGGAATAGAAACAAAACTACAGTTACCATAGCTCCTAACGTCAACAACAAAAATTGGATACCTGGTTTCAGTATTCAAGGAAACAATTACTAAAGGTTTCAGTATTCACAGATAACTCAACAATTTTAAAATTTAATACTCCAGACCCCCGGATAATAACTATATCTATGTACTTCGTGCACTTATGATACTTTGGGAAAACAACAACGTCTAACAGCCGCACGGTACCTGATGCTGGCGAAATCCACCATTAAATAAAGAAGGAAAAGTTAATAACTGAAAGGTATTGTATTTCAAATAATACTCATTACATTATTGTTTTATAGTTTTATCTCCTTTGACCTTTAACCTAACCTGAGAATCTTTTTGTTACAGATTTCGTACAACAAAATTTAGCTCCAGCTCTCATTGCGACTGTCTACAATATTGGTCGAACCCGTAATACAAAGTGTATGAATCAACTTTAGAAGATAACAACGTTTATTGTGAAAAGTGTCAAATTATAATTCACCCACTATCAAGAGCCCGTAATACAAAGTGTATGAATCAACTTTAGAAGATAACAACGTTTATTGTGAAAAGTGTCAAATTATAATTCACCCATTATCAAGAGCCCGTAATACAAAGTGTATGAATCAACTTTAGAAGATAACAACGTTTATTGTGAAAAGTGTCAAATTATAATTCTTCAATATCTCTGAATTAATTAATCTTCATTGAATTATTCCCTATTAAGCCAATTCTAAACTCACGCATCGCAACACGACAACAATTTGTGGGAAAAATCCCACTTCTAAATTAAAGTATTACCGCTTGACTGAAATCCAATACAACTATATTAATGATAATTTATAACTTAACTTTCTAATCCTGGTCATGGCTTACCAAATTGTAACCTCCCCACAACATTAAATTGCTACACCTAAATCTATAAATTCTCTATACCTAATCTAAACCTAAATCTAATGCCTTTCACACCTATATGCCTAGCTAGCTTATAATACATACACACATCCTCGCCGCTTTACCTTAACTTAAATTATTATCTAATTCTTAAAACTAATTAACCTAATTTATCTACAATCTAATGGTTGTGTCTGGAGTTTTGTAGAGTGTGTAGCGTTTGTATGAAGATGGAACCTTAGCATAGCTTAATTCTATTTGCAGTGAATTTCAGTCAAGCAATGTAATATTATAATAACTACTATTTTGGCCAGATCGTCTAGTGAACCCTCCGTTGTTAACCGCATTTAAGTAACTCAAGTTCTTTCGTGAAAGTTTAGTAATTGGCTTATCCCTGTGTTAAATTATTTTCTCCTGACCTAATTACCTACCAGTCTATAAATCCTAACATAAATATGTGTAGCCTAGCAATGACTCTGTCTGAACTGTGACCTAAATCCTTCACTGCAGCTGCGGGGAAGATTTGTAACCACTCAAAGGTAATCAGATGATAGCTTAGCTTGTAGGTATTATTATTTATTATCAGTAGCATGATACATAAGAAGCCTGGTGCAATTTATGAGCCCCACCACCGCTCCATAGCGTACTGTACATCTCATGGTTTAATTACAGTTCCGACACATTGGCTTTAACTTTAATTATTAGCTTGTGCCTTTAATTCTTTAACTGAGAATTTACATCTCTCCTCAAATTTAATTTCATTTTACATTATGCACTATGTGTTAGCAATTTAAATTCTTATTATTCCACATAAATCAATAGAGTTTATCTCAAGGCTTGCTATCATCCAAATATCCTTTTCACATTAAGAACTTAATTATTCAATGCAATAACTTATATTCAGTTCCGTAAAGGGTGGATAATTTAATAAAACGCCAACTCAGGCGGTGGCTAAAGTAGAATGCTATTAATACAGGTAAAACTACTTTTATTTATTCTTAGTATTTATTATACAAGTCCTGTAAAGCTCCAATATAACTACATTGGATTGGCTGCATTGGCAGATTATCACATCTTAAGTTTATTAAAGGATGTTTAATTCATTCAATATCCTTGACTTTAGGAAGTGAACTGAAATAGAATACTATCATTTGAAGTAAATTACTTTGGATTACTCTTAGTGTTCATTATACAGATCTTATAAAGTATAAATACATCTCAAGTTTATTGAAAGATGCCTAATTTATTCAACATCCCTGACTTTTAGGGAGTGAATGTAGTTAATTATTTTTCCATTAACTTACACCCTCTGTCTCTCAGACTGAGTGGTTAATTTGATAGACTACTAAATCATAGTTAGTATACCTTTAGTAGGTAGTTAATTATCACTGTTAATCATTAAATAAATTACATTTAGAAGTTATCTTTTACTCACTTTAATAAGTATAAATTAGACTGTACTAGGTATTAGTCTGATTGATTAGATTGTTCCCATCAAATATTTCTATGTTTCATATTATTAGAAGTAAGTACTTACATATCTTAAGAGGTCTATTCAAATGGTATTAGTAGACCATTGTCAGGCTAATTAGCTGGTTGTTATCAATCAATTATTTCTATGTTTCAGATTATTAGAAGCTCATAGCTTGCAATGTCTTCTTTCAACGACTTATCCTAGGTTCTAAACTGGTTTTAGTTGTTCAGTTTGTATCAGCTTATTTTTGCTAAGGTATCGGATGTAAAATTTTCCATACTTTGAAGAGTATAGCCATGTGAGATCGTATTGCATCCCAGGGAAAGCTAACAAATGCCTGTTTGGTCATATCAGTGTTAGAAATCAAACATCACAGTACGACTAAGCTTATTTGCTATAACTTTTTAGTATTTTTCTTGTAATAGAAAACCAGTCTAGACTTTTAGGTACTCCAAAGTAATGATGGTACGATATTATCATACTTCTGTTAATTATTTAAAATGAATAATTAATTGGTAACAACTTTAGGAAAACAATTAGAATTTTACCGGTCTGCGGTAACAGATTACTTGCCTAGCTAGGACCCACATCACTTCATCATAATTTTATTTAGCGCCGTAACTTAATTATCCCTGCCTTATTAGTCTGAATTAATAACTAACCATATATATATCCGCCTACCTATAGATTCCTACAACTTTCCTCACTTGAAAATGCCTATATTTTGTCGAACTAACAGTCCCTCTTGTGTACCTTGCAAACTAGGCCAAGCCTCATTTAATTTAAATTCGTGGTGTGTGGTGAGAGTCGCATTGCCCCTGAAAGCAACTAACTCCTAAATGTTCTATCAGTCGAGCCAGTATACTCAGTGTGTTATTTTCCTATCACTACACTGTATGTATGGAGATAGACTCGAGATTGGACTGGGTCATACGGGTCTACCTCCAGCTAAATGGTGTCTGACCTATCTTCAACTTTCACTAGGGAGACAACTGTCTCTCCCCCATTACTCCGTCGAAGATAGTGTATTGTTTAGCGTAATAGTGTAAAACGCCGATCTTATTAAATACAATCAAAGATCATCCAGACCGAAGTCTGTTGAAAGGTACATAGGGTTTTGTTGTCACCGTGACTCGTTTCCGCCGATGTACCCCAGAATACTTCATTCTGTTAACGGATTCGAGTTGCGATCGCAATAGTTTACTTTATTAATAACTTTCAATTTCACAAATCTTAATTAATATCGCAGCTCGAATATCACTTAGCGCACTATCAAGCTCGGACGCTATTTTTCCCGTATGAGTCGTACCGCACTCTTAAGTTGGACCGCTCCGTTGACGTCCCAAAACTCAATGCCCGCTAATTTTCCCAAGCATCTTAACTTTCCCGCCACGCGCGCCTAAGATTTTCCCGCGCGAGTCCGCTTTTCTTCCCTTCAACCAATCGCTAGCCGCTTCCCCGACGCCCCCCCGCCTTCGCGTCGCGCCACGTGGAGCTATCATCCGACCTCTCTTTCTGTCTTTTTCTCAACCTCTCGCTCGCTCATTGCCGCTTTCGCCGCGCAATTCTAAAATTTTCCCATAATCTAACCAAATCTCGTCAGATAGCCAATATTTCATCTTTGAATATCTAAATGTAGCCTTCTATTAACAATTCCCTCTTAATAATCCTCCACTTAAGCCAATAATCCTATATTTTGGGAAATTATAAAAAGTTCCGTATTCCGACCATAGGTGGCGCCCGCCCGCATGTCTACCGGCTTGCCAACCTACGCCTATGTCATAAGGCCACACAGAACAGTCCCCGCGAAATTCAAAATAAAGATAAAGCCCGTTGCCAACCTAACACGAAGCTCAAGTAAATAACTCACGCTAGACGGCGCCTATGTCGCAAGGGACGCACAGAGCAGTCCCCGCGAAATTCAAAATAAAGAAGTCAAACTAGCAACCTTATGCGAAGCTCAAGTAAATAACTCACGCTAGACGGCGCCTATGTCGCAAGGAGCACACAGAGCAGTCCCCGCGAAATTCAAACTAAAGATAAAGCGCTAGACCACTGACCATTATTCTGAACTAGTTTATTATTCCCTTTTCATGCTTATTATTAATGGTGCTACGCATTAATATTTATTTTAGTGCTACTCCCATGCATTCCTTACTAACGGACGGATATCATTCATTCTGTACCGTTACAACTCCGCGCTTCGGTAGGCACTAATACAGGTTAAGAGGCCTATTACATCTCAAATGTGATTTTTGCGTAAAATGCCCATTTTTGCATTTTGTAGTAATTTTGCAATTGTATTTATATTTTTTATCGAAATAGGATAATAAATTCATGCTTAATATTACAAATCTCCACTGGTGAGTTCGGACGGCCGGCGCATCGCATTTTGTAGTATTTTTGCAGTTGTATTTATCGAAATAGGATAATAAATTCATCATAAAATCTTTATTCCTCATGAAGTAACAAGTATTCTGGTATTACCGTTTTGGACCAAATGCTGCCCAAGCATGGGAATACTTTTATTTATTTCCTTACATGAAGAGATATTAAAAAAAACATTCACGGGGTTATATTGTACCTAAAAACTTATCTTATAGCTTTTTGGTGCTGTAACTTTTGATATATTTTTTTAACGTTGTCGTTTACGTTATGTTTATTATCTTACTTACTTATTATTTTTCGTTAATGTAAAACCTATAGAACAGATTTTTTTTCTCAATACTTCTCGGATAGATTCTGAAGCGCTTTGGGTTACATACTAGTATTAGTCCAAGGAACATAATGCACTATGATTCAATATTGGGCAGCACTCTTGGTCCAACGTCCTTACAAAAATGGTCAATCTCCTTTTGCTCAATAATGTTATCGTAGATAGGAGAAACTCACAGTCGACTTAAAGCGATTTTCGAAGTTTTTGGTTTGGAATAAGATTTTTTTTTCTATATAAAATCAATGATAATATATAAAAAATCCGAGGCCGCTACGCACTATACGACTATATAAAAGATAACATTCTATTTTTTTTATTTCACTTGTTTAGAACAGTAGTTCAATCTAGGAGCTCAAAAAAGTGCCTTCGCGCATTTTATGAAAATCTCTGTGTAATTTTGGGTTATATTAAAAAGTTAAGTAAAATTTACAAAAAGCGAGGCTGCTACGCACTATGCGAATAGCTATTCCACACTATTCAATAAGTCAACTGTTAATGTATTTTTGTTTCTGAGATCAAGAACGCCAAAATTCGCCATTTTTAGCAAAAATCACAGTCGAGATGTTATAGGCCTCTTAAGCTGTCGGGTTCCGATTGATGTCGTCTCTGGCTTGTGCCCAACAGTGGGACGATATAGGCTGATTATGATAATGACCAATGTTTATGTAGTGGAATGTGTCCTTCTATCTACTTATACGAGTATTTATTTCACGAATAAATGAAGGAATTTCTTGATGATGGTTAAGATCTTGCTGAGTTTTTTACCGGTTTAAGGTCTTCCGCCCCGTACATAAAAACCAGAATGGTGTAGCAACATTACAAAAAGAGATGAATGATTCCATAAAACATTTTGAATTTAGTTTATATTTCGATCTGGAGAATTGTGCTTTTAAGAAAGCTATAAAAAAGAAAGTTTAGCTATCAACATACTTTTATACATAATATAGAATGTATGACCAAAGTAGTGGTGAGTACTAGGTTATGACTTGATCTCCCTATGTTATTGTTTTGAGAAGACCTCAACCCAGTATTACATCATTCACTTGTCCACAGCACTCTCCGCGTGACGGTCGGCACCAACCACTGGAACCAAGGCGGCCAGACCTACACCCTCTCCGGCAACGCGACCCACCAGCACTACGTCTCCGCCACCCTCAAGAACGACATCGCCCTGCTGTTCACCACCACCAACATCGTGTACAACGACAGAGTGGGTCCGATCGCTCTCAGTTACGACAATGTTGGCGCCGGTGTTACCTCCAGAGCTGCCGGTTGGGGCAGGATTGTTGTAAGTTCTTTTTTGTGTCACTATTTAAATTAACCATTTACGTCACGGACATAAATGGTTGGAAGATATCAAACAGTGCACTGGATCGTCAGTTAAAAGCTACTTCATGGGACCGATAGAAATTTTGTTAACTGACCTCCAAACTTCATTATGAAGATGGCACCCAATAATAATGACTAATTTACATCTTTGATATAGTGGTTGTCAAAATCTGGCTAAATAAAATCGGGACGTCCGAAGCATGCTGGGTTGACGATATCGTCTAGGTCGCTGACTGAGATGTGGATGAGATCGGCACAGGACAGGGGAGACTAGTCACAAAATAAAGGAAGCCTACCCAACAGTGGGTGACTTCGGGCTGAGTTGATGTTGATGATGATTTACGTACATTATTCAGTTTATTTAGTCAGAGACAAGGCGATGGGGACCGCAAAAGATCCTCCTTCTCTTTTGTGTCCGGTTATTTGAGGCACCGATGTACGGAACCCTGAGATAAAATATAAAATAGTAAAGTATAGCCTATATACTGTTCCACTGCTAGAGAGGGCATGTCCCACTGCTGGGTCACTTGGCCTCTTGATTGATTTCAACGATGGCTCCCATCCCATCATTCAAATCAAATCATTGCTACAATTGGTGGGTAGAGATCAACCACGAAATTTTGTACATGGTTAAGTGTGTGCGTAATAATATTTACAATGCATCGGTGTTCAAGTCAGATTTGAGAATTCTGTAACTATGGCAACTGTAGACCGAACATAAACATAAACATGGATATGTCGCTCAATAGTCAAGTTAAATCATTAATTTATCAGTATTATGGAACTTCTTGACATTTTTATATGAGACTGACACACGCCCGCCTCATCGAGCGGTCCTTTATTGAGTCGAACAATAAATCGACGAGAATTTGATATTTGTTAGGTAATGTCAGCCAGCGAGCTGTCAGCACACAAATCAACATTAATTCAAAATTATATGATCTGCCATGCCGATGCCGTATGTAATTATCATTCACATACGGCATGGTTGCTTAATTATATTTCCTCTTTGTAGTAAGTATTGCTAATTATTTATAATAAAGTTATATTAATAGACGGTTTTGTTTTTTTAGTTAAAATATGTAAAAAAGCACTCGTACTGTTTTGCAATCGAACCAATAGCAAACGTCCTTTTGTCCTATTTGTTCCTTAAAATGATATCGTAAAGATCGATCTTTTTCATGGATGCGTCGAAAGATATGTTTTTCTTTTTAGCCATTTATGCGTTTCTGGTTTATTGCTATTTGAAGTAGGTGTTTTCTTCGCTAAAGTATTGTGATAAGTTGCGTTATCCATAACAATAACCGTCTTTTTGGTACATGATTGCATCTTTTCTGGAGTTTGTACTTTACTTTACTGTTTACTTTGCTTTACTGTACAATGTGACGTATGTGTGCACACACACACACATTCAAAACCAATTGTGAAGGGGCGTGCCGTCTTTTCGTGGATTGAGGCATCAACTCGTCACACCAAAATTTTGTTCTAACTGGTCACACCGCCAAAAGCAATATTATTTGTTTCAACCCGTCACAAGTTGATTTATTTCTATTAGGACACATTGTAATTTTGTAGCTATTGGTCACACTGCAAATCTGTTCCTATTCGTCATTCCGTCAAACAGTTCTAACTGGTCACAAGAAGGATATTTATGGTTTGTTAAGATTAAAATAATTACATTATTAATAAATACTTGGCATTTTTGATTTATTATGTTGTGTTTGTACCAAAATTTTGTTGTACCACACGTTTGGCGGGTAGTGAAATTGGTTTAGGTATCCTCCTTTGACCAGTTAGAACCGTTTGACGGGATGACGAATAGGAACAGATTTGCAGTGTGGCCAATAGCTACAAAATTACAATGTGTCCTAATAGAAATAAATCTACTTGGGTTGAAACAAATAATACTGCTTTTGGCAGTGTGACCGGTTAGAACAAAATTTTGGTGTGACGAGTTGATGCCTCAATCTTTTCGTGGTTTATCTCTATTGGCTTAATAACCACGCTTGCGAAATGTGGGTTGGTTATCACAAACCCGAGCAATCCGAAACACACTTTGCTTGATCGATGAGTTGAACCCAGGACCTTCATATTATGACCTTATTATATCGGACCGAGGTCTTTGCAAATCTTCCACCGAAGCGTCTGAAATATAGATTCAAATTATCACGGCGGTTCCGTGGTCGGCTACCGGACACCAAGCTGCATCGCAATGCAGCGCAACGCTTTGTTTACGTGCAAAGTGTTATTTTACTGCCGTATGTTACTACCGGCCGTTATTGGCTGACTTAAGTGAATAAATTAATTTAAAATAAATGTTTCTTTCTATTCCAGCACCAAGGCGCGTTATCGGCCCACCTCCTCGAGCTGATAGTGTCCACTGTCGACGGGCCCCAGTGCGTGACCGATGTCGCTCGCATCGCTGCTGCTAACGACATCCTCGCGCCCGCAGTGGAGCCACACATCGAGTTGTGCGTAGCGCACGCTACAGGCGTTGGTTCTGGCATGTGCAGCGTGAGTATTCATACAAGAAAATCTACTCTATCTGCTAAAATGTTTACTAGAAAAAAATATCAACCAGTCTCAGGAAAGCTCGAATGGGATACGAACCCATGACCTTTGGATTGCCGGTCCACTGCTCTAACGGCTAAGCGTAAAATTAAAAAAAAAATTGATATGAATGCAAAAAATTTCAATAATAAAGATATCTACTCTATCATCATCATCTATCATCATCAAGTTTCGCATACATGGTGAAGGAGGTCACGACCCTCAGCAATGAGGTTAATGAAGCATGGAGGAGGAGCAACGGGCTGCCGACCCCGCTACTTCTTCAATTCAATGTTTTCCCGTGTGGTTTTCCCGTATCCTTTTTTTGGGGGTTAAAGTCACTCGAATCCTTTTAAGGTTCCCCTTGAGACCTTACGTGTGGTAGAGCAACGCTGCGTTGCAGCTGGCATTGCGCCAGCTCGCCCGGCGTAACACGACCCTCAAAATCGGCGTGAAACAATGGTACTCGTTACTGTTGTGTTTTGTTCGGTGAGTGAAAGTACCGGAAGCCCATCCTACCTCTTCTAAAATTCCTAATCCTTCCTCATAAGTCCTACACCTTCCTCAAAGCCGGTAACGCATTTGGGGTCCCTATCAGAATACCCACGTTGTAAAATGACAATATCACCTAAACGTCTTGATATTAAAACGCCATTGTTACTATAGTGCTATTAATCTAATAGGTGCATTTGGACAGATGAACTAGCCATAGAACGTAACATTGCACGACTAATCGTGCAATGTTAAATGTAAAATGAAATACAAATTCATTCTAATTTAATTAAAACAATTTTTGATTTAGTAACAATTTATAGTATTATATTCACAGGTTATCTAAATTATGGCGTGATTATTTGTTTCTGCGAGATCTCGTAAAACAGTTACGTTCTATTTTATTTATTTTTCAATTTTAATGATGTACCATTATAATCGTTACGGAGGTAAAGATGAATGATTCGTATTACAAATATTCAATTGGCACGAGGCTTGCTAAACCAGTAATCGTTATTTTTTTTAATTCATGGTAGACAGACATTTGTTCGCAATTACACCTAAATATTAAGTGAAGATGCAGCGAAGAATGTATCATGGCTGTTTACATACAGCCTATTCACTCCATCTATTCTTTTTATCCTATGGTCCAGAGGGCCTACAACGAAACGGATATACATTGTGTTTCTCATATTGTATGATGTTTATGGTATGTATGACAGTTCGTTATATAGCTCATTGCAGTTTCTCGCGATACGTCGGACCAACTGTGCGATCCTCTCGTATCCTCTTTTCTTTTGTGACCCGGCTTTTTTTTGGACTATTCCTGCTCTAACGTTGACCTTGGCTTATTATTTTGGACTCCCAGGCACGGGAAATGATTTGTAAGCTGCACGACTATTTTGAGAGCGAATTTCAAAATGGTAGACCGTTGTTACCAGTGGCCCATGTGCAAAAACGTGTCGCAAAAGCCTTGGGAGTTGGTGTACATACTGTGGGGAAAATGTTGAAAGGAAGCCATGGAACTTCTGGAACTGAGGACAATCACCAAAAAAAGGAGAAAAAGCAAGCCAGTCACGGGTATAGATAATTTCGACGCAGATGCCATAAGAAACCACGTGTATGGAAGAATACCCAGTAGTGAGAAAACTAGTAGTTTCTCTTAAAAAAGCTGGTTTATTTACTGGAAGCCCATCTTCTTTAGTGACTATTTTAAATAATATTGATTTTGAGTTTAAGCAATGCGACCGAAGGAAAATATTGATGGACAGATTTGACTTGAAACTACAACAAGTCACTTTTCTACGCAAAATGAACAATATAACAAATTGGAACGAAGTCGTATTTTTGGATGAAACATGGTTAAATGCAAACATTACCGTGTAAAAGTCTTGGACGGACGATACTCCATCTTCTAGCTCAAAAGTACCTATTGGGAAAGGTGGTCGATTAATTATTTGTCATGCTGGATCTGCAGGAGGTTTTATCTGACTATTATAATTTTTTAGTTTGCGCAGATACTAAATAAAGATTTTGAGTCTGTATTCATAGATATATTTGTGGAACACAGCGTACACTTAATTCTTAAGAAAACCGACTAAGTAAATAGTCTTAAGTAAAACTATTTTAAAACGATTAACGATGTTTCAATCGTTAATCCGTTTGGCATGAGAATCGATTATTCTCACAATTGATTTGTAGACATCCCAGCCCTATATAACAACTGTCCAAATGCACCTATTAAATTTATAGCACTTTAAATCGACATGAACGCTAAACGCCTTAGGGTGGATTTCACCAAAGTAATATAAGTCTTATTCTAAGAATAAATCCTTATTTCCTCGCGTGTAAATGAACTTTACGTTTCACCAAACGCCTAACCTAATGATAAAGTCACTACACTAGAGTAAATTCTTATACCGCCAATTTTGGCCGTGTTAGCCCCTATTCTTATAATAATAATGTCACTAATGTCATTTAAAGCAGCCTTCAAATCAATATTGTAAAATAAAAATGCCGCGTCGTTTGAGATTGTTCATTGACGAATCTGATAGCAGTGATGAAGATTATTTTAGGCCCACTCCCGAGATGGTTCAAGGAAAGAACAAATTACTTAGAAGATTACCAACAACAACATTTTTTTTTGATGTCATCGTCAGAAACGTCACGTCAAACAAACAATGTTACGCCAGAAATTAAAAAAGTGTAAAGCGCCTTTGCTCTCGCACGAGATAAACTGCAACTATACCTTGGTGGTTAATACGGTCATTCGTTCGATCTGCTTATGTTCGTTCAATAGCACTGAGTAACTAACTATGCGAGAGTAACTTATTCTTACATTAGCGTGGTGAAATAACAAACATAAAAAAACATACAACCGAATTGAGAACCTCCTCCTTTTTTTGAAGTCGGTTAATGAAATACAAGTTATACGTATGATAAATCTAGGTAGTAAATTTATACTCGGGAAGCTATTCTCGTGTAATTTTGATATTGGTGAAATCGGGTCTAGTAGCAAAACGTCTGGATTTTAAAATGTCGTAATTCAAAATACTCTAGTAGCAAATCGTCTTTATAATAAAACGCCATAGTTACTAAATAGACATGGGCGTTGAATGATATAGTAGCAAAAACGTCTTGATATTTGAATGCCATAGTTACTAAATAGAAATGAACGCTAAATGCTCTTGTAGATGCTGAGTTTGTACATAGATTCATTGTTTGTTTGTGTCATATGCACGCATCAGCCATTTTTGATGTCCTCACTGCTGGGGAACAGGCCTTCCTTATGGGTTTATGGGTGGTTAAGGAGGATGGGCCATAACCCACCACGCGAGCCCAATACATAGGTGTTAACGACTGCAAATGCACCCGAGACCAACGGCTTAACGTGACTTCCAAAGCACGGAAGAGTTCGAGGTAATTAATGTTTTGGTCACCCATTCCATGGTCTTTGTTTGGCATTCCGTTTCTATCCTTAGTCACGCGATACTGGTTTACGTTTTTGATATATTATGTCACAGAATCGAATGAGTCAACCCCGACTCCACGTAGTACTAGTCTGGTCTTCCCTAGAGTGCATATCAAAAGCCGGAGGCGCGGAGGGAGGGCAACCCCCGCCCGCTGTAATTCGCCTACGCAGCTTCGGCTTGCTGGTCGCCTACGGCGACCAGCCTCAGCCGCTGCGGCTCGTGCGGGTCACTACCTTTTGTTACGTAGGGGCGGAGGGTCTGCACTTTCCGCAGCGCCGGAGCTGTCACGGACCGAAATTAGGGCGATAAATTATTGATTTTAAGGTTAGGATTAACAAATTTTTATAAATTAATATCTTTGAAACTATTTATTTCCGCAGAGTTGTAGTACTACCAAAGGATAACCCTTCCCCCGCCCTCCCCCTCCCACCCTTAATTCCTGCGCAGCTATATAAAATTTTTACCCGTCCCACTGCTGGACACTAGCCTCCCCACATGGCTAGTACATCGTAGATTAGGCCATAACCCTCCACGTTGGCCCAATAAGTAAATAAATTTTCCTACACTCACACCAATTATCTAGCCCAAGAGAAGCTTCGTTATGAAACTCGTTAAAATGGTCACTAGACAACGGATAAACATACTTAAAATACTTAAATACATGTTTATTGTACATAGAAAACACCCAGACCGTAGACAATTTAGAAAAACAATTCCTAAATTGACCCCGACCGGGAATCAAACCCGGAACCTCAGAGATGGCGACACCATGAAAACCGGTGTACAAACCACTCGACCAAGGAGGTCGTCAAAATGCGAACCAATGCGGGTTGGTTGTATTTCACGACTGTTATCTTACGTCAAATAGGTACCTAAGTAATAGTTTCTATAAATTAATTTTAATTATTTTGTTCCAGGGTGACTCCGGAAGTGCTCTAGTCCGCGTAGACCGCAATGCTCAGATCGGTATCGTCTCGTGGGGCATTCCGTGCGCCCGCGGTGCCCCCGACATGTTTGTCAGAGTCAGTGCGTACCAGAGCTGGTTGAACCAACACATCAGGAACTGAAGCCTCATGGATTTGGAATAGACCTTAAAGGCAAACACTTTTATCGTTATTGCTTCTTTAATACGAATATCTAAACTCTCCTCCCGTCTAATTAATAAAAATGCCCAAATGTTACACCTCGGTTTAAAGCGACGATGTCTGGTTTTTGTTAAAGAAGACAGATAGAGACAGCGTCAATTTAATCCAAGGTGTAACTTTAGTCAACGTTTATAATAGCGCTCATGATTAACTCTAGTTTCACCCTTAGTCGGGCATTGTTGAATTAGAAACTATATTAAAATGAACCTTATTCACTCTTTTCATAAGATTGGAAATACGTTAAAAATTGTTGTTATGTCTTTGGGTTGAAATAGCAGCTTTGTCCTGCATGTAGCTAAATTTTTTTATAAAACCTTAAACCAGATGTTTCACAAATTTGTATTCTCAAGTGCACTGAATCGAAATGAATCTACTGTTAAGTATCAATAAATAAAAAAGTTTATTACTATTACCGGTTATCAGATTTATTTTATATTATTTCAATGTCATTATCTAAATAATACCTCCTAATCACATAATCTGCTGTTAAGTAGCAGTAATCCTGCATTGCGATGTTTCTGTTTGAAGGGTATGCAATCTAGTTTTATTATTGCTACCGCACTGAAATATTTAAACTGGCTGTAATTACTTGTCTCCATTGTAAAGTAGATTCGAAACAAGCCGTACTATTTTAATATATATATATTTAGTTTTTTTACGTAACTCAAGAAACACGTTAATAGCAGCGTTTTACCTGAAATAAAACGCATATTAAACTACTTACCTAATTCGAAGCTTATAATGAGAGAGGCCGCCTCTTAACCGCCTCTGTGGTCTAGTGGCTAAGCCACCGGTTTTAGACCCAGAGGTCCCGGGTTCGATTCCCAGCGGGGGATACTTCTTTGTGTGCTCGGTTTGGTTGGTGGTAGGGCTGTTAAGTCCGCCTGGCTAGCTACCACCATTTTATCTAAGTCTGTCGCCATAACAACGATGTTTATAGCATTGTTGTGTTCCGACAGTTTGAGATAAGATAGCCAGTTCCTCAGTGGTTGAGGATTCCGGATGAAGCGCGCTTCCACCTTCGGCCTTATCATCACTTACCATCAGGTGGGATGAAGGCCAAGCGCTTACCCGTTGTGGATAAAAAAAGCACTTCCGTTTCCGTCGCCTTCGTTCTCAGTTGACCTACTCTTTATGGTTCACTTCCGGTGAACCGCCCCGCCATCCCCAGGGAGTGGGGGAGAAGCGCTGGTTTTGGACGCGCTCGCCGTTTTGAATCATTGTGTCGAATTTCGCCAGGCAGATATAAAAGTAAGCTTTGAATAAGGTAAGTAGTTTAATATGCGTTTTATTTCAGGTAAAACGCTGCTATTAAACCAATTGACCGTAATTCGAAGCTTATAATGAGACGTGTTAGTTATCGCCTGGTGACGGCATTTAACGCCAATGTGAATGAGAGGGAAAGAAAAATGCAAAGGTATCATATTAAAAATAAAAATTCCATTACAGTGACCTCTATTTTTGATTTGTATTAATCTACGGGATTAAATAAATTAGTTACTGATGAAGATGAAGTTCCATTTACACAATCAGTTAACACCTCACGACGGTAAAAACGCTTGAAAGAGATTTGTTAGCCGTAGGTCCAATACGCAATTCGTCTAGTGTGTGCATATTTCCAATTTCCACGGGCCAATATCTCCTCAAAGGGAAAGTTATCCACCCAATTACGCGAAACCACCGCTGAACGCACACTATTGGGTGTGGCTACAATATCAGCCATTTTGAGTATTGTTTTGACCCAATTAGCAATAACGGTGCGAGAGGCTGGCTTGGCTACTCCTCGTAAGGTCACAAATAAACTATTGGATTTTGCCAATTGACGTCTCTTATCCAGCAAAGAAATCGTTTTATTTATCCAAAAGACTGGGTTTAAGTTAACATTTTCCTGATTTGTGAATTTCCAACCGGACTGACGTTGATCATACCTGTCTGTTTTAGATCCAAAAATTGGCCATAAAACAATTGAACCATCAGATCTAACCATAAAGTTACTATACCTAACGGAATAGAGCAACAAACATGAGCTGTCAAACGAAACCGAAATAGGATGGCATTGTTTAAAAATGCGTTCAGTGATGTACGTCATGTCGCTTTTCACATTAATATCGATATCGATAATATTAATTACTAACAGTAATACACACATCAAAAGTGTCTAGGGATCAAGCATTTTTATGCGGATTTCTTGAGATTGAGATGTGGCTTTGTAATAAATTTATGATTTTATAAATTTATATGGATCCTTTTTGGTGCATTTCATAATTTGAAACAGGAACTTTCAATCAATTTCTAGTAAAAGATGAAAATCAGCTGTCAATATTTTCCCTATAAAAACATACAACGCATTGAAGACATTATTAGTGCTACTGTTTCCCTACTACTGATTAAAACCAACGTTATTATGGAGCGGCGACGTCATTTAAGCAGGGAAGAAATGCTCAGAGCCGTGGGAATGATAGAAGCTGGTTCCCGGCAACGTACTGTGGCTTTAGCTCTGAATACAAGTCAGAGTGTTATCAGTCGACTTTGGACACGTTACCGAAGCACTGGTACCGTGGCTGAGCGCCATGGAGGACGGTATCGCTGCACCACACGGAGACAAGACCGATACATTCAAATCACAACTCGAAGAGCTCCAACAATAACCGCCATGATGTTAGCCGCGAGGCTTCATCACTCTTCAGGGAACTTAATTAGCGACCAAACAGTCAGAAACCGCTTGCATGAAGTGAACCTTCATTCCCGAAGACCGCTAAGGGTACCACCTATAGCAATGCACAATCGTAGGATTCGATATCAATGGGCTCTTGAACACAGAAATTGGGCAGAAAAACAATAGCGTTTCGTGTGCTTTTCTGATGAGTCTCGTTTTGGTATGAAACCGGATACAAGACGTATACGACACTGGAGAACCCCTGGACGCCAACAGCGATTAAAATCCTGCCAGGAAGTCCATCCTTATAGTGGTGGAACCATCATGGTATGGGCGGGTATTTGGATCGGCGGAAGAACTGAGTTGATTTGGATCAGAGGCAACCTCAACGCTCAAATTTATGCTGAGACGATTGTATCAGACGTCATCGTTCCTCTACAAGTGCAAATCGGTCCCTTATTTCAGTTAATGCATGATAATGCACGACCGCACACCGCAAGAGTTGTAAGACAGACTCTCGCCGCAGCTAACATCAATGTCATGCCCTGGCCTGCTCAGTCGCCAGACTTGAACCCGATTGAGCATGCATGGGATATGCTACAGAGAAGAGCTCTGCCGAATATGGAGGGTATCCAGTCGCAAGAAGACCTTTTTTGTTGTTGCAACGAACATGGGCGGCCATTCCACAGCGTGATTTGGATGAACTCATTTTGAGTATGCCAAACCGATGTTCTTGTGTTGTTAGTGTTCGCGGTAGAAACACGGATTATTAATTGTTTAAGTTACCCAATAAAATTTTAAAGAAAACTGTTATTTCAGTCTTTTTTTCGAACTTTAATGTTAGTGGTTCAAATGTCAAAAATCCCTTTATTAGGAAAATGGCAAATTTCTTTATTAATGCAAAGGTGACTTGGTTTATCGTTACTGTAGACAAACGAAAACACTTTATTTGATGAATCCTTAAAGAAAATTTTAATTAATATCAATCAGGAGAAAAGTTATTGCAAAAATATATGTTAATGTAGATTACATTAACATATATTTACATCAAAAGTGTAGACTTTTGATGTGTGTAGTATTAATAGAACTAAAATAGGATGGGATCCCTCCGTCGCTGCATAGCATAAAAGCAAAACATGATGTTCGCAAAATATCATATTAGCAAAACACCATATTCGCAAAAAATCATAATCTCAACTCACCACATTATTACAATATCATATTCTTGAAACATATTAGCAAACTAACATATTGGATTATCATCCTATTCGTGAAATAGGTCAAGGATCATAAGACCGCCGGCGGTGTGTCTGGTTTTACGATCCTCAAGGGGTTAACAACATTTTCTTAACAAAAAGTACATTTATGATAAAAATAGTGTTTTTCTTTTACATTTTATTATTTATTTAATCTTCTTTACATATAAAACTGCTCATGCACTAGTCTTTTAAACACTACTTTGCTCTGTGCACGACGGCTATGCAATGGCAGAGCATTCCAGAGACGGATAGCGGTTAAAGTGAAAGAGGAAGAGAGGAAGCCAGTATGATGAGCAGGAATTTGGAGAGAAAGGTTGCTACTGAAGCAAAGGTCACCCTGATGAGAGGCTTTAAGAAACTGAAATCTATTCAAGCATCCGGGGGAACGTGGATCATATAAAATATTAAATAGAGGTAAAATATATTATTAACAGGTTTACTGTCCAAAAAATAAAACAACAGGCTAATCAATTGTTATGGAACATATTATGTTGGCTGCGGGACAGTGAAACAGTTAATAACTAGCGACCCGCCCGCGACTTCGGCTCCGTCAGCGTCGACCCCGTACCCCGTGAGGAATTTCCAAAGTTTTTCTTTCACACAGACCTTGTCCATTTTTTTTTATTAAATAAGGAGACAAACGAGCAAGCGAGTTGCCTGATGGAAAATAATCACCGCCGCTCATGGACACCCGCAAAACCAGAGGAATCGCAGACGCGTTGCCGGCCTTTAAGAAAGGAATAGCTCGATAAATTAAAAAAAGTAAGAAAATAGCGAAGAAATTGTTAATTACAAGAATTATTTTGACTTTGATATCAATAAAGGTTATTACATGCTATCGCATTGTTTTATTTCTTGAAAAGTATTTACTTAAACATTATGACATTAATTGTACTAAAATAGTAGTATCCTGCTAATATGTTATTTTGCTAATATGATGTTTCAAGAATATGATATTGTAAGAATGTGGTGATTTGAGATTATGATTTTTTGCGAATATGGTGTTTTGCTAATATGATATTTTGCGAACATCATGTTTTGCTTTTATACTATTCAGCGACGGAGGGGTTGAATGTAGGTACATGGTGCTAAGTAGACATTACTATCTAATGAAACATCAGCAGAAGAATGGTATAATTTTATTTAAGCTTACCGAAACTAACTTAGTTGGAATTGCAGATTTCATCAAAATTCGTTTCGCTCCTTGCGTCTGTAAATATTTTTCTTCAAAATGCTTACATGAACTGGACCTTTGAAAACATGATCTTTTCTTGGGAATCCAGTTTGGACGATCAATTAGCCTAAGCCATCTATTTCTAGTATCCAAGTTCGTAGGAAATCTAAAAGAGTACGTAAGATACATAAATTACCTACTAATGTTATTACCTATTCTAACAGTCAAAAACTGATACCTATGGATCGGCTAAGTATCTTAAATGTGATTACATTACCAGGTAATTCATATCTAAACGTCATATAGGTACTTTAATAACAATAATACATATTCGTTAACGTGATAGACAGTGGACACGAAATATCGATAACTTGATACAGCCCTAGTACAAAACGAAAATTATTTCTTTACACAAATTATTCGTAAATTCTGCATTATGTATATTCTATATTTGCTTCTTACATAAATAAATGTTTATAGAAGTGAATTATCACATTTCGTGGTTAGAATTCGAAGCGTATTGGCATAAATAAATCCTAGGTAAGAAAGTGTCGGTTTGTAATAATTTACCTGTGAAATGAACATTTTATGGGATTATTTCGCTGTGTTGTACAACAATCAATTACCGAAAAAGTCACCATGTTTCTAAAGCACTATTTCTCAAAAATATTCACGATTTCACGTAAAATCAGAAAAATTCACAAAATCCAAATTCTCAGTGTGCTGATAAGTGCGGCCAACTGTCAAACAGTAGCCAAAAACGGTTCTGTTACGTCGTATCACGCATCTCTTTTTAACCCACAGTGTTGTTGCTAATGACATCCCGCTCCCTCAGCCCTTTGTTTCTCTATTCCGCAAGGTATAGTAACTTTATGGATCTAACATAATGTTTGGAATCGATATTTAATAACGTTAGGTCATGGATTCGCCTGCCAGAACATAACAGTAATAATATTGCTGTATGTCGTATAGTTTTAAAAATGTTAGAATTATCAAAGGAATAGTTAGATAAAAAGGAACAAAGTCTATTTATATCCCAAATAGAAGGCTTGTCGTATTTAGGGTTTTTTAAGATAAGATAAGATAAGAAACATTTATTGACCACAAGCACATAATAGAAAAGGTTGTACAACACAGAAACAATAAACAAAAATAATAACAAAGCGAAAATAAACAAAATGCATTAAAAAAAATTAAAAATATGCTAATGTGGCATGTGGCCAATTAGGTCCCAATCTCAGCTTGTGCTGAAACGACATGCAAGCCGCTGCAGCGCTGGTATTCTGGTAGGACCTAATGATTTGCTCGCACCGGCGCGCAATTTAGCCGAGCAGCGAGCCACTTCGATATCTTAAAATTGGTTTTAATTAGGCAAAGTAGCAAGCGAGGTAATGCACTCGCGACCAAAATACTAACGTAGTGCGAACCTGGCATAAGTGACACAGGAAGAAATATAGGCAGTAAGCAGTGGCGTATTTACCCTAGGTCCAAAAGGGCCATGGCCCGGGGCGGCCCGGCTGCGAGGGGCGGCGCAAGCCGCACCTTAATGATTTTAATATTTTTAAAAACATTAAGAGGCTTATTACATCTCCACTGTGATTATTGCGTATAATGACCAATTTTGGCGTTTTTGATCTCAGAAACAAAAATACATTAACAATTTTGAATTATTGAATAGTGTACAATAGCTATCGGCATAGTGGCCTCGCTTTTTGTAAATTTTTAATTAAACCCAAAATTGCAGAGAAAGATTTTCATAAAATGCTCGAAGACACTTTTTTGAGCTCCTAGATTGAACTACTGTTCAAAACAAATGAAATAAAAAAAAATGTTATCTCATGTAAGTACCTCTACACCTTTAATTTTTATTCACCATAAAAATATTAAGGGTGAGTTCTACCCATGAAACTGAACAACTTTCCCCAAGAAAGCTATGTGCAAAAATGGCAAAAAAATTTCGACCTCATAAATAATTGTCGTCATGCAGTTTTGTATGGGAACGTTGAAATTTTTTGTCATTTTTGCACATAGGTTTCTTGGGGAAAGTTGTTCAGTTTGATGGTTGAAACCAATGACCTTTTATAAATAGACTAGTCATACGTGAACGAATTGTATTTAAAAAATGGCGAAATTGTTTCTACGACGTAATACACGTCGAAACGGAAAGAAAATAAATACAATCATGTCAAGCCTATTGTTAAAAAGAGATAAAAACTATTTATGGTAGTCGACCAATTGGCAACAGCGCATTCCCCTTTGCACGGCTATCTCGGCCGCCATTGTTTTCTCTCTTTCACTCTTACAGAAAACATAGTACACGCTTCTCGCTCACGCATATCGAATTGGCAACAGCGCAAATGTCATAACTAAATGAAAATTTTCTATTTTAAATTCGTATTTACAATACTTACAAATGAAATTAAACACTTTTCTTGTCTCTTACTGTTGCAGTATAGTTTTTGCAATTTCTGTATACACAGGAAGGCATTTTATCTAACAAACAACATAAAAAACTTTAAAAAGGTACAAACTGACTGATTGAAGTCCAGTCAATTACCTTGATTTGTCCTTGCCACTACGGAGGCCAGGCAACGTATCTAAACATAAAATATCATTGGTTGAAACTCACTCTTAATTTTTTTATGGTGAATAAAAATTTATTTATTTCACAACCATAATTCACAATGTATGTAATTACAAATAGAGACACAGGATAATTATGGACCCCGCCGGGGCACGAACATTAAGTAGAAGAGAGGAAGCGCTTTTAGATAATATAAAGTATTAAATATTTTTATATTTGTTATTTGAATATATAATAATTTACTATAACTTATCATTTAGATATTCGTCTATATCATAATAGCTTTTAGAAGTTAATAGTTTCTTTACTTTATTTCTAAATATATTGTCGTTTTTTTCTTCTATCCATTCCTTTGGAAGCTTATTATATATTTTTATTGATTGATTATAATTATGTTTGATGAGTTTAGTTTAAGCCGGGTAGTTGGCAGTATTAATTTATTTTTATTTCGTAATGAATATTTACTCTGTATTTGTTCACGTTTTGTGAAGAAGTGTTTGTATTTACGGGCAAATTTACATATCTCTAAAATTTAAGGCAAGATAATGTGAGTATTCTGTATTTTTGGAAATAGGGACGGCAGCTGTCAGTTTGAGTTATATTTGCAATTATTCTGATTAATTTCTTTTGAAGAGTGAATAAAGTAGAAGCATCCGTGCTATTTCCCTACAGAATAATGCCGTAGTTGAGCCAAGCATGTGCATATGCATAGTAGGTCGATATTGCTGTTTCTACACTAGTGGTCTTTTTAGTCTCACGTAGTGCATATGCAAAACTAGCCAACTTTGATTTAATTTTTTGTATGTGTGCTTTCCAATTAAAGGTGTATAGTAGTAAAGTTCGTAGCGTCCTCGGAATTTTAAGATATCATTGATTTCATATAGAAAATAAATCTTATTCTAAACCAAAAAACTTCGAAAATCGCTATAAGTTACCTGTGAATTTCTCCTATTTACGATAATATTATTGAGCAAAATTTCTTCCAGAGTTGTTACTTCATGAGGAATAAAGATTTTATAATGAATTTATTATCCTATTTCGATAAAAACAATAATACAACTGCAAAATTACTACAAAATGTGAAAATTGGCATTTTAAGCAAAAATCACAGTCGAGATGTTATAGGCATTTTAGAGATCAGTTAATAAATAGGCAAGCTATGTGATAATGTTACTGTTTAATATAATTTTAGCGATGCGTGTTTGTCTGGCACAGACTATAATTCGTTAGATTAGTTGTTAAGTCTTAACTACAAGTTAGTTACTTAACTGTTTTTTTATTATTATTAGTATTGATGTCAATAAGTGCCTGTAAAGGTTTAGGAATTGAATAAATAATTTGACTTTGACTTTGAAAGGAGAATACACATCATATCATGTAGTAAGGATCTTTCTCTTTTCTTCCATGTTTCAAGCTCCCAATGGCAGCAGTTCTGACTATTCTTTACAACGAATTCTGGAGGATACAGTGATGCGTCGTTCACTAATAGTAATAACTGATGATTATTAACTTTGGCCTCCTGCCACATTGACACAACGTCGTCGACTCAGCCATGCGCTGCTGCAATCGCATCAGAATTAAGTAAAACGCGATATTGAGTCACCCATTTTTTAATAAAAAGTACTATCTGTTACTATTGCACGATATGATGACTACTACTCCAACTACTACTGTTAAGGTTAAATCTGTACACATATGTTTCTTGACAATAATGTCTAAATAACTCTATAACTTCATCATTATTAGTACTAACTAAACCTATCTAATTGAGGTTCATTTTTATGTAAGTACTTATGAAAAACTTTTAATTTTTTTAGAGATAAACTTCAATAAACTCTCATAAGAATAATATTTAATTGATATGTAAATGAAATAAGGAATGAATTTATCTTATGTAAACGCTGTATCATAATATGGAGAACTTATTATACGACAATACCTAAGCGAACAGAGTGAATATTGTTATGTTGTTACACTTAAAAAGTAGGTAAGTAGTTTATTGTTCTGCTACCAAATAAAAAAAGTTCTGAAAATATTAATGAAGTTAAACAATTTCATATTATTTTCTAAGTTTTACGCAAGCACTACACATTGAAATGAAACACTTTTTTCGGATCTAACGCACGTTTATTACCCTTTTAGGGTTTGGTTTTAGTCCTGACGTTTCAGACCCTTTACCGTGGTCACACTTTCCCTAAAAAGTAATAAACACGAGTTAGATCCGAAAAAAGGGTTTAATTTTAACAATTTCATACAATAAGAGACAGTTCAGGATCGCACATCGCATTGTTTTTACTTTCAGTAAAACGGTTATCTTTAAACACAAAATAAATACTTACCACTTTTTATTTTTACAGAAATCGATACCTTGTTGGAAAATTTTACTTTGTCTGCAGAGATTTTATATCAATTATGTATTTTGTCACACATGCAATATTACATTGGTGAATTCTCACATAACTAACTACATTCTTTCATTTGTTCGTTCTAACACCTTGACGTTTTAAAATGATTTATCATTTGTACATTTTGACACTCGTGCTATTAGACTAATAGTACATTAAGACATGCTGACAATTAATACCCGGAGTCCATAAATTCAAGATTTTTAATATCTGCGATGCTAGTTAATAATCACATTTACTGTTGGTATCAATTAAATTGATTATATTACAATACTTATTTCACTTTACTACCCAATTTGTTTATTATTTATAGTTAATTTATTATTAAACAACGTAAATATATATAAAAATTATAACAAAAACCCATCTTGACATTATCCATCTATCTGAATCCTTACTATCGTATCGTTAAAACCTTTTGATTGATGACATTGGACATCTGCTTCATATTATCCAAAATAAAATAAATAAATAACTACCTTGGCAGTTACTAGGTTTATCTATTGACGAAGCAAATTGATAACTAAATTATCAATGTACTCCATCATTGTATATCCGAAAATATAATTAAGAACTGATAGGCAGTAGACTAGTAGATAATTAATTATAAAAAATAAGGTAAATAAATACATAACCAATAAATTTTTAAACAAGCGCAAGTCAGTTTTACAAACCATGCACTGTGAGCCAAATAAAAATGCAATCTTAATTTAACTCGCTGATGACAAAGCAATGTAGAACATCTTAGAATGTCTCTCATGAAATTATGCGAAATAGCTTGGTCATTATATTAAAGATTATTTGCTATTATAGAACGGCGATGGGTTCACCACCTGTCACTCTGAGCACATGTGCAGTTGCTTTTTGGTGAAGAGTGGACTATGGTAGCGAGGACTGCTTTTGCTGTCCTCATTGCCTAGTCTCATGTTGTCATATGATGAGTCAGTCATTTATGTATTGTTTATAGAAAAAAGTTAACCCACTCATCAATCAAGCCATCGCTACAATTGATGGGTATTGGCCTATACACCACACTTGCCAAAAGCGGATGTACCTACCTTTTTAAATTCTACTTCTTCCAAAATTTTCGGAGCTGATTGTTACCTTTCATTCCAATTTTTGTTTTTATCCCTT
This sequence comes from Scoparia ambigualis, assembly GCA_963921215.1. NCBI lineage: Eukaryota > Metazoa > Arthropoda > Insecta > Lepidoptera > Crambidae > Scoparia > Scoparia ambigualis. Next base: position 19,588,524 of record OY992518.1, read on the forward strand.
TCGCACTTACATTCCGTAGTGCAAACCCGGGCTATGCATCGAAAAAATCCTTTTCACTTTCGATTTTTCGGGACTTCGATTTGACGGGAGCCGGATTCGGATCAAGTACTTAAAAATTTAAAATTAAATATTTGTTAATCACATATTTGATTCTATAACTCTGTTCTGCAAACAATAAGGTAAACAGTTAATTTAAAATGCCAACCCGTACCATGTGTGTATGAATGAGGTAGGGTACCTACTCTAAATTACAAAGATACCAATTGTACAAATGCTTCGCCATTCTAATTCTAAATACTGATGTACTTCTTAATGCTGATGTACCTAGGTACTACTTAGTAATACACACGACACTTAGTAAGTACAGCAGGATATAATTTCCACCGAACTGAGACACTAAATTATCAAGTCGTATGAGTTTAATACAAAGTCTCAGTAAGTTACATTTTATGCGATGAAAAAAGGATTTATAATTCTCAAAAAATGTATGGATCCACAATTATTATATTATACAGTTCCGTTTTCAATGTCAGATAATACGATATTAATATATGCGGTAAGTATTCTTCATGCATTTGATAACTATCAGTAATTGATACCTATTCATAAGGAGATTACCTAAAAGTATATAAATTAGTCTGATGCAATTTTATATTTCAAATCCAACTCGGGCACAGCAAAATGGCAATCAAGACCGGAATTATCTTCGTCGCCCTCGTATTGGGATGTCTAGGTAAGTTTTTAAACTTGTATAGCCAATAATGTATCATATTTCTGATATACTTACACTATTAGATAAAGTCTTTTTTTTAATAGTCACTGTAGAAGTTAGAAGTGTGAAAATTTAATTAATCAACCGACAGACAAATTACTTTACAGTTTACATTTTTATTTAACTTAGAGAAATTATTAGAGTTGTGTGGCGGCGGCTCATTAAAGAACCACCTCCCAATACCAACCCATCTCTCCGTGTCGTAAAAAGCCGCTAACGGTCTAAAGACTGCACATAAAATGCTGTTGATTGAGCCGCGATGGGCTGAGCACATGTGTTAGTTGTTATTTGGTGAAACGTGGACTGCTGCAGATTACTGATTTTGCGGTCCTCATTGCCTAGTCTCTGACTAACCTATCGGGGATAATATTCGTGACTTCATGAGTGTACCTATGTATGTAAGAAATTATGATATAACAGACTAACTCATCATCAACATTAGGTACTACTACACTACTACTAGAGTAATCAGTCCACTAGAGATGAACACCAAGGTGCTAACTTAACACAAAGTAAATAAAATATTATCATTTAGCTCTCCCAAAGCCCGAGTCGGAGGACCTCTCCCAGTTCTTCCAGCATGTGGACCCTGAGGCACGCATCGTCGGCGGTTCCGTAGCCGCTGAAGGCTCCCACCGGCACATGATTGCTATGACCAACGGCGCAGTGGTGCGAAGCTTTCTCTGCGGTGGCTCCATCGTCACCCAGAGGACTGTGCTCACCGCTGCTCACTGCATCGCTGCCGTGTTCAGCTGGGGATCTCTCAGCAAGTAAGGATTTTACATCGCCACCAAGGTTTTTTTATGGAAAGTGTCCTTTTCTCTGACTAACTACGCGGTGGTGCGATGCTTCCTCTGCGGCAGCTCCGTCATCACCCAGAGGACTGTGCTCATCGGTGCTCACTGCATCGCTACCATACTCATCTGGGGAGCTCTCACCACGTAAAGAGCACTCTGTGCTTCGAAAGGCACTAACACAGGTTAAGCTGTCGGGTCTCGGTAGATGTCGTAAGATAGCAGTCTTAAAAACCCGCCAACCCGCATTGGGCCAGGGTGGTAGGTTCTGGCCTGTGCCCAACAGTGGGACGATATTGGCTGATTATGATAATGATGACCAATGTTTCTGTAGTGGAACGTGTCCTTCTATCTTTATTTATCTACGAATAAATGAAGGAATTTCTTGATGATTGTTAATATCTTGCTGAGTTTTTTACCGGTTCTTCTTAGTACAAGGTCTTCCGCCTCGTACCTACATACAAACCAATGGCGAAGTGACATTAAAAAAAGAGATGAATGATTCCATAAAACATTTTGAATTTTGTTTATATTTCGATCTGGGCCCTTATTCTGTAACGATTCCTTGTTTCGAAACCACGTCAATTCCTTAAAAAGTTACGATATCTTCCCAAAAACGTATGCGTTTGACGTTTGTGCGCGGTAAGGTTTAGGTGTGGAATCTATAGATTGCGATACAGAATCAGGGCCCTGGAGAGTTAAAGGAAACTATAAAATAGGAAGCTTAGCTGGCAACATGCTTTTACACATACTTAATATAGAATGTATAACCAAACTGGTCGTAAATAGGTCAGAATGTTAGTGGTGTGTACTAGGTTATGACTTGATCTTACAAACAATGACACAGATGTTCTTGTTTTGAGAAGACCTCAGCCCAGTATTACATCATTCACTTGTCCACAGCAACCTTCGCGTGACGGCCGGCACCAACCGCTGGAACCAAGGCGGCCAGAGCTACACCCTCTCCGGCAACGCGACCCACCAGCATTACGTGGCCGCCACCATCAAGAACGACATCGGCCTCCTGTTCACCACCTCCAACATGGCGTACAACGATAGAACGCAACCGATCCCTCTCAGTTACGACAATGTTGGCGCCGGTGTTAACTCCAGAGCTGCCGGTTGGGGCAGGATTGTTGTAAGCTCTTGTTTGTGTCACTATTTACATTAACCATTTACGTCACGGACATAAATGGTTGGAAGATATCAATCAGTGGACTGGACTTGGCTACCGTCAGTTAAAAGCTACTTCATGGGACCGATAGAAATTTTGTTAACTGATCTCCAAACTTCATTATGAAGATGGCACCTAATGATGATGACTATACATCTTTGACAGAGTGGTTGTTAAAATCTAGCCAAAGAAATCGGGACGTCCGAAAGCATGCTGGGTTGACGATATCGTCTAGGTCGCTGGCTGAGATTTTATGTAAGGAGGCAAACGAGCAGGCGGGTCACCTGATGGAGAGCAATCACCGCCGCCCATGGACACCCGCAAAACCAGAGGAGTCGCAGATGCGTTGCCGACCTTTAAGAAAGGAATAGGGTTAAGGAAGGAATAGGAATTGTGAGGGGGGGGGGGGAGGGCTGAGATCTGGATGAGATCGGCACAGGACAGGGGAGACTGGCCACAAATGACTGGCCCAACAGTGGGTGACTTCGGGCTGAATTGATGTTGATGATCATTTACGTACATACCTATGACGAGTATTATTCAGTTAGAGACTAAGGCGATGAGTACTGCAAAAGTTTCGGCTTCACTTTTATGTCCAGGTATTTGGGACACTGATGTACGGGACCCATCAAGTCATCGCTACAATTGGTGGGTATTGGCTTAGTCACCACGCTTGCGAAATGCGGGTTGGTGACCACAAACCCGAGCAATCCGAAACACACTGCTTGATCGGTGAGTTGAACCCAGGGACCTTCATATATCGGACCGAGTTCTTTGCCAATAACTTATTACGGCGGTTCCGTGGTCGGCTTCTGGACACCAAGCTGCATCACAACGCTGTGTTTACGTGCAAATTTGTGTTATTTTACTACCGTATGTTACTACCGGCCGCTAATAATTGGCTGACTTAAGTAAATAAATTAAATTAAAATTAATGTTCCCCTTTCCTTCAGCACCAAGGCGCGATCTCGGCCCAGCTTCTTGAGCTGACAGTCTCCACTATCGGCGGGCCCCAGTGCGTGACCGATGTCGCTCGCATCGCCGCTGCTAACAACGTCAACGCGCCCGCAGTGGAGCCACACATCGAGTTGTGCGTAGTACACGCTAACGGCGTTGGTTCTGGCATGTGCAACGTGAGTATTTATACAAGAAAATCTATCTATCATCAAGTTTCGCATACATGGTCACAGAATAACTAATAGTACTACCGTACAGAAGGTTCACTATCTAACTAAAGTCAAGTTTAGGTATAAAAAATTGTTTACTCTTACGACTTTCACGCGAAATTGAAACTTATCGTGTGACCCGAGCGTTTATATTCCGCTAAGCAACGCTGACTCGATACCGATTTGACGTCAGGAGCGCAGGGTTTCCGCTCATGGATATATTTAAGTATATACTAAAATAAATCAGTTTCACTGTTCTTTCTTTTATTTAGACACCCGTAAACACAACAGTATCTTTTATACGGATTATAAGATCGTTTAGTAGTCATTGTTCGGTGCACAAAAATTTGTGCATTAAATTTGCGGATTATAAGATCGTTTAGTAGTCATTGTTCGGTGCACAAAAATTTGTGCATTAAATTTGCGGATTATAAGATCGTTTAATAGTCATTGTTCGGTGCACAAAAATTTGTGCATTAATTTGCGGATTATAAGATCGTTTAGTAGTCATTGTTCGGTGCACAAAAATTTGTGCATTAAATTTGCGGATTATAAGATCGTTTAGTAGTCATTGTTCGGTGCACAAAAATTTGTGCATTCAATTTGCGGATTATAAGATCGTTTAGTAGTCATTGTTCGGTGCACAAAAATTTTTGCACCGAACAATGACTACTAAACGATCTTATAATCCGTACAAAAGATACTGTTGTGTTTACGGGTGTCTAAAATTGTTCGTTGCACAAAAATCACAGAAATGATCGTTTGTGTAACGCGCAACGTGGAGCGTGCGAGCCGAGCGGCCCTACTGCTATACGCCTGCCCGGGAGGCGCACCGGCCGAACGTACCTAAACTACGCAGTGACACCCCTCTGACATGGTGATGACCCTCAGCAATGAGGTTAATGAAGCATGGAGGAGGGGCAACGGGCTGCCGACCCCACTACTTCTTCAATGCGATTTGCTCCCGTGTGGTTTTCCCCCTAACCTTTTTTGGGGGTTCAAGTCACTCGAGTCCTTTTTTTTTATACTAAGCCCGGCAAATGACCCCACTCCACTTGATGTTAAGTGGAAATGAAGTCCAGGCGCGAGGACAACTGGTGCAGCGTAAGAGACGTAGCATCAGTCACCCTCACTCTGCCGGCCCACAAAGTGCCTCTTCACGCCTCGTTTGAAGGACCCTATGTCATAGGTTGGAGGGAATAGGTGTGCTGGTAGACTATTCCATCTTTTGGAAGTGCGACAATGAAACGAAGGTTCCAAGCCTCCAGAGCTTTTAAGGTCCTTAAAAGGTTTACCCTTGAGACCTTACACGTGACCCCTGGTGGTGCTAAATGTGTGACACTGTCACACAGCGGTAAAGCCACGCTACGTTACAGCTGGCATTGACCAGCTCGCCTGGCGTAACACCTAGTGTTGGCCAGGACTCGAGTTCTTTAAGTCCTAATTTAGGGGCTGGACCCATTTTGGCAGAGCTCGCAAGACTCCAACTAAAATGAGTCCCGAGTTCTGAGCCTTGAGTCCTTTCGTCGAGTCCTAATGCAAAAAGACTCGACTCACAGAACTGAGCATTTATAATGGAACTCAAGTTCTTAAAAAAACCTGACCTTTTTAATTGTATAATACTAATATAAATTTTGCTAAAGAGCCACCTCCATGGGCAAGTATTTTTCCATAAAAAAATTATAGTAACTCTTCGATCATATGATTGAAGTAGTAACTCTTTAAACCTTTTTCCTCTTTGGCGCACTCGTCGCGTTGGCTCGCTTGTGGAGGTGGTTGACGAACGCCTATATTAACAGAATGGATATGGTTCTAAAAAGACTCACTGTTTCTAAAAAGACTTCGGCACTAGCATTGAACACGTCTTAATAGTCTCTATATTATTGTAAAAATACTCAAGTTTTCGAGTCATATTGTAAGGACTCGTGAGTCTTATCACTGACAAAAAAGCTTGAGCTCTCATTTAGGACTCCAGTCTCGAAATATCGAGTCCAGTCCGTAAAATAGAACTTAAAGAACTCGAGTCCTGGCCAACACTAGTGACACCACCCTCAAAATCGACGTGAAACAATGGCAGTCCTTACTGTTGTGTTTTCTCCGATGAGTGAAATTACCGGAAGCCCATCCTCTCTCTTCTGAAATTTCTAATACTTCCTCATAAGTCCTACACCATCCTCAAGGCCGGTAACGCATTTGCAATACTTCTGGTTTTACGGGTGTCTATGGGCGGCGGTGATTACTTATTTCTATCAGGTGACCCGCCTGCTCGTTTGCCTCCTCTTCACATTAAACCTTTAACGGGCACAGCATGTTCAAATTCTTCATTGGTTTCGACCTTATCTCACTTGTATAAAGTTCAAAATATGATGGCAATATTATTATGTGCCACTGCCTTACAAAGGGTTAAACCTCTATCCTCATCATAATCTTTATTTGGTTCTTTAACAAAGGTATTTTTTCATCGTCATCAGCCTTTAAACGTCTCACTACTGGACACTGGCCTCCCCACATGGACAACAGCACATCGTAGATTAGGCCATAACCCACCATGCTGGCCCAATGCGGGTTGGTGGGTCTTCACGACTGCCATCTTACGTCAAACAACCGTTTCTTTAAATTAATTTTGATTATTTTGTTCCAGGGTGACTCCGGAAGCGCTCTAGTCCGCATAGACCGCAATGCTCAGATCGGTATCGTCTCGTGGGGCATTCCGTGCGCCCGCGGTGCCCCCGACATGTTCGTCAGGGTCAGTGCGTACCAGAGCTGGTTGAACCAACACATCAGGAACTGAAGCCTCATCGATTTGGAATAGACCTCAAAGGCAAACACTTTTATCGTTATTGCTTCTTCTATCTTTAATACGAACATCTAAACTCTCCTCATGATTAATTCTAATTTCACCCTTCGTCGGGCATTGTTGAATTAGTAACTGTAATAAAATGAACCTTATTCACTCTTTTCATAAGATTAAAAATACGTTAAAAAATATTGTTATGTCTGACTAAGGGTTGAAATAACAGCTTTGTACTGCATGTAACTAGAATTAAAGTTTGTCAGTAAAATATATTTCTTTTAAAACCTTAAACCAGTTGAAAATTCGTTTTACACATTTGTATTTTTAAGTGCACTGAATCGAAGTGAATCTACTGTTAAGTATCCATAAATAAAAAAAATTACTACTATTACCGGTTATCAGATTTATTTTATATTATTTCAATGTACCTAATACCTCATAATACTCATAACCTGCTGTTAAGTAGCAGTAATCCCGCATTGCGATACTTCTGTTTGAAGGGTATGCAATCTAGTTTTATTATTGACCCCTTGTGTGTCAAGCGACCTCCTGGAGGTCGGTCGCCATTTTTTTTTCAAAATGGCCGCATGTGTCAAGCTTCCGTATTACTTTCTATTTATATCCGGTCTAGGTATAATGACGATTTCCATAAAAAAATTATATAGAGACTATATAAACAAACTGATATCACTGGAATCCTTATTAAATAAGCTATCTGGCTATGTATAATAAAGTATAGTTTGATTCTATAATAAATTGAAAAAAAAAATGAAAGTAGGTGAAAGTACTTTTTTTTTCTTCGATTTAATATAAAATAATAAATTTAATTATAAATAAAAGCATGCAAGGTGTAACAATTATTATGACTATTATTTGTTATATTTACAATGTGGAATACACGTTTAAAACAGAATAAACCTCGCCATTCACATTTTATATGCGCCAGATGTGGCGCGTAAGTACCGGGCGATAACAGACACGGGTCGAACCCACATAAAAAGGCGCGCGCAGAACCTCCATTCGTCGCCGTATTAAACATCTGTGGCGTTGTAATGCCGTCTTTGTCCCACTCTATACATTAAAACAAAGACAAAAGAAATAGCAATAGTTTTGTGAGCACAATTCAACTCTAAATATGACGGCGTAAAGAGGGGCCTCCAGGAGGCCTCTGACACATAGGGGTCTGACAGTTAGCGACCTCCTCTAGATCGCTTGACACACAAGGGGAAGCATGTACATGTGGTACATGTCATATATAAGGCGACTGCTAGAAACCGCAAGAAACTTCAAGGGCTGGTCAGGTCAAGCGTTTTAAACATGACAAAAATGACCAAAAAGAAATTCATGCTTTTTATTTTTCATTAAATAATACATTTTATGAATTTTTATTTGATAGTCTTTGAATATCTAATTTATTTTAAAGCTATAATTTTTCATAAGAAAAATAAAATGTAAGAATTAACTATTAAATAACGATTATTTACAACGCGCGGGCAGCAGCCGGCCGTTGACCCACCCGTCCGCATCAGCTGGGCGATAAGTACCTACGTTAGTCTGCAATCTTTTTTGTCATGTTTAAAACACTTGACCTGACCAGTCCTTGAAGTTTCTTGCGGTTTCTAGCAGTCGCCTTATATACATATAATCATGACTTATTATTAACAGGGGGCTGTCACTCCGCAGTTTAGGTACGTTCGGCCGCGCGCCTCCCGGGCAGGCGTATGGCAGTAGGTTGCCGCTCGCGACGCACGCTCCAAGTCGCACGTCGTCGTTTAAATATATCCATGAGTGGTAACTAGGGCGTGCAATTTCGCTTGATTTCAGTTTCGGAAATTGCTTATAAAACTTAACTCCGTAAATTTCGGAATTTCGAAAAAAAAACAATTTTTACCAATAATTTTAAAAAATGGAGCTAGAAGCTTAAATTGCGTCATATGCAGTAAATACACGATTCTAGTAAAGTTTCTTAAACCTTCGTATACACGCGCGCCAAAGCATTACACATAAACATGGTTTCTCAGACCGAAAATTGAGCACGTTTTCAGTAATTAATAGGTAAGTACTTACTTTTAAGAGTAATTCGTTTTTATTTAAAAAGAAGAGGTAATAGTGATATAAAACAAAAAAAAATATAAATTAATGATTGTATTTAGATACCTAATTATCTGGTATCTTAAGGGCTGATTAAACGATCAGAAAATACCACCATATACCTGCATGCTTGAGGCAAAAATATTATGTTTGCATTTCATGCAGTTATTTTATTATATGAAAAAAAAACAGAATGATTAATGACCTTTTTGGTGGTTTCCAGAAGATGCAGGTTCTGTGTCTTATATCATCATTATTTGTATAATTATATCTAAATACAACAATTTAATTAAAAAGTCGGTATACGGGCGAAAGTTTTACGTGACAACGACTTTGAGTGGTAAAATAATTTTAATGTGAATATTCATTCGTATAGTAGGAAGAAGGATGAAATAGGAAAGGGACGCGTGCCTTTCACTTTTTATGTCTGTCTCTCTCGCTCTTAGGCGGGCTAACCATGCCCGAGTGGAAGGGACGCGTGCCTCTCACTCGCTCTCATTGTGAGCGCATAACGTGAGCGGAGCGTAACGCAGTTTCTTGAAGTGTCACCCGGCAAACCAATTTATAAGACGTTGTCACGTCAAAAATGCATCATTATTGTAGTTCGATTGGTTAGCTGTAAGGCTAACCAGATAACCAGAAAACTACGTTTATAGGGGTGGATGCAGCTAAGAATGAGTTTGAAAAGGCTAGTTTAAGAATTAGTGAAAAGAAGGAAAGATGATCAGAAAGATGGATAAAAGGTTGTCGAAGGAGTTCTGAACTAGGTAATATTAAGGTTTTCTTGAAATCTGTTCGTTTGGCTAGAGGTAAGTCCTAAAGCTCCGATTTTAGCTCTGTCAGAGACCACACTGGAAGTTTAGTGAATGGTGAATAATGTATATTAAAGATAATATGGAATGAACCAAGATTTCTTTGAGAGGGAGGAGGCAAATATGTACTACTACTGCCTACTTCAGATATAGAGAAAATGTACTGTGATAAAAGATGAAGTATGAAGTCAGGAAAGGCTGCAGAATATGATAGGGTGTCAGTTGAGATGCTGAAGGCTGGACATGGCGTCGTAGCAACTTCAGCTGTACCGTCTATTCAACTTGTGCCTTAACCAGTCCCGCGTCGATCCTCCAAAAAAAAAATTGGCGTGTAGTGTCGAAGGGTATAGGGTATTTTAAATTTTTAATCACTTTGATTGATATTTATTGAAATAGTTTATTTTGGTTAGGTTGTCAGATACGTATTATATATTAATAGAAAGAGGATGAAATTGTCTTTATAGATAATGTTGTTTAATTACGCTAATCTAATTACATTTAATAAAATTTGTTGATTTCTATCAGCATCTTGTTTTTGTTTATCACGCCACAGAATCCGGTATTCGAAACACTAATTTGGTGATATATTATCACATTCTCACTACACAACACTAAAGATTATGCATTCACGAGTAGATTTCACAAAAAAGTTTATTCGAAACTAAACAAAACACTTCACAAACAATATATGTTTACGCGGAAGCGCAGCGCGTGCGCTTGTTATGGCATACTACAGTTCCGATACGATAGCGAGTGACTGACAGTGAACTGACACTGTGATTTCTCAAAATGTAATTAAATCTGTATAAATCTAATGATACCGTTAAATTCCTAAATAAATTTTCAACAAACTTATCTATTGCACAACATTTAGAACGAAACAAATACAACAATTTTGGACATAAACCGGGTTCGTACTGTGCGATTATGACGCCAAAACAAAGTTCGATGCTTTTTTCACCAAAATATTTCGTAAAACGGGTAAAACATATACTCTCTCCTCTCTTCAGAACTCTCCGTTACCCATTTCGGTGAACCTCAGCATTCTTGGCATGGACATCGGCCGGGAACTGAATCCAAAATGCTACATCGAGAGTGCTATTTTAACTGCCTCCCGGAAGTTGGGTATTCTCAATAAGGTGAGGCGGTTTTTTACTCCCGAGTAGCGCTGTTTGCTGTACAAAACTCAGGTGCGATCGAGTATGGAGTATTGTTCCCATCTATGGGACGGCTCCGCTAAATACCTCCTCGATGCACTTGATAGACTGCAAAGGCGAGCGGTACGCATTAATGGAGATGCTAAGGTTACAGCCTCCCTTGAGGACCTCCAGCTGCGTAGAGACATTGCTTCTCTCAGTGTCTTCTACCGGAACTACTACGGAGAGTGTTCTGAAGAACTTTTTAATCTTATCACGCCCTCTCCTTTCCTGTCCCGGACTACACGTGCTGGTCTTAGGAACCACCATCACACTGTACAGACTATCAGTACTCGTACCAAAAAATTTGGCAAGTCGTTCCTCTGTAAGACCATACGGCTTTGGAATTCTTTGCCGGCGCATGTGTTTCCCAGCTCCTACAGTCCCGGGTCTTTTAAGCGGGGCGTGAAACGGCATTTATGCAGGCCGTCATGAATGGGTGCGCTCGTTATCGTGCTTATTCCACGGTGGGGAGCGCTCTCATTATTTTGGACTGCATCGGCTGCTTACCATCAGGCAGGATGCAGTCACTATGACGTGTCATTATATAAACAAAAACAAGCAGAAGTCACAACGTATTGTAAAAATGGCGGACTGTTTATTTTCTATGACATATTATTTTTTATTCATCCGGTTTACTTTTTTTTTTTTTTTTTTTTTAATCTTTATTTAAGGAGCTTTATCAGACTTGACAATGTCGCTCCGTAGTATTTTTCAAGTATAGCTTACCTACATACACTTATTTATAAACTTGCAAATACAATTTGTAAAGTGCTATGGCAGCATCCGACATAGGTGCCGACAAAGCACTATTCATCTCCCCAACGTTGTAAGTGCCACTGTTACTCTGGCGTAGCCGGCTACGCATTTCTTCATTTCGGCTACACTCCATCAAGACATGATATACGTCGTCCAATACGTCACATTCCTCGCAATTAGGGGATGATGTTATGCCCAACAGTGCTGTAAACTTCCTTGATGGGATGTGTCCGGTCCGAAGTCTCAAAGCAGTTACAACATTCGGTCTGTTTTAGGAGCAGTTATCAATCCACGACTTTGTTAGGGCCTTGTGTTGAATAGTCTTGTACCAGATACCCTTTTCCAGCGACCTTCTATCAAAATATTCTTTCCAAAGATCGTGGCAATGGCTTTTAACATAATTTAAGCAATCCGCGTAGTAAGGTTTTGTGTCTAACAAGATTCCATCACTACAAGCATTCCTGGCCATGATATCTACCATTTCGTTTCCGGCAATACCGATATGCGATGGTATCCACTGTAAATTAACTTTTTTGGATTGGTGGCCTAATGTTAAGATTTGTTTTATTATTGTGTATGCTATCGGTGTTCCTCGAAAAGTCGAGATACAACGAGCTACATGTTAAAGAGCACTTTTGGAGTCTGTAAGAATCACAAATTTGTCATGGTTGATAGAAACTACATAAGACAACGCCTCACTTATAGCTACAAGTTCCACATACATAATACACGACTTTATATTAATTTTAAAAGAGATATGAGCATCTTGTTGCGGGTCAAAAAAAGCTGCTCCAGCAACACTTCCCTCTCTAGATCCATCTGTGTATATCTCGTAAAATCCGGAATACTGTTCTTTTAAAAACTTGTAACATAATTCTCTCATGTAAGGTGCTTTATACTGATGTTTAGGCTTATTTATAGGACTTATGTGTTCCTGTATACATTCAGACATGTCTAAATAAGTCATCCAAAATTGGAAAGTAAACATTTCTAAATTTTTACTTGTATGTATGGGTATTTCTTTAAGTTTCTCATGAATTTATAATAACCTAGGTTTATTTTTTCTATTCCAAGCATTAATAAGCAACAGTAGTTTATCTAGTAAATCAATCATTATGTTACTGCTATTTAATGATTTACTTTTTAACCAGTGTTTACCGGCTAAGTAGTTTCTACGTATGTTCAAAGGAAACAAACACAGTTCGTTGTTCATGGCATGTATGGGAGTAGTTTTGATAAAACCGCCTATAACCCGCATTGCTTGATTTTGTACTTTCTCCAGTTTATATAGATGAGTGTCACTACTATCTCCAAATAAAAAACTCGCGTAATCCATTCGACTTCTCACTATGGCAATGTATACCCTCCTTATGTGTTTTGGATGAAGTCCCCAATGTGAACTTGCTAGTACTTTCAGCACATTCAGGTATTGCCTTTTCAGTAACTTCGTTAATGTGTTTAGCCCATCTGAGTGACCGGTCTAGCCACAACCCCAGGTACTTAACATTTGGGACTTCTTCCAAAACAGAATTATTGATTTTTAGAACATAATTTTGTCGGTTACGGCCTTTTTTAAACAAACATACTTTTGTTTTTGACGTTGATATTTCAAGCCCTAGTTCGGAAAGTAATTTTGTAATTTGGTACAATGCGCCTTGTAATTGGTTACTAGCTTCAATAGCATTTTTTTTTCTGACATAAATGACGAAATCATCGGCGTACTGAGAAATATTGACGTCCTCACTCTTAATAATTTTACATATCTCCATGGTGGCTACATTAAAAAGTAAAAGCGACAAAGGGTCCCCTTGAGCTAGTCCCCGTTCCGTTACACGAATTAGATGGGAATTATTCACCTTAATTTTGAGATGTCTTTCACGGAGAAACTGCCACAAATAATAGCATATTTCACGTCCAACTCCCAGATTGTCTAATTTCTTTAATAATTGTATAATATCAATGTTATTATATGCATTATCGATATCAATAAAGCAACCTAATGTTATGCAATTTTGACAAAATCCAATTTGGATATCAGTTACTAATCTACTTAAATTATCTAAACAAGATCTACATTTTCTAAAACCTAGAGTGCTTTCAGAGAACATCTCATTTTTTTCTAAGTACCATTCCAATCGCTTTTGGATAATTGAGTGGAATATTTTGCACAAACACGATATTAAAGAGATTGGTCTAAGTGATGTAGGTGCTTGGGGGTCTCTCCCAGGTTTTGGGATGGGTACTATGCTAATATGTCGCCATTGTTCTGGTACAAATCCTAATGAATAACATGAGTTATACAAGTTTAACAGGATTATCATCGCGTTTTTTGGGAGAAACTTTATCATTGAAAAGGATATTTCATCTAAACCGGGAGCCGTGTCCGAATTTTTAATACTTTTATATAGTTCTGGTAGCGTTATCTGTGTACCTAGTGTAGTATTTTTCGAGTTGAATATGGGTTGTGGGCGCGCTACGTAATCGGGGCATAAATTTTGTAGAAGAGAATTTGCCATTCCTTCATCGACATACTTCCTGGGTGATTTGTTTCCCTTTATCCATTTCATCGTTTGCCACAGTTCACTAGCGGAGGCCGACTCATCTATTGACGAACAAAAAGAGGTCCATGACTCCGTCCGAGATTTACGTAATACACGTTGCGCCTCACTTATCTTCTTTTTTAATATTTCTAAATTTTGTGGTGTAGGATTTCTTCTAAAGTTACCTAGTGCTAGCCGTCGGGATGCTATTGACTTCGACAATTCTTGATTCCAATAAGGTTTAGACCGAAACTTTGTACATGGGTTTGAGCTTATCTTTATTAATGGTATATGTTTGTCAGCGGCTTTTTCGAGTAAATCGCAAAATATGTTGTATGCTATTTGTATATCATTAGGAGTTGAGAAGTTACTACATAATTCTTCAACATAAGTGGTATAACCTTTCCAATCAGCTCGTTTTAAATTTCTTTTCTTATGAAATTGGGGGGTTGCCAAAATAGATGTCGAAATTTTTATTATAAGGTGATCGCTACCTAATGATTCTTTAGTAACTACCCAATTAAAGTCCAAGGATATATCTGACGTGACCATTGTTACATCGGGGGACGATGCCCTCAGACGGCCATCAACGAGTTGTACACGCGTCGGGTTGCCATCATTTAGGATTACGTAGTTAAAGTCCACAATTGAGTCCAATATCTGAGATCCTCTGAGGTCAGTTCTATGGGACCAATTAGTGTGATGGCCATTGAAGTCTCCTAACATAAAAGTTTTTTTTCTTTCGTAAGACAATAAACGGTCCCACGTCATTTTATTTGTGCGCAATTCGGGGGGGCAGTAAACGGCAATAACGTTTTCAATTTGGTCGCAATTATATAATTTGACGTGAACAAGTTCGAGTTCAGGGATCATATCTCTTAACTGCATCTGCTGTGCTTGAATAGATTTGTGGGTTAGAACTGCTACCCCCCCATAAGGGACGTCCCTATCCTGTCGAAAAATATTGTAGTCACGGATTCTTACCTGGGTATCTGGTTCAAGCCATGTTTCACTGATCGCAGCTATATGTATGTTTTCTTGACATAATAACTGCTCCAATTCAATAATTTTAGATTTTAAACTACGCGAGTTCCACTGTATAATATTAACTTTACTAACTGTTTTTCGGACACTATCCATTATTAGAAAATAGAAATGAACCTATATTGGCCGCGCTTGGTATAAAGTCTGATAAAAGATTAGTCAACCAATTAATTGCCATTTTCAGAATTAACTTAAACGTTTCAAAAATAATGTCTTTTTTGTCCGTAATTATATTTCTTAATTTTTCTATCAGTTCTTGAAATGCTGAATTCTTCTTTTTGCTTCTTCTCGCAGAAGACGCCTGTAGGGTCTCCTCTGGGGCTTCTTCGCTGCCAACCGAACC
The DNA here is from genome assembly GCA_963921215.1 of Scoparia ambigualis. NCBI lineage: Eukaryota > Metazoa > Arthropoda > Insecta > Lepidoptera > Crambidae > Scoparia > Scoparia ambigualis. The sequence continues at coordinate 19,604,009 of OY992518.1, forward strand.
TTCCGAATTTGATACATCAATGTCTGCAACAACGTTTTTCGATAGGTAAAAAGGTAGCTTCTTTTTCTTTTTCTTTTTGTTTCTCTGTTGAGAAATCTGTTGAGGGGTTCTTGTTAACATTTCAGCATATGACGGTGTATTAATTGGATTTTCTAGTAAGGTACTGTCGTCATAATTTTGTGTAGGTATTGTTTCTGTAGTACAGTTTTCTTCCAGTCTGTAGGGAGGCGACGGGGGCACATAGATAGTTACTTTTTGGTAGGTGCAATTAAATTCAGACATAAGTTCTCTTAGACGTTTCTCTTTTTTATATATTAGGCATTTTGGATAAGGCCATGTGTTGTCCGGAGCAATTGCTACATTTAAACACATTTTTTTCACAATTTGCATGGTTTTCACCACACTTTGGACAAATTATTTTAAAGGACGGGCACATCTTTGCTGAATGTCCAAAACGCCAGCATTTAGAGCATTGCGTAACAGGGAACACATAAGGATCAACTTTAATCCGTAAATTAATTAAACAGATATGGGCTGGCAACATCGGTCCTTTAAAACATAATTTTACAGTTTCGCTCGGTGACCATCCATCCTGGCTTTTCCTATTAAGTCGTTTTGCTGAAATGATCTCCTTATCTGATAATATATTTTGTAGCAATTCTTCTTCCGATAGCTCACAGTCAATGTCTTTAATAGTTCCGTAAGAAAAACCTACTTCCCAAGTTTTTTGTCTACGCCATCCAAGATCATTAAATCCCGGCGATGAAATAAACTTTTCCGCGCTTATTTCATTTTCAAATGTAATTACTAATTTATATGGGTTTATATATTTTACTTTCTTTACATTATTAATATCATTTTGTTTTATTAACCGGGCTAACGCAAACTGCTTCGGTAATTTTTCTTTGGTCGTAACACAAATTTGAATAGACATTTCTCTCGTTGTAGTGTTTTCTGCCCTAGGCTTTCTTTTTGAATTTCTCGTGACATTTGTCCAGATTTCTTCGCTATCCTCTTCTCTTGTGCGTTTACTTATTTCTCTTTGTTCAGTCATTCTCGTTTCAAACTGTTGTGTATGGTCCTCGATAAGTATTTGTTCATCTAATGCTGTAAAATTATCCCCATGATTTGTTGCGTTGTCGTCATTGTCAATCCGCTCAGACGACATTAGACATAAGATTCATACTGCACTAACGTTAGTGGCTAGGTATATTAGCCTACGGCGGCGCGCGACGCGAAGGCACGGGCCGTAGGCAAAACCGGTTACTTGTTTACTACAGTAGCACAATAGACGCGTTCGAATCGCACGGTGTGTGATTGATCACTGTACTTTTTTCTTTTTTTTCTGATTGGTCAAATTTTAAATTTGTATTGTCAATGAGCCCTGAATGCCAGTATAAAAATATGGACCCGGCCACACATAGAATAAAAATACAGTTATTTGTCAAAGACAATAAAATCTTCTATCGAACAACGTTGTTCGACAGGACGCGTCCCGCCATATTTTTTTATCGAACAACGTTGTTCGATGAGACGCGTGACGGGTTAAAGGTTCGGCCACACCTGCGCGACCAAAGCGACTGCGAAGCGGGAGCGTCTGCCGCGCGGCGGACGCTACCCATACTTCATCTATGGCACTTAGCACACCTACGCGACCACAAAGCGGGATAGCTGCGTCGGCAGAGCGGGACGCACGCGTTTAATGGTCAAACGTGTGTACGTGCGAGAAAGCTACCTACCTTCCTTATTATTAATTATTTCGTTCCATTATGACTACAACAGACTGTCATTTTCTTAAACATGATACTTTCCTAACTTGTCTCATTTTTTAACTCGGCTCTTTCTTAGTTGGTCTCTTTTGCAAAGTTGACACTTTCCCAACTCGTCTCCCCTCCGGACGACTTCGTCATTTCCTTAAACTTGACACTTTCCTAACTGGTCTAATTTTTAAATAGGCTTTTTCTTAGGTGGTTTCTTTCTTAACTTGACACTTTGCTAAATCGTAATTTTTTCATAAACTCTAAGAAAGTGGTTACGGGAGAGGTGTTTGTCGAAAAAGTGAGGGGATATCCCATTATATATGATTTGAAAACAAAGACTATAAGAATTTACGAAAAAAAAGATAAAATATGGGATTCGATCGGTCCGGAATTTTAAATGGATGGTAAGTAAATAATAGTAAGTAATATCATGTTTCTGAATAAGTATGATCATGTTTCTGAATATCGCGCTAAACTTAAGTGGCTTCCTATTTGTCTTCGCCGGAATACTCACATCCTCTACCTTCTTTATAACGTATTGTTTAATCCCAATTACCCTAGCTATCTAAAGGAACGTTTTAGTTTCCTTCATTCTTCTCACCCGCGCTCATTACGGTCATCAGAAAACCTAACTCTTAAAACCCCTCCGCACCACACCACCTTTTACGATAGCTCCTTTACCGTACAAGCTGTTCGTCTCTGGAATTCGCTTCCAGTTGCGATCAGGCGTGTGCAATCTATCCACACATTTAAGGAGCTCGTAAAAATTTTTACCTATCCGCTTAACCACATCCTGCTGCAAAGCTGCCATTGTCAACTACTTTCTACCTGAAACTATTATGTTTAAATAAGTATATGTAATAATATATTTATTTCACACACACCTATTTAAGTATACTTACCTACATTATTTATTTTTATTTATTTATTGCTATCTATTTACTTTTATTTAAATTCCGTAAAAGATTACACCTCCGATTTTCGATTTTATATGATCTCTCCATCCGACTGGTTGTCTGGAAGAAATCGCTTCATAGCGATAAGACCGCTAAATTGTGACTATGTATTTTACCTATTACCTATACCTATTTTCTTGTTTTGTATGTATTTGTATATGTAAACTGTTGCAATAAAAGAGTTATCTATCTATCTATCTAATAAAAGGTCCTCAGAGTCAGATTCCGATGTTAAGTACAGGATGTCATCACCACAACAATTAAGTAATTAGTAATAAGTACCAGATAAAGACGCGCAGCTTTAGCGACTGCTCATTAGCAAATGAAGTTCGCGGTTCGCGCCAGAGTCGCGCAGGTGTGCACGTTAGGTTTCGCGTTGCAGACGCTCCTGCATCGCGTCCCGCTTCCCGCGTTACTGACGCGCAGGTTTGGCCGAACCTTAACACCGGCCAAGCCAAGAGATTGGTGCAAGGCTGTTATTGTGCTAAACAAGGGGAAACTAATCAAGGGAAAGGTTTACAGATTGACTGTAAAAACTACAGGGGCATTAATCTTCTCAGCACTGTCGGGAAATTTAATGCGTAAGCTTTGATCGAAAGGGTTGTGAAAGAAACCGATGGGAAATATGGGATGCACAAGCAGGATTTCGAAAATTAATAGAATCAGGTCTTTTTCTTGAGAAGCATAGCTGAGAAACATTAGGTCAAAGGTCAAAAGGTCTGCTGCCCTTTTGCGGATCTTGAAAAGGCATATGATAAGGTGGTAAGGAAAAACGGAAACGGTCGGACTCGGTACTGTCAATATATATGAACTAAGCGGCTACCTCATCCGAGCACTGAAATCTCTACGAGGATTCCAGTGCTTGCGTGAGGATAAACGGGTCGTACCGTACAACAGTGGTTTAGCATCAAAAAGGGTGATAGACAGAGATATTTAGCGTTTCCACGGCTGTTTAATATATACATGGACAGTTGTTTGCAAAATTGATGAATGTGGATTAAGAATGAATGTCTCGTCAAATGTCTTATGCAGATGACCAGATACTCCTTGCGTCGCTGACGACGCAAGTATTAGTCCTTCTACCGATCTTTGCTTACTAGATGGTAACTGTATGCAAAGACCGGTAGAAGGAAAAGGAATGAAAATTAATGTAAGTAAGAAGAAAGCTATGATTTTCAACAAGACTAGTGTACGACAGGGTGTGATATTATGATTAATGGAGAAAAAGTGGAACAATTAAAAGAGTTTGTGTACCTAGCCACGATGTAAGGGATGGAAAGATTGATAAATATACTAAAACGAGAGCGAATTCTGGGAATAGAGTGAATGGGGCACACTTCGCCTGATAAACAGCCGGAATGTGTCGCAAAAAGCACGACTGGTTATGCATGGAGAGTCTTAGTGACGACACTATTGTATGGAATTTAAAGTTGTGTATGTGTGGCAGAAAAAACATAAAATTAAAGTGAATGTAGCATTCAGAAGAAATGAAATCACAAAAATTTAGATATTTATCGTACCTAGTTCCAAAAAATATAATTTGGTTAGTGGGTTTTGAAATGGGCTTTCATGATATGTATTTAGCTTAAAAACGCAATTTTCACCAATACAGCACGGGAGGGTAGTATTATTTGTGGTTTAAAGTTTAATTATTATTTTTTTATTGTTCTATTACTATAATTTATGAATTCCGAAATTTACGTAGCCAATTTCGGAATAAGGGAAATTCTTATAGTTTCGGAACGGAATTCCGAAATGCATGCCCTAGTGGAAACCCTACACTCCTGACGTCAAAACAATATCGAGTCAGCGTTTCTTAACGGAATATGAACGCTCGGGTTAACACGATAAGTTTCAATTTCGCGTGAAAGTCGCTAGAAGTGAACCTTCTGTACGGTAGTACTATTAGTTATTCTGTGCTATTATCCCCGAAGGGTTAGTCAGGGTGACTAGGTAATAAGGACAGCAAAAGCGGTCCTCTACTATAGTGCACTTTTCACCAAATAGCGAATGCACATGTGCTCAGCGTGACGGGTGGTGAATACATCGCCGCTCTATGCTGTTGGATGTATGTGCAGTCTTCAGTCCGTTAGTTGCCTTTTACAACACCCAAGTGAAGAGAGGGGGTGGTAGTATTCTTTCAATGCTACGCGACATGGTTAATAAAAGGCGCTTAATAAAAGTATTATTAAAATATTGAAAAAAATAACAATGTACCTATCCAAATTAAAAATTTATGGTTCATTTTAATCTTAAAATTTTATAAAAGACCCGGTTTACTGTTATGTATATAGGTAATTATTTTCTTTGTTTTATATAGAATACACGTATGCTACAATTATATGCAGGTATTTCCAGCACATAAACACTATTTTTTTTTTTAAATAAAGACCCCCAATTCTATACTTACGATCAATATCTAAGTAATGAATCCTTACTAGCACCAAAAAGTAATGCATTTTGAATTCTCAATATTAGGATGTGTTTTAATAAATATTTGGTAGGTTTTCCCGCTATTTGTACCTGTTAGCATTAAATAACAATCTGCAATCTTGGATTAACCCTGACTAATAAGATATCAACATTGAATATTGATCATTTTTGTAGATAACTGGGTTTTTATTTGTTATATCTAAACTTTTATTTATTATACTTACAAACATTTGGCATTTCCGAAGTCCATAAACCAAGGACAAGATAGACAAATACTGTCGCATGTTTATACTATTAGGTATGGATGGTTTATACTAGGAAGTTGACTGATCAACTTTTAAGCACGTCACAAAACAATTTTTTTTAATTGAAATTGTGAAAAAAGTTTTCCTCAATGAAATTGTGATGAAAAGTAAAAATGCATCCATGATGCAGTCAGTACAAAAATAACCAAACACCTTCTCCCCTTATAATAAGAACTACAAACTGGTGTGGTTAATGCTGGCGTGGCCACTATCACCAACTCTAAATCGGACTTTATAGATAACTAGCTTTCCGCGAACTTCGTACCGCCTAACAATCAATGAATGTCGTGTCCATTTTTAGTTAAAATTTATTTATGTAAGTATAAAAACAACCAAAACGATGAAGTAAGTTAAAAAAATTAAAATAAACAATTCTTTTAATTCTAAAGTCAATTCTGTTTTTAAATATCTTCCAACTGTTTTTATTACTTACATCTTCTTTGCTGTCTTCTATGTCACTCGCTCAATCACTTTATATTGAGATTTTTTAATTCAAATTATTACACGTCTTTTTCAAGAATTTTTTTCACAAAAACTTGTCCTAACAATTACGAACACAACAAAAAAACAATTAGCCAAATAGAAATAGAATTGGAAAATGATTTATTCAACGTCATTTACAGGGTTATTAACAAAAAAATAGTAAATATCTTACTAATTATTATATAAATGACACCGAAATGGCACAGCATAGTGTCGTGGTATGCTGACACCGCGACGCTGGTCTTCCGTAAGTGCCAGACAATGAGAGAAGGACTGCTACGCGCAACTTGCAAAATTTCGCGTAAAAAATAAAGTTATCACAATATAATATATTATACTAATAATGTTAAACCTACTAAGTATATTAAACCGTTACACACCTACTAGATACAATTATACGCCTACTAGATATATACGTAAATAAATTATGTTAGCAATTATATTATTAACAAACAAATATAACAATGAAATAGCCACTCAGTAACATAGTAGCGCCCAACCAGCCAAACTTAGTACGAACATTCAGCAATTACAGATCGCAGATCAAGTACAACTTTGCACGTGCATAAGATATTTTTTGTAATTTACCTTGAACGACCCAACAGTGTGACATAATCTTAGGGGTGGTGGGATGTTATTCCAGCATTTTGTGGCAGAGTTTCGAAAGCTGCCCCGAAAAGCTGCAGTGCCGTGTCTTGGACAGTTCAGACGAGGAGCACCCCTCTGTTGACGGTTAGAGAACTCAAGCTTATTAAACAGATAGGGTGGAGATCTAGTATGTATGATATCGAACAGAAGCGTGGCAAAGTGTGTAACGCCTTGATTGCATGTTGGCAAGGTTTCCTTTATTAAGAAATGGCGGCAAATAGATGCAGCCGTTCTTAAGAGGCCTATTACATCTCGACTGTGATTTTTGCGTAAAATGACCAATTTTGGCGTTTTGGATCTCAGAATCAAAAATACATTAACAATTATGACTTATTGAATAGTGTAGAATAGCTATTGGAATAGTGCGTAGAGGCCTCGCTTTTTGTAAATTTAAGAATACAATGTCAAACATTTTGCGTCTATTGCTAATATATATAGGATAATAATTTGTACCTATGTAATGAGTCACTATATGGTTCATCTACAACGTTATTACGATAGTTTAGGGACTTAATGAGTTTTTTTTTGTACTTTTTCTATTTGTTTTATGTGTAATTGATAACAAGGACTCCAAACCGTGCTACAAAAATCAAGAATTGATCGAGCAAAGGCAAAGTAAAGTATTTTTAACGTTATTGTTTTATTAAAGGGTTTGCTTATCCTTAATATGAACCCAAGATTACGGAATGCAGTACCTAGTATGTGGTCTATGTGGTTAACAAATGACAATTTTGAGTCCAAAACTACTCCCAGGTCCCTGATGCTGGTCACTCTTATGATGTTTGTGCCATTTAACTTGTAGTTATATGTAATATTTTTTACTTTACGTGTGTATGATATAATATTGCATTTGCCACTGTAAGATACAGTTGGTTGGATTTACAGTACTTTTCTAGGGCAACCAAATCATTTTGTAATTTATGGCAGTCTTCAATCGATCTAATAATTGTATAAAGCTTTGTATCATCATCATATTGCACACCGGCCACCGCAAGCTTCTTGACAAGTAAATCATGGTTTATCTTATCGAAAGCCCTGGAGAAGTCGGTGTACACGGCGTCAACCTGCAGGTCATCATCCATGGCACGTGTCAAAAAATCGGTGAATGTAAGCATGTTACTATCGACGCTACGACGTTTAAAGAAACCATGCTGCTGGCTAGGTATGTAATTATGAACAAAGAATGAGGTTGAGATGTAACAATCTTTTCTAAAATCTTACCCAGGATACATAACTTAGAAATAGGCCTGTACTCAGATATTTGATCTCTTTTTTTGTTGTTTGGAATGGGAGTCACTAGTGATTTTTTCCACTTGTTAGGGAAAACGCCAGATTGAATGGAACGCTGAAAGATTATTGTGAGAGGAATTGCAAGTTCTTTAGCACAATTGGATATGAGGATGGGGTGGATTTCATCATGACCCGCCCCCTTATGAACATTAACTAGTTTAAGCTCCTTTAAAACAGTATCAAGGCTAATATTTATAGTGTTAACATCCACAGTTGAGGGCAAATTTTTAGGCCTGACAGGAGATTGAAAATCAGAATCCGGCCTAGATATAAATACTGAGTGAAAATATTTATTAAATGCGTCACAGATTTCCCTACCACTCGATAAAGCTTGACCATTATATGACATGATTTCTGGAATACCACTAGTTACATTTTTTGATTTTACGAAAGACCAGAAGAATTTAGGGTGTGTTTTAATTTTGTCTTCGAGAATTGTATAAAATTTTTGTAACAATCTGATTCCACTTTTTTTAATCTAATCCTTAAAAGTGAAAACGTTTGATAATCACTTAAGTTTCCGTAACGTTTCCATTTCTTGTGAAACTTAGCCTTTTCCTTTAATATTTTTATGTTAGTTAGTTTTAGGAGTGTACCAAAGGGGGTAATTGTGTTTAAGTTTAGAATTTTATGTTGGGACATACTTATCTATAATACCATTAAGAATATCATAAAAATAGTTGGTCATTATGTCTACGTCATGAATGGTGTCGCTAACTCTGTCGTAGAATGAAGTCAACAAAGACTCGTGGTTATTTCCGTGAGCTATATACTCGTAAGTAGCTATAATATGTAAGTAGCGGGATGCGCTGTGACGGGGCATGGTGTTGGCAGCTGATAACGAGCGCAGCGGCAACGACCAGGTGCTTCCACAATGAGGGGAACTTCCCCTTTTGAGGGAAAATTAGGGTCCAGAGGGGAAGAAAAAGGGGAAATCGAGGGGAAATCTTGTTTGCAGAAAGGAGACCCGGAGTTTTATGCTTAAGTTGTATACTTTTCTAATTTTTTACACATTTGACGTACCTTTTTAGCCTCAAATGTGTCATGTGTCACGGGGACCAGCTGACGTACCTTTTTATCTCACCCAAAATCATGAGTATTTTTTTTATTTGAACTGTCGCTAAAAATGATAATTATGAACACTGCATGTTACGGAACGTAACACTCATGCAGTATATTTCAAGGGGGCCTTAGGCGGTAAGTTTTATGCCCCCAGTGGCAGATCCAGAGGCACAGGGCGGAATATTCGACGGAAAAATTGGCTGTTTTCTATTAGCTGTTATTCAAAATATATTAGATATTTCGCACTGAAACTTTCAATGTGTATTACAGAGCGTATGTGTGAGGGGATGAACGAAGTCAAAAAGCGATTGGAAACATTTGGTAAAATAAAATGAATTTGTTTTTTAGTCATCATTTTATAGTGGCATTCTATTATCAAAAACTAAATTAAACAGTACTGTTTATACTATAGTTATTAATCACATTACTTTTATACATATTTTTATGAAAAAAAACCTTATTTTTAAAATCAATTAAGAAATGGGTCAAATTGCAAGATATTTACCTTTCATTGGGGCTAAGTTTCATAACAAATGTCATTGGAGCAAAGTGCCTTTATTTTTAAATAATAATTATTATTTTAGTTAGTGCTTAGCCCCGAGTAACTAGTAATTAAACTAGTTTAATTATTACACAAATTCCTATAGCATTCTTTATATTCTGGTGGTAATGGTAAGTAAGCAATCATACTTTCCACTAAGTTTCCTATTCTACTTTTTTTTTTCTTTTTTTTTTTTTTACTGTTTTTCTTTGTTTTTTTTCTCTTTTCTTTTATTTATTTTCTTTTTTTTTCATCGTTTCTTACATTTGCATATTTTCTGAAAAAAAATATTTGCTTAACGCAGTTGTAAAATTAAATGAAACAATATTTAAATAAATAAACCATAACAATGTAGGTACTGACCAACAAAGAATGTGGCCTTTTTGCCGGAATAACTTCACTTTTCCTATTAACATAACTCCTCATCCTCATCCTTACAACAAGGGGTAATTTTAGGATTTTTTTTTTTTCTTTCGAGTGAAGTTCATTGGATCTTGTAACTGAATGAGACTTTGAATAGATTAGATCCTTAACTATGGCCTGGCCGCAGCCGCTGTGCCGCGCCTTGGGTATGCGCGGGTGGTGGGGGGAGTGGGAAGTAAAGAGCATGAACTCACATGAGATTCGTAGTGTCAGACAGTTCTTACGATGTCGAAGCACAGTTTATTGAAGCTTTATATTTACGAGTATAATTACATCCAATCCGTTTTTGAATTAAAGAACCAATATAAATGAAATAAATCTTTAATTCTTGGAAATATATGGGGTGACTGCTAGGGGCCGCGGGGGGCTTCGGGGGCTGGTCGGGTCGGGTGTTTTGAACATGACAAAGATGACAAAAAGGAATTCGTGTTTTTTTTTCATTTTTAATTAAATAATTCTTTTTGTGAATTTTAATTGGATAGTCTTTGTATTTATTTGAGTATCTATTTTATTTTAAAGCAATAACATAAGAAAACTACTTGAAAAACAATTTTTTACAACGCGCGGGCAACGGCCGGCCGGTCGACCGTCTGTTGACCCGTTCGCGTCAGCTGGGCGATAAGTACCTACGTTAATCTGCAATGATACCATTTTTGTCACGTTTAAGACGCTTGACCTGATCGGCCCTTGAAGTTTCTTGCGGTTTCTGGCAGTCACCTTATATAATATAAACTTTGTTTGCTTTTCTTTTCTTAAAATATTCGGCCACTTTAAAAATGACTGTCTTGATTATCTCGTTATAATGCACGACCCATTTTGGATATTTTATCTCATGTGCGTCTGACACACTAGTTGCCGCCGTGAGCGATCACGGCAGAATAACTAAATGGAGCAACTGTTTCGCCCCCCCGCCTCGCCGCTCGCGTGCCCGGGGCGCGGTGCGGCGGTGGCGGTCAGACTATAATACATACTTTTTTTTCCAGAATTTAAACCATTATTTTCTATGTCTTAGATGGTTTGAAAAACTCAAAGCGCGACCTATCTAGCCTTAACTCGTAAACCCTACGCGCGCGCGTAAACCCTGCGCTCCTGACGGACGTCAAATCGATATCGAGTCGGTTTTGCTTAACGGAATATGAACGCTCGGGTCACGCGATGGGTTTCGGTTTCGCGTGGGGGTCGTTGGAGGGTGAACCTTCTGTACGGAAGTAATATTAGTTATTCTGTGCTTGTACCAAGACGAAAAACAAAACAATTTTAAAACACACAAATTTATGCTTATTAATTTTTGACGTTTTCTATGCTTAAGTTTTTATAAAAAAGATATTTGAATGATTAAAAATGTCAACCTTATTGGTTAGGTACTAATGTTTTCCAAAACTCATTTCAACCGTTACTTTATTTTACTTTAAAAACTCAGTTATTTCCAATTTCTATTACTTACCACAATATCAATACGATAATTGGAAATTACATTTAATTTTATTCCTTAAAGTAATAACTTAAGTTAACAATTCATTGTGATTTATCATTCTTCACCTTTCATCCTAAAAAAAAACGATAAATTACCTATAAATATTAGCCGTTTGTGTCGCTAGGGGAGAGACACTTGCCCGCTATTTTTGTCTCGTACCAGGATACGTTTGTTTACACAATTCTATGACCACGGCTTAAATTTCGGTTCGACGCGATTCTGTTTCGGCGTGCAGTGGTACTGGGGGTAGCGATGCGCATTTTGTCTGGCACAGACTATAGCTCGTTAGATTAGTTGTTAAGTCTTAACTATAAGTTAGTTAACTGTTTATTTATTATTATTATTATTGACGTCAATAAGTGCCTGTAAAGGTTTACATTGAATAAATAATTTGACTTTGACTTTGACTTTGACCTCGTACCTACCTTCAAACATTTTCATAGGTAGTTTTTTTTTTATTTTCATTCCTTGAATCACTTATTTTCAAAGTACTTTCTAATATTTCTAACAGACAAATCTTAACTTTTGAAATGACAGCTTAAACGACGACAGCTAATCAGATGACCGACACTGACATTTATTACGATCGGATAAACACACGTCCCATTTGTAAAGAAAAAAAAAAGTTTGGCACTTACACCCAATGCCATCTATGAAAAAATATCAAAATTAGAATAAATTTTTGTAGGCGCTTTGCACTTTTGATAAGGAATGGCTGTTCAACATAGCACCTTTGAAAAGCAAAATCTCGATTTTGCTTTTTTGGCACTTAGCCCATCTCTCTCTCTCTCTCTCTCTCCGAGATTAGTCTATACAAATTCGGCGTTTAATCTATGTATAAGACCTTATTCCAGTTTGGTCGAATTCACCCTTAGTAGTTTATTAACAGAATAAGTTTTGAGGGGAAAAAATTCCTGAGAAGGGAAAATCTCAGTTGTGGCGTGGGGACAGGAAATCATGGAAGTGGAAGCACTGGCAACGACAGCCATAGTTCTTCGGCCGGCGAAGGCGCACACATGTCGTATCGAGTAATTGCGCGTAATTCGCGCCGAACCGCAATCATCACCCCGCCACCTCGCATTAAACCACTCAACTCTCCGTCACGATCGCAACGGTAAACCACCTTTGGTCAAAGTATTCAGAGTCATGAAAGCTATCATTCAGCCAGGACGACGACGTCATTTGTTTAACTGAGACAGTTAAACAAATGACGTCGTAGTCACTAATCAAAACACTCCGAAGAAAATTGTGTGACTTTGTGCGTAGGCCCCTCATGTTTTGATAATAAATTGACAAGTTATTGCTATCGTATTCTATTTATTCGTATATTATATATTTTTATTAATAAAAACTTAAGGGAGGTAGTTCCACCAACATAACACACAAATATAGTATTATAAGTTTGTTTATTACACCAGATAATTAATAATAATAAAGCTAAATTATACATAACCATACAGTAAACACATAATATTATATATTGAAAGTTGAACAGTATTGTGTTGACACGTAATTTTGTAATAAACCAGTTTGACAGTTTGGACTTGATATAGTTTGATAAGAATAGTCATTGGATTTTACTAAGATCAACTTCGCTAGAAACCAACAGAACCTTAGATGTATCACTTTTACGAACGAATATTTTGCACTCTGACAACCAAATGTATTTATAGTTTTTTTCCTTTGCAAGTAGACGTACTTGCTTATTTATAAGTTTGTTGTGGGGCGTTAGATGTTCACTTATAAAGATTGGCTTGGAAGGTCCGTCTAAGCCTGCATCCACTGTTGTTAAGCCGCGCCGCCGCCAGCATGTCTGACTTCCGTTTTCTCTGTGTGAATTTAACAATTATGTTAGGGATGGACGATGAGTCACGGGATTCAGCAACTGACGAGTTATCGTTGCCTCTTGTGTTGAAACGTCGTACACGGTGCACATAATCGATATCTGAAGGTGTTATTTGAAAACCTATCTTCTTTGCGATGTTATTTATAATATTAATTAGGTTTTCACTTTTTGAAACTGGAATTCCAGCTATTTCCAAGTTGTTGATTCGGCCTACTTGTTCCTTGGATCTTATAGCTGCTCAGATAGGCTATTCATTGTTGATCTTAACTCAGTAACTTCTTTGTTAATTGTGCTTGCCTTTGCCTTTGACTATTCAATTCACTGGTGGATTGAAGCACTATGATATCATTCTTTAATGCAGATTGCTCCTCGGTTACTTTTTGAACTGTTGTTTTTATTTCGTGCATCTGCGACTTAAATTGACTAAAACCGTCACGAAGCGAGCTTAGTGCACTTAAGATATTCTCATTTTGAGTGTCAAGGGTGGATTTTATTGAAGCCATGACTTTCATTTGAAAGTCAAAGAGAATTTCTTGAAAATTACAATCACACTCCGGCACCTTCCTAGGCCTGTACAAACATTTCGGTAATTGATTTTTATAGATTTGTCGTTAACGTATTGTGTTGTCAAATATCAATTTTTTCAATTTTGTACAATCGCGTAAGTACACACGCCAGCAGATCAACCTATCCAAAACTGTCAAATTTCACCAATCGGTGATATTTTACAGTTTTGGATAGGTTGATATAACCCCCCTTGGTTAGGCGGTGAAAACGGAAAAATTTGCCGTTTTCTTTTAGTTGTTATTCAAAATATATTAGATATTTCGCACTGAAATGTTCAATGTGTATTACAGAGCGTATGTCTAAGGGGATGAACGAAGCCAAAACACGATTGGAAACATTTGGCTAGATAGAAAAAATCCTGAAGTTACCTCTAAAATTTTATTTACTGAAATGCACATTACGACCGAGTTTTACAATAATAATTCCTATAAAATCATAAAAACATAGGTACCTTTTCGATTTCTTGACTGATTTGGATTTTCAAAAAACTAAACATTTTTATTAAGTTTTTGATAAAAATGTGCATGGCGCTTACGAATTACCTCGGACCCCGCCCCGCGCAACACTCGCTAGACCCCGCGCAACATCCAAATTTTTATTCCAATAATTAATCCAAAAGGCGGTATGCGAAAATTTGGATGCTCGGATTTTTTCAGTGTTTAAAAATTAAAAAAAATATATATTTGGTATGTTGACCTGTTGGTGTCTGTAGGTACATCTGCAGCGAGTAGCTCTGACCACTTGACCCGATCGGGAATTACCCGGGACGTCAACAGTGACAGTTAGTGAAGCCTGCAGAGGTCGCTCTCACAGTCAGTGGGATTTTTTGTGCAACCCCGTCCTAGCACTCTGCCTCCTCAGTAAAAATTGCTGCCATAAGCTTGGCAATGTCTTCGAAGGCGAAAAGCCAAGAAGTATCTTATTGATAAGTAATTATAATGACATCATCATGTGTAGTAAATGTTTTGATTTGATCCTATTCATTCAAGCTTTATCGTTAACTGATACCAAATCAAACTTTACCATACGTCGCATATGGTGGTCTGTAATCGTTTAATCGATATGTAGGCATTAGTAGATAAACAAATAGTATAAATGAATCTGTTGAATTGTGATTTTTCAAATCGAACTCGGGCTCAGCAGAAATGGCGATCAAGTCAGGAATTATTTTCATCACCCTCGTATTGGGATGTCTAGGTAAGTTTTTTTATTAACAAATCTTATCTTATCTTATTTTATCTTAGTGGGGCCTGCAGAGGTCTCCCTCTCGTAGTAGCACGTCGACCCATTGAGATATTTTCTGCAAAATTGCAATTTAACAAATAAAATATGTAAGCTTGTTGAGCAAATGGAATTACTTTCACAAAAATAAAGGTACCATTTCTATGACAGTATCAGACTGTATTTATTATTAAAAAAATATTTGTCGAAGACTCCAATCACTTCTAAATATTAGTTAAGTAAGTAGTGTTCATTTGCCGTCAGGACCATTAAGTTGAACTCACGTTATGTTGACTTTTATAAAAGTTAAGTTGGAATTCTCATTATGTTGAATTCTCTGAAAGTTGGATACCACAATGTTGGATTCCCATTGAGTTGGATTCCTATTAAGTTGGATTCCCATAATTTGATAATACATACTTGGCGGTCTTCAAGTAAGGCGCAAATCTGGGGGCTTATTTTATAACGAACACCTATCGCAATTCCTTTCAAGTTCAAGTACTTACATTGCTTTACTTTTAAAACTAATTTTAATATAATTAAACTAGCGGAGCAATGTATGTTGAAGTTGACGAAAGCGAAAAACCCTAGGACTCCTCTCCACTGGAGCGAAGAAGAGAGGTGAGGAGCGGAGCTGTGCCAAAATTTACTTAATATACTTATTAACTATTGCTTGTTAATGCTACAGCTTCGCTCTTCTCCTGCCCGCGTCTATTACTGGAATCGGTAGACGGGCTGCTTTATGGCTCGAATTGACTGGTCGTGAGGTAGGCAAATTCCACGGGGTATCCTTAACCAATTCGCCCTTTGGACAAGATAGGAACAGTAGACTTGCATGGAATAGCTCAAAGATTATAATTTATTCGTGTTGCAATTATTTGCATTAGTATGCCAGATGATAGCCATTTAAAAAACACAGAAATTTGCCTCGGCTTTGTTATGGACACAAAAACAACAGAACGTCAAAATACTTCAATTGATTTTGTAGTCTATTTATATACCCAATGGGTGAGTTTATGTATTGAGTGGAAAATCGATTATTGGGGTGCCGCGTGATCGCAAAAACTGACATTAGTCTCTTATTGAACTTTAAAGCAAAATCAATCATTGACATTTAAAATTAGAACAAAATCTGCTTTGAAGTTTCAGACCTAGTAATTTGATTAGAGCCAATGATATTATAACATTGATTAGAGCAATGCTTTATTCTGCGAAATAGACAAAACCATCACGCGCTTGGTTTAAAAATTAAAATTAACTTTTTTAAGATGGTGTTGACCTGCGGAATATCAATAAAAATATTTTCATGTAAGAATTATTGTTTCATGCGTAAAATTAAGAAAGTTGTCGAAAAAAATTTTTTTTTGAATCATTTGATTTATGTATTGTTTGTTATTATTTAAAGATTTTTTTTAAAATTTCAACAAGGCCATGACCTTGTGCAATGATCAGGCTAACTTACGTTAGTTCTTTTAATGTATTTAACTAATTCAGCGCATAGTGCAAGTAACTTAAATATACGCTAATTTTCACAATTTCGTGCGAGATCCCCTTAAGTAAAGAGTTTTTACAGTTTAATTGTAATATTTACTTTTTACGATTAATACGACGTGTAAGTAGTATCCTATTTTATTGTTCTACTTCTGGGCAAAGGCCTCCATTAGTTACTTTATATTCATCAAAATTATTGTGAATTTCGTTTCAATAATTAGAATAACAGGTGTCACGCTAATAATTTAAAATAATCTACCTCAATTTAAATCACAACACAATCGAATGTTGCATATCGCCTATAAGATAACACTATCTTATTTTATTAAAGATTGGATTAATAAATTTATCACAAATTACCATGTTAGGTACCACTATAATTTTATTGTGGTAAATCGCTGATGCAAATCGTAATAACCAGGAATAACCAAGATTAAAAAGAAGTCATATAGGTAGGTACTTATCTATTTTTATCACTTAATTATCTTTGACGTCATTTAATAGTGTAAGTATATAAAACTGAAAAATAATAACAATAATATTCGATTAGGAGTCACCGTGATTATCTAGTTTTATGTTATTTTAATTTTTGTTTGCCATAACATCAGCCATTACATATTTTTTATATGTTTAGATAACTTACATAAAGACAAATACAATTTATCCATGTTTTTCTAATACCATAATTAGAGGCACGAAAAATAATTATGCTAAACGTTACGTGTTTTGATGTACACACGGCGTCAGATCAACCTACCTTAGACTGTCAAACTTCTCCAATGAATTAATGTTTCTTTTTTATGGTTCCCGTACGTAGTATCGAATGCCACTGTTGCGACAAACGCTGTTGCGAATTTTTTTTCCACTGCCTCATAGGTTCGAAAGCTTACGGACTCGAAAGATGTAGTCGCGAACGACGCTGTTTCGAAAAGCATTTTCACTACCTCATACGCTCGAATGCTTGTGACTTCGATTATTAGTCATATCGTATATAAAAAAAATATTCAAGTAGTAAATAAATAACGTGCTTCGGCATGCATGTTAAGCCGTTGGTCCCCGTTGTTGTCGTAAGATGACAGTCGTTAAAACCCACCAACCCGCATTGGGCCAGCGTGGTGGATTATGGCCCAATATCCCTACGTATTAGTACGTAATTAGTATTGGGCCTCACATTTTGAAATTATTGACTTTGGCTTTGTATTGAAATCGATGCAACTGAATATGAGCCTAACATGTTTATTTGCTTTTATCGTATGCATAATATTATCTAGGCAGGAACGGAAAGCGAAACTGCAAAATTATAATATAGGTACACATAAATATACTACTAATAACATACATAAATCTATGTCGCGAGACTCACGAATAGGTAAGTATGACAGAGATTAAGCAATGAGGACAGCAAAGCAGTCCTCTCCTACCATAGTCCACTTTTCACCAAATAGCGACTGCACATGTGCTTAGCGTGACAGGTGGTGAGCCCATTGCCGCTCTACGTTGTTGGAAGTATGTGCAGTCTTTAGTCCGTTAGTCGCCTTTTACGACACCAAAGAGAAGAGAGGGGGTAGGTGGTAGGGTAGTATTCTTTCACCGCTACGGGACAGGGTTACGTAGTACTATTATTTATTCTGTGACACGGTTACAAAACAACAACAATACAACATAATTAAATAAAGTTTTTAATTAGATCCTAAATTATTATTTTTTTACATTTAATTACCTACCTACCTACATTTCATTCATTTTATTATGAATTACTGGTATAAGTACCTAATAAATGTTGATTGACACTGACATTTTGTTTTAAACTGTTTTATTTAGCTTGAACCGTTTTGTTGATGTTGTTGACGTTGATGTCGGGTCAAGTACCTACTTACTTAAAATTATGACACCGATTTGTTCACCGATTGATCTGAAATTCGGTACACACCTTTAGTTCTGATGACAAAACAATTATGTATATTCACAGTATCATTGTAAATCCAAAATGGCCGCCTCCACAAAATGGTGGATTACATTTTTTTGTTCAACCACCTCAATATGTGTATCATTTGGCTTGACTAGTAGTACCTATACAGTAGGTACATTATAAAAAAAACTAAAATCATTAAATAAAAAAAGTAAAAACATTTTTATTAAATAGAAATAAAGTGACGATTAAGATAATGTACCTACTAAAAGCTACAAAATAATAAAAAAATAATTAAAAATAAAATTGTGGGGCGTAGGTAGCATAACCTGGATATGAACGGTGGACTGTTGACAGAAATTTTACGCGCCCTACGATTTTTTTTTAATTAAATTTTTATTACTTTGTAGCTTTTAGTACATTATCTAAATCATCATTATCTTTCTTTTTAATAAAACCGTTTAAATTAAAAATATTTATTTTTACTTATTTACTTACTAGGGTACTTGAATATTTTTTATACTTACACATTACTCGTATGAATGACTATTAAGTCAATCGCAGTCACAAGCATTTGAGCGTATGAGGTAGTGAAAATGCTTTTCGAAACAGCGTCGTTCGCGACTACATCATTCGAGTCCGTAAGCTTTCGAACCTATGAGGCAGTAGAAAAAAAATTCGCAACAGCGTTTGTCGCAACAGTGGCATTCGATACTACGTAAGGGACCTCTTTTTTATATATTTTAGACAAAAAAATAACTCTCCAATAAATATTGATCCTTACTAACAAACAATAAAGTACCCTAAACTGTCAAACTTCTCCAATGAATTATTTTTTTTTATATATATTTTAGAAAAAGAAGTTCTCCAATGAATATTTATTCTTAGATACAAACAATAAAGTTCAAAATTGATTGTAGAAATTTGACAATTTTGGGTATGTTGATCTGACGCCGTGTGTACGTACATCCCCTCTCCTTACATCACAAAATTTTATTTGTACTGGCACCTCGAGACAAACCGTTAGGTTATTGCAAGAAGTGCCAGACGTTCCTGCGCCAGTAGAACACTCGCGCAGGAGACCATCTGCGTTAGGTCTTGACGCCAAATCAGTGTCCGCCGCAGCGCTCTTCATTCGGTACTCATAAGACTAGTGTCTCGGGAGAGTCTCCCCGTGAACACGTGTAGTTCACTGCCTATTGTCCAGATAGGTAACCGGAGCTGTCGAGCTCGCCCACTTCTCGTTGCACGAAGGGCACAACTCTAAGTTGCCACTGCTAGGGTCGTCGACTCTAAAGTCGACTCCCAAGTGTCCACCTTGGTAGCGGAGTAGTAAGCACACTCACTTCTCGGAACCCATCCAGGCGCCTAGCCAGTTCCCACGTCCTACGCGGCTGGCTGGACCGGAGACTACGGCATCTAGGGGGCCGCCTCAACTAGTTATCCAGACTAGTACCGGAGATGTCAACACCAATGTCCAATGAAAACCACCGGACAAAGCTGCCAGATGGCACAGACCATTGGCCATTCGACACAGTAGCTTGTTTCTTTTGGTGAACTGTGGACATTCCGGGCGCTGGTCCCGAAAATTAAGAAAATATACTGATTTCAAAAAATAATTTGTATTTATTTTGTTACCTACGTACATACTTATATACATACAGCTCAAGACCATAAGTCTCAAAAATGTGGTCACAGACATTTTAAAGGCCAGCGCCCGGGATGTCCACAGTTTACCAAAAGAAACAAGCTACTGTGTCGTTTATTTTGATATTATCTATTTAAAGAGTTTTCGGGCTTATGAACGATCGGGATTTTAAGCATTAGGGCTAATGATTCTTCGGCGAATAGTGTTCGTGCGTTTGTGTTTCGGGCTTTTGAATTTTCGGGCTTATGAACCATCGAGATTATAAGCGTTCGAGCAAGTGATTCTTCGGGCCTTAGTGTTCGGGCATTTGTTATTCGGGCTTTTGTCATTCGAGATTAGGTACCAGACCCTTTCAGAATACGGTTAAAAGCGTATATTATTCTCGAAGCTTCACATTCTATATTTTAGCAGGGAAACATGTCCAAAGTGACCTCGTATACATGTTTACTTAGTAGGTACCCTTCGCTTTAACTAAGGTACTACCGGGTGACAAGGCCCACAGTTTTCCAAGGCCCAAGCGCAGAAAACTATGTCTAAGTATTACATTTGATCCGTGCCAACTTCGTAGTATGCATGAAACACTTCAATATGAACGCCGAAACGCAGCAGCGGACAGGGAGCGGCCACCATCTTGTCAGTGACATCCGGTAGTTCGCCAACATCGGTCGCGGCCGCTCATATTACTAATTTTGGCCCCTAAAAAACGTCAGTTTTTACTTATTCATACTACGATTTGTTAGTAGATTTTTATTTAGTGTGTTTATTAGATCATTACTCTTTTGTTAATTACATAAACATGTGCCATTTTATAGCTTTTAATTTTGTAAATATTTAATTTGTGTTGTAAGGCCCACAACGGTTAGAAAGGCCCAACGAAGTAGTTGCTTGGGCCTTAATAGGAATATAATCAATAATTACTTAATTTTAGCATATATAACAATAATTTATAAGTAAAATCTAATATTAATACAATAAACACTTAAAAATTCGATACCTCGGCTGTTTTAATACACAATGAAAAAGTATTTTTTTTAACAAAATATTGATCATTTTAGTATCCGATTGCTTTTATCGAAGTTTATGAATGTTACAATTTTGATGTGTATAATATATTCTTATGGTCTTTAATGCTTACTTTTGCTCCAAAAGACATAAAAACGGCACGGGCCTTATTGGACATACCATGTTTAGTAAAGCCCAAAATAAGGTTTTTTAAAAATGTTTAAAAACCTAACTAATTATCGTTGTAGCTTCAATAACTACTTTTATTTGGATTTTAAAATAATCATAGCTTTCATTGTTAACACTCTTTTTCTTCTAAGTGATAAAATATAGGTTTTATTTCAATTTGTAAAAAAGTGGGCCTTGTCACCGGCAGTACCTTATTTTAATACGTTAAAAGTACAGTTAAAAGGCTAAAGCATGAAGAGCAGCACGCTCCAGAGGTACGCTTTCTGGAGAAAGGAAAAAAAGAGATGAGAACAAAGAGTTTTCAGAGCACTCGCCATATTATAAGCGGTAGAAGACGCTAATTGAGACAATATCTCTACCCAAATGTAAAGGTTCGAGTGCTACTAACCTTTGAATTGATGATAATATGCACAGCGCTGCGTTGCAAACTGTCCAAGGTATCGAGAAAGTACTTTGCAGAGCCATCTCAGAGGTGAGGTAATACTTCACACAAGACTAGGTACACCTGTCTTGTACTAAGTGCAAAACTGACCAGGCGTGAAAAATCGCCGCACCTTGTTCAGGACACCGAGTTTACATGAAGCTGTTTTAATCACAGCTTCAACGTTGTCCCTATGGTTTAGATTGTAGCAAATCTCCATACCGAAGTCCAACGCCCGATTGAGCTCAATGACTGAATCGTTCTCATTTTGAATGTTATACGTATATTGCGTCTGCGCTAATGATCTTCATACCCAATATTCTTTCAATCATATCACTTTAACTCTCCACAGCTATCCCAAAGCCCGAGTTGGACGTCTCCCAGTTCTACCAGCATGTAGACCCTGAAGCCCGCATCGTCGGCGGCACCGCAGCCGCTGAGGGCGCCCACCCGCACATGGTTGCTATGACAACCGGCAACCTGATCCGCAGCTTCATCTGCGGCGGCTCCGTCGTCACCCAGAGGACTGTGCTTACTGCTGCTCACTGCATCGCTGCCGTGTTCAGCTGGGGATCTCTCAGCAGGTAAGGATGCTACCACGACAACGACTCTTCTGATTGCCACCTTAGTGGTATAAAAAATGTAAATGTAAAAGTACAGCCTGTCTCTATACACTGTCCCACTTCTATTAATGAAATTACCTAAGTCCTCGCAACAATTAATTATTATTGGCTTAATCCCTGTGCTTGCCAAATGCTCACAAACCTGGGCTAAATCTGGGAATTAAACCCTGGATCTTCGGTTATCGGGCCCAGCGCTTAGCCATTCAAACCCCGAAGAATTTTTTTTTATAAATGAAGGAGGCAAACGAGCAGGCGGGTCACCTGATGGAGAGCAATCACCGCCGCCCATGGACACCCGCAAAACCAGAGGAGTCGCAGATGCGTTGCCGACCTTTAAGAATGGAATAGGGTTAATGAAGGAATAGGATTAATGTTTAATATTTAAGCGTTTTATTAACGCTTAAATATACTTAAGTAAAATTTTAAACACTGAAAAAAGACGACAACCTCAGGCGGGAATCATTACATACCATATCATTACATACCAGAAAAATTTTACTTAAGTATATTTAAGCGTTAATAAAACGCTTAAATATTAAACATTAATCTATAAACGCAGCTTCATCTTAACCGAATGTTCAAGTATTTGTAAAAATATTTCTTCCGGATCAAAGAAAACTTCTAAGATTTAATGAAGCAATGTTGACTAAAAACATAAGCATCAAGCACTGACAAATTTCGACGGTTGAAAGCCAGACCTCGGTAGCCAAGTGGTTAAGGCAGCCGCCCGGAATGCGGAAGGTGCGTGGTTCGATTCCCGCCTGAGGTTGTCGTCTTTTTTCAGAAGGAATAGGAATTGTGAGGGAGGAAGGGGCCTCCGGAACTCTCACTGGCCGGACGAAACACAAAAGCACCAAGTGCCATTATTTCACGCCGGATATTCGTGAGAGGGTATATAGTGTTACCCCGGGCGAGCCGGCCCAATACGTGCTGCAACGCAGCGTGGCTCTACCACTCAGTCAGTGTCACTCATTTAGCACCACCCATGCAGGGGTCACGTGTAGGGTCTCAAGCGTAAACCTATGGACGCGAGTAACTTTAACTCCCAGAAGAAAAGATACCTTCATTTTTTATTCATTATTCCTTTATCTGCTTAATAATGGTATTTTCAAGGTTTATAAACAAATGTTGTCTTATTTACTCATACGTCAATTTTAAGTCAGAAGAATAACGTACTACCTCAAAATTTCAGCTCCCTCCGCGTGACGGTCGGCACCAACCGCTGGAACCAAGGCGGCCAGAGCTACTCCTTATCCGGCAACGTGACCCACCAGCACTATGTCTCCTCCACCATCAAGAACGACATCGGCATACTGATTACCAGTTCCAACATCGTGTACAACGACAGAGTGCGCCCTATCCCGATCAGCTTTGAGTACGCTGGTGCCGGTATTGCTTCTAAAGCTGCCGGCTGGGGCAGGATTGCGGTGAGCACTAATTGTTTGGTTTTGTAAAGTTTTAAGACGAAACACTACGTGGAAGTGGCATGTAAATCTCGTATCTCATACAAAACACAGATCTACAACAGAAAAACGACGTTTCGTAGTCCCCTGTTTACTCCTTCAGAACAGGACCAATTTTTATGTTATTTTTCAGCATCCGTTTTAAGGCGTCTTCAGAAACATTAAGTGGCTGGTTTATACACAAAACAAACATACAGACATAGAAAATCTCTTTCTTTAACCGATGCTGAAAAAGTAATAAAAATTGGTCCATTCTGAAGGAGAAAACGGGACTACGAAATGTCGTTTTTCTATTTTAGATCTGTGTTTTGTATGAGAATTTTGCATGCCACTTCTACGTATTGTTTCCTCATATGGCTCGCTTGAGAAACTTGACAACGCAGCAAGATATAGTGCGTTTGGTTTGCGATCTTGCTAACATGATCAAAATCTATTGACTTTGTTTTCATGTCTCCAGAATTGGTCCCATAGTAAAAGTTGTGAAAAGGATCGACAGAAAGTCTCCTTAAAATTATATTGTACTGATTAAAAAAGAAGGGCGTATTTATAAAAATGTATTAGATAATATTTAAGCCAGCCCCATTGTATCTTCCCAATTACATTCTTAAATAAATTGTTTTCTAAGGTTTACGCAAACACTACACATTGAAATTAAACATTTTTACGGATGAGCTCGCGTTCATTTACTTCATTTAAAGTTTTATTTTTAGTTCTGACGTTTCGAACCCTTCACAGATAGTCCATAGACATATTTCCTACTAACCGAATTTCCTTCACAGAACCAAGCCGCCCTCTCGGCTCAGCTCCTCGAGCTCGACGTCCAGACCATCTCGGGCCAGCAGTGCGTCACCGACGTCGCGGAGGCCTCAGTCAACCTCAACGTCCGAGCTCCTCCTATTGAGCCCCACATTGAGATATGCATCGTGCACTCCAACGGCGCTGGATTCGGCATGTGCAACGTAAGTATACATTATTATTATTATTATTTGAGGTAAACACACTACCTAGCAGCTGAATGAGCTTATGTTGTGTCTTGTGGTTTGGAGAATTTATCCAGCCTGTTCTTAAACGAATTTATGGTCTGAGCGTTTATGACTTCTTCGGGTAGCCTGTTCCAGTCCGTGACAATTCGGTTAGGCAAGAAAAACTCCGAAGAAGTTCTCTATTTGCTAATGATCGGCATAGCTTCAGCTGGTGACCACAGAGATGCTTGTTCGCACTTAGCGTGAAGAGCTACTGTAAATCAGAAACGTCATAGTGTCCAGTAGTGAGAATTTTGTATGTTTCTATTACACTATCCCTCTGTCTCCTTGCCTCAAGAGTAGTCAGCTCAAGTTCTTTGAGGCACCGTTCGTACGGTTCATTACGCAATGCGCGAACCATTTTGGTAGCTCTTCTCTGCACACCCTCCAACATACATTCATAGAATCACGACTATTACTCCTTAGGATGACTCCTGAGTTACGGCGCATCGCGCAGGCGGATTGCGGAGCGTAGGAATAAAGTATGTAGGCGCCCCCGCTCGCAGTTCGGACAGGTTCTTACATGTCGAGTATTTGTTTTGTGCGCGGCTGACCGCCTGCGCCGTGACTCAGGACCTGGCCTTATAGGTTACTCAAAAACTAGGCAATGGGGACGGCTGAGGCAGTCCACCGCTATAGTCCACATTTCACCAAGTTAAAGGCCCAAGCTAAAGGTTAAGGCTCCCCCCCACCCCTCTCACAATTCCTATTCCTTCCTTAAAGGCCGGCAACGCGTCTGCGATTCTTTTGGTTTTGCGGGTGTCCATGGGCGGCGGTGATTACTCTTCATCAGTTAACCCGCTCGTTTGCCTCCTTCTTTTATAAAAAAAAGATAGCTGAGCGTGACAAGTGATGAGCTCATCGCGGCTCTTTGCCATTGGATGTATGTGGAGTCTTTAGTCCGTTAGTCGCCTTTTACGACACCCAAGGTAAGAGGTAGGGGGTGGTAGTTTGCTTTGAGCCGCTACGCGAGATGGCTCTCGGCAACGTAAGTACTTACATCTGATACTTCATTACTTACATATTATAAAGTAAAGTCGCCGTTTTCCTGTGTCTGTGGCACCGCTTTATTCTTCTAAACCACGCAACGGATCTTTATGCAGTTTTCACTAATAGAAAGAGCGATAACTGAGGATGGTTTTTGTTGGTAATTTGAGGATAGTTTGTACAAAATGGCTGAAGTATGACGGTGTTTCTGTCGCAGGGATATGATAAAAACAGAGATTTTGTCGATTCCCTATGTGATTTGATCAAATCACGGAGGATGTTAAAATAACAACACGATTTTATTATTTCCCTAAACACATCTAGAGATTTAACAAATATCAGAACTGGTTCCGTGAATTGACAAAAAAACATGTGGCCTACAGGAGTAGGGCAGCTAGTATTTCTAGTAATAGTAATTAGCTAGTAATATATATTTTTAAATTTCTAACCTATCACGTGACCTACACAGGAGTAGGGCAATCCCTAGATTAGATTTGTTTAGGGAAATGAAAAATCGTGCTGTTATTTTAACATCCTCCGTGATTTGATCAAATCACTTAGGGAATTGACCAAATCTCTGTTTTTATCATATCACTGCGACATTTCTAAGTTAGCGTCCGTCGCGTCGTCGTTAGTCCTTTTATAAAGTAGGTGAGCACTAAAGGATTTTTGAAAATTCTCCCTGAAATGGGGTAAAAGGGTGGAGGGTAAGTTTGTATAAACTTCCGTCAGTTTTAAAGCTAAATCAATAAAAATTGTGGCATTGCAACGCATGCCAGGTACAGCTAGTTACTTACAAACACTCGGTAATGAGGACCGCAACATCACTCCTCTGCCATAGTGCAAGCTTTCAATTAATAACTGCACATGTGCACAGCGTGACAGGGGGTGAGCCCACCGCCGCTCTTTGCTGTTGGATGACTGTACCTACCGGCTTTAGCCCGTTAGTTATGCCTTTTGCGACAATCGGTAGTATTCTTTTAATAAGCCCCCGCCACACAGTTCAGCCTTTAATCAGCTCGGGCAGCACAGTCAGGACACTTACATTACTCTTTGGCCACATACCATGGGCAGTGCTCTGAAGGACTTTTTGACATCATCTCTCCTTCACCTTGTAGGCCGGCAGGGTGAGGGCGACTGATACTTCGTCCCTTATGCTGCACCAAAGGGCCTAGGTACCTCTCTTTCTCCGAAACGAAATTTCGGCAATTTTCGTTTGGTATTTACAACGGTTTCCATTCCTTCCGGTAATTTGTTCATACAAAATAGGTTTGGCATTTAAATTATTAATTTTTAGAGAATTGTTTGAAATTTCAAAAATAATGGAAAGCGCTATGAATAGCAAAACGAAAATCGGCCGAAAGGAGACCCGGCGTTTTATGCTTAAGTGGTATACTTTTTTAATTTTTTACCATTTTTTTTAACATTTTAACTTTTAACAAATTTTTACAAACAATATTAATAATTAAATAACTCTTATCCGCGATTCGTTAAACATAAGACAAAACTTGGTTTAGGTAGCAAATAATATGAGCCTTACTTTATGACCAAATTCTATTCAAGTTTAGCATTTTTTCAATGGAAAGTGTTCCGGTTCTCCTTTCGTTTCGGAGAAAGAGAGTAAGCCCTCAGTTGTCCTCGCGCCTGGACTCTACTTATAGGCTAATGATGATGATATGTTTTGTTCCAGGGTGACTCCGGAAGTGCTCTAGTCCGCGTGGACCAGGGCACGCAGATCGGTGTGGTGTCATGGGGCTTCCCGTGCGCCCGCGGTGCCCCTGACATGTTCGCCAGAGTCAGCGCTTACGAAGACTGGTTCACACAACACGTCAGGAACTAAAACCTCAGTGATTTGTTAAAGACTATAGAGGCAAACACACTGTCTTTGTTTCTTTAGTTTGTGTTGGAGACTTGAGATGTTCAAAAAGTTTTAAAATAAACTGCGTATACTAAATATGCGGATTTTTATTATTGCTTCCTTATGTCATAATCAGTCATCTTTCCAAATGGACAACAGCAGATGGGGGGATTGGGCCAGAACCCACCACGCAGGCCTAATGCGGGTCTGGTGAGTTCCTTAAATATAAAAGGAAAACTTTTAAAAACTTTGATAAAAATAACAGAATTTGAATCCGGTCGTTGTAATTCAATGTACCTACAATTTCATTCTCATTGTGGACACAATGTTTTGTAACAAAATGTGTTTCTAACAATCTACACCATCAACCATTACAATTATAAATCGTATCTGCAATTCTTATGGGTTTGCGGGTTTCCATGGACGGCGAGGTTTGCTTTCGATCAAGTGACATGCAAGTAGGTTTGCGCTCTATCTTAAAAAAAATAACATGCTGACGGAAATCGGAAATGAAAGAATAGATTTTGCTTACAGGCCGAGTTTCTAAATTTACAATCGCATAGTTACTTTAAAACAGTAGCAAGGCAGTCCCTAGGGTTAACAAGCACTGAACTTAAGAAAAGTTTATTTTATTTTTAAAATTATGTAAGTAGGTTATTACATAATTTTTCAGTACCTAACAGTTTTTCTGATTGTTGCTAATTGCTACACAAACACTTTAGGCAATAATCAAAACGACTAGCGGCTGCTACTTGCACATTCATAATAATACTTAACACGTCTTAAAATATCTAAAGATGTAGAAACATCTTAATGCACTACAGCGCGTTTTTAGTCAATTTAGTTCTAAAATAATTATAATTAAGGAAAAGCTCAATGAGGGCAGCACTGTCGTGTCTGCAAAACCAGTTCGCTTATTACTTTATTTCAATCAGTTCAATCTGGTTCACCCAAGGAGCCTATAGGTATGATCTCCTTGGGTTCACCCACAGACGTTTAATACGTATTTATAAGTCTGTGGGTTCACCAGACTTCGCTCATTTAGAAAAGGCAAAGGGGAATTAAGTCATACAGCCAAGTCTAGATAAACTTTTCATAATTTACCTACATAATGATGAAAGATATGAAGGTATGTTAGCAGTTGATAATCGAAGGACAATATACCTATCAATCTTTTTAAATTTCAGTTAAGACGTAGGACTTTACTGAGACCTTACGCTCAATTCTTGTAATAATTAGTTAAGTAGTTCTTTACTGCATATAGTTTAAGTACTCGTTTCATACACTTTGAGTAGGTGAGTAGGTACCTACCTACCTAATTAACTTAATCAATACATTTAAATGTTACTCGACATGAGTAAATATTTTTAATTTTAAGAGGCCTCTTACATCTCGACTGTAATTTTTGTGTAAAATGCTCATTTTTGCATTTTGTAGTATTTTGCAGTTGTACCTATTTATCGTTTTTATCGAAATAGGATAATAAATTCATCCTTAATATTACAAATCTCCACTCTGCGAGAATAAGTTGAGTTCGGACTGCGCCGGCGAGGCGCGGCACATAATGCTACGGCATTTTGTATTAAGTAATTTTGCAGGTTGTATTTATCGTTTTTATCGAAATCTGATAATAAATTCATTTTAAGTAAAATCTTTATACCTCATCATCATCAGCCTATAAACGTACCACTGCTGGGCACAGGCCTCCCACGTGGACTTAGCACGTGGGGATATTGGGCGTTAACCCACCACGCTGGCCCAATGCGGGTTGGTGGGTTTGTACCTCATGAAGTGACAATTATTGTGGTATAAATTTTGTTCAATAATATTATCGTAGAAAGGTGAAATTCACAGTTAACTTAAAGCGATTTTCGAAGTTTTTTGGTTTAAAATTTTTTTTTGTCTATTTAAAATAATAATAGCAATAAAAGTATGTATATAAAATATAAAATCATTAGCGGCCGCTCGTGGTTTCACCCACGTGGTTCCCGTTCCCGTGTGAATATCGGGATAAAAAGTATCTTATGTGTTAATCCAGGTTATAAACTATCTGTATGCCGAATTTCATCCAAATCCATTCAGTAGTTTTTACGTGAAAGAGTAACAAATATCCATCTATACTTACAAACTTTCGCGTTTATAATATTAATATTTTTATATCTAAAAATTCCGAGGCCGCTACGAAATAACTATACGACTATAAAAGAGATAATATTCAAGTTTTTTTATTTCATTTGTTTAGAAAAGTATTTCAATCTAGGAGCTCAAAAAAGTGCCTTTGCGCATTTTATGAAAATCTTTTTTAGCAATTTTGGGTTTAATTAAAATCGAGGCTGCTACGAACTATGCCAATAGCTATTTTACACTATTCAATAAGTCAAAATAAATTATTAATGTATTTTTGTTTCTGAGATCAAGAACGCCAAAATTGGCCATTTTACGAATAATCACAGTCGAAATGTAAATAGACACTTAATTTTCCCGCAAAATGTCTTCCAAATTCAAATTATTCTGATGTTAAATAATGCATGACTATTTGTTTCCTTTTTGAATTTACAAAATTACGTCATCGGTCAGCATGACACAAAATTTATCATTAAATCCTTATTGCATTAGTGTAAGAGCTAAAATTCAGCGATAAGGTTTTAGCGAACTTTTTTTGGAAAGGTGTTCTATTTTTAATTTACGTAGGTGTAATTAAGTATGTAGGCTAAAAGCTAAAAGATATACATAAAAAGGCCAATATAAGCATTTTTTTTTATAATTTTTCTATTTAGTTTCAACGTAACTATTAACAAAACAAATATTTTGTTCAATCAAAAAAATGACGGTTAAATACTTTCATCAGTGGGTAGTTATTAATTGTTGGCAGCTCCATAATTCCGCGTGCACCTTCGCAATTTTTTCTCGCGCACCAATTCTTTCGAGCCACCGCCGCCGCACGTGGTAAGTTTATGTCCTCACAAATAAATTTTATTAACGTTGTTGGTATTTACCGAAACTATTTCTTTTTAATTTACCGTCATTTGCCATAACTATAGTGCTCATTGTACAAGTCATGTTTTCTGTTTGTTTACAAAAGTTTTTGCCGAAAAAATGGAGCAAGCCACAACGAATGAAGACTCTGAGATTTTATACCCAGTGTTGCTTATACCAAAACGTTGTACGACACTGGAGACCAGCTGTGAGGTGACCGCAAACGTTTTTATCGACTTGAACATCACTTCTCCTGACACTGAAGGCAACGAGATGTGCATTTACAACGGTTTCTGCAACGTAAAGTTGATAGACAGTTACGATGTGAACGTGCAGCATGTGGAATCACCTACTGACAGCGGGACATCGAGCTTCATCGAAACAGAAACGGACGCGAACAACCAGATAACCTTTCCTACTTACAACCAGTCGCAAGTCTGGATAGATCCGGTTAGAAGTCCGTATGTGTACAATTCATACGATGCAACTAAGACGCAGGAGTACTCGATATGCCATCAGACCCGTTCAGCTCATATTATGTTTGAACAGCACAACACTTACATCACCCAGAACGTTTATAACTACAAGGAGTCCATACAGTA
Source organism: Scoparia ambigualis (assembly GCA_963921215.1). NCBI lineage: Eukaryota > Metazoa > Arthropoda > Insecta > Lepidoptera > Crambidae > Scoparia > Scoparia ambigualis. Next base: position 19,635,209 of record OY992518.1, read on the forward strand.
CTCGTCTCCAGAAGATTTCGAACATAAAAAGTTCAGAAAAGTGCCGCCCGAGAATGTCGCTCCCCAAAGTTCAGTGGATCCAAACAATTTGAATTTGTATGAAGAAGATGAGTTCGAATGTGGCGTTTTCCTCTCGAATTTGCCGGAGGAGATTATCAACGAGAAAGAGGCGAAAGCTAGGGAGGAAAGGAAATTTATGGGGTTGCAAAGTGAAAATTGGGCACTGAAACAGCTGATGTCGTCCGATATACAGTCTGTGTCGAAACAGAGGAAGACCATATTGTTTTTGGGACACGACTCGCATCGTGGACAGACCATACAGAAGATAGCGGTCAATGACCCCTCGCTGGTGTGTTCTGGTGCCGGCGAGATCGACCACGAAGTTGTTATTGGTAAGTAAATTACAATATATATTTTACCCCTTGTCTGTCACAAAGACTCCTAGAGATTACTAACTACAATTGAATATCTATTATGTCTGGTATTAATTACTAATCTCCTTCTAACCTAACCTATTGTCATTTGCTACAAATGTAAATAGGTTAGAAAAATTTATAAGTGCTTGACTGTCGCATTGGATTTTTAACTGTAATGGTAGTGTTAAGTTTTGTTTAAATCAATATTAAATAAATTACAATAGCTGAGCTATTATGTTAACTCAATCATGAGTAGGTACTTACTTATTTTTTTTAAGTCTAGTTTTTTATACTGTCGGTTTTAAAACAATGGTACCTAACGCCTCGGTGGTCGGATGGTCAGGCGTTCGGTCTGATATCCGGAGCTTAGGCCCTAGATTCATCCCAGGATGGGCGAAGTGTGCTTCGGATTTTTCGATGTATAGCCCGGGTTTGTAATTAGGGTTGCCACCTTTTTTTAGGATGAATAGAGTATTTTTTCATTTTGTTAGAACCAAAATAAAGTACATAGCATTAAAAAAGAGTAAGTATTTATTTATTTGTCCTTAGAAACGTATTTTTATTTGATAAAAAGTTTACTAGAAAAAAAAATCAACCAGTCTTAGGAAGCTCAAATGGCAGTGGACCGGCAATCCAAAGGTCGTGGGTTCGAATCCCATTCAAGCTTCCTGAGACGGGTTGTTTTTTTCTAGTAAACATTTTATCCCATATCTATATAGCATTGTGAATGCAAAAATTTAATAATAAAGGTATTTTTATTTGTTGCTCTTTGCGACATATAACAATTAATATTTGTCTTTTACGTAAATAGTTTTACGTAAATAGTTTTACGTAAATAGAGTATTTTAGTGCTTTAATGTTGTCGTAGATTATAAAGTACGCCTACATGAAAAAGAGGACAATACTCTATTTTAGAGTACGGGTGGCAACCCTAGTGATCGATCGAGCATTTGGCGAGCGTGATGGATAAGCCAATATCCATCAATTGTAGCCATTGCTTTATTGCAATGATGGAGGCCTTTACCCAGCAGTGTTGTGTTAATTATTTTATTTTATTATGTTTTACGTAACTATGTCTATTTGTAGCGGTGAAAGAATACTACCACCCCCTCTCTTCCATTAGGTGTCGTAAAAGGCAACTAACGAAAAAAACGGGCAAAATTTCGTTAATTTTAGCTACGACGCACCGTTTTCGAGATATATTTGCGTTTTATAGGTAAAAAGTTACCTTGAAATTTTTCCAAGTGTCGGCTCCATGCTAAATCCGACGAAATTTTGTTCTTGCACCCCCTTAGCGACACAACGTGGAACCAAGCGAAAAAATTTACAAGTCCAAACTCGATACAAAAATATCGCACATTTTTCGAAGTGTTTTTCGGCTCCATATAAAAATCAACTTTTTTTTTTTTTCATTTTTTTTTTTATATTTTTTGGAACTATTTCTATCGTTTTTTTATAGCAGTGTTTTTCGTCAGTTTGTAAAAGAAAAGTTAGTACATTTTTTATGCACCCCTTTGCGACCCCGGACCATATGGACCCCGGACTCTGAATTGACGAAAACTAATATAGGTTCTAAATCGCTCGTTTGGCTGTGCGGTACCTACCTATATACCTATCATAAAATTTCACCTTGTCCAGTTTTTTTTCGATTCGATTAGCCTTTTTGCTCGTTCCACTTAAAATTAATTAGGTGCTAGGTCAATGTTGTTGTCTGATAATTCTAGCAGTCATAAAGTTTTTGCTCAAAACTTAGCTCTAAAGTAAAAAATACTTCTATTTCATCACTTTAAATTACCAAACCTTTAAGTTTCTTATTATATGAGTAATAATTACCGGCCTCGGCCAGATTTTCGTTTGCTATTTGCGCTTTTCATTATTTTTGAAATTTCAAACAATTTTCTAAAAACTATTAATCTAAATAAAAAAAAATAAAAAAACCAAACTTATTTTGTATTAACGAAATTGCGGAAGGAATGGAAACAAACGAAAATAGGCCGAAATTTCGTTTCGGAGAAAGAGAGTAAGCCCCAGGCCGAGCAAGTGTTTTTCGGATTCTTCGACGCATAGTGTTTGATCACCGCATTTTGTTGATGATTGATAATGATGACTTGATTTCAATGATGTATTTCTTTATGCCCAGCAGTGGGACAGTACAAGTTGCTTCTTTTCTTATTAGGTACTTTATTTATACGACTGCTTTCTTCCCTATCAGTTTTCTAATGAGATGATTCATAATCATAAATATTTTCTTTTTAGATGAGTCAACGTTCTCCAATCCGCACCAGAAAAAGTATCAGTGCGACAAATGCAAGCAAATATTCGAGCAAATATCTGCCTTCAAGCAGCACATGGTCGGCAACCACAACTACAGGACCCCGAGGCTTTACAGCCCCACCGACACCGAATCCACTTCCACCGTCAGCGAAGTCAAGTTCATGTGCACCGAATGTGGGAAAAGCCTCAAAAATCAAGAGAAGTTCGAACTCCATTGCATGGGTCACGGCGACCCAGACCTAGAGTGTAACAAGTGCCACAAAGTGTTCGCCTCAAAATTTACCTTACGCACTCACCGTAAGATTCACAACAGAAAGCACCCGTGCGGCTTCTGCACTAAGACGTTCGCTGACGTGGAAGATTTAAGGGCGCACGCTACCAAAATACACTTTATGTTCATGTGCGAGAGTTGTAACTACGTTGCTGACAAATATTCCGATTTGAGTTTACACCAGGAGAGTCACAAGGTACAGGCGAATATTAAAGAGGATAGTGAGAATGACTTTGGGGGTTCACTGTTGGACGATGACGTCATTAGTGACACTGACATAATAACGCCGTCCCCGGAAGGGCACGAGCTAAAGATGGAGACTGACGGCAGCACCTTCTCTCGAGAGGACGAAATTCAAAAAGCAGATTCTGTAATTGCCAAAGTAATGTCTAACAAGATCTTCCTCTTGCATTCTAAGAAGGCTAGAAAACACAGGCGGTACAATAAGGTAAGATTTACATACATGTAATAATCACGACTAATATCCCCGAAGGGTTATTCAGAGACCATATAGGTAATGAGAACCGCAACAGCAGTTCTCTGCCATAGTCCACTTTTCACTAAATAGCGACTGCACATGTGCTCAGCGTGACAGATGGTAAGCTCTATGCTGTTGCCTGTATGTGCAGTCTTTAGTCCGTTAGTCGCCTTTTACGACACCCAAGGGAAGAGAGGGGGTGGTAGTATTCTTTCACCGCTACGCGACACTGTTATTTATTGCAAGCAAATAATAAAGTCTACTATGCGCTGGTAATTACGCTGATAATATAAGTGTGCAAACGTGGTGCAAACCTACGAGTGCGAGCGATAGTGCCGCCGCAACTGCATTCAAATTGCGAGTGCAACATTGTTAAGAAGGCGACAGAGCTAAGTAATAAGTCAACAATATTTTATTAAATAAAACGTGACCCATATTTTTTATTGGTACAAACTAATTTCAGGTTTTGAGCTATTTAATTAACACATTGTATAGGTGTAGCAAGAGCTCAGCTCTGCTCTCGTAATTCGTAATACAATAGCATTGGCAATACAATAGAAAGTCAATTAATAGCCACCTCTAGGAGTCTTCGTGACGGACAATACGCATAATTTTGTTGCGATCTTAACAAATTACCCGAACTACTTAGCTAGGTATAAAAGTTAAAACTATGTCGTTTTCCCAGGCGTGTGACGTGTGCATGAAAGTGTTCGACCGCGTCGGCGACCTCAAGAGGCATCTCATCGAGCACATCATCCGCAGCACCCTCGCCAAGACGCCGGTCAGCAAAAACGGCACCCTCAACATCCAGTGCGAGGTCTGCCAAGCCGAAATGTTCACTAAAGTCGACCGCTATAAGGCTCATCTTCGCGAGCACGCCAAACTCACACTCTACAAATGCACCTTCTGCGACAAATCATTCAGCGACTCCTCAAACTTTTCCAAACATAAGAAAATACACGGCACCACTTATTTGCAATGCGACCTCTGCCAGAGGAAATTCAACTCTAAGAAGATGATAACACAGCACATGGAGTACCACAACCAAAATTCGCCAGTTCATTGCCCGTACTGCGATAAGATATTCCATTTCGAGTCGATGCTCAACAAACATGTAAAATGCGCGCACACTAAAGAGCTGTCCAACAGATTTAGATGCCGCTTCTGCCACGAGTACTTTAGGACGCTGAAAGAGAAATGGGATCATGAATGGAGGATTCATAACGTTAGGAAAATGATTGTAGACTGTTTAATCTGCGGCTCCAAATTTAGGAAATACTCGGAGTTGAAAAGGCATTGCATAGATGCCCACGACATGGAAATACCTCCCGCTAAGAAACTGTTGAAGAAAAAAAGGTTTAAGTAAAGGGCTGGCCTCAGCTTAAACTTTGTAAGCTAAATTACGTACGTGTTGTTGCAATTGTTTTTTATTTTAATTTGTTTTGTACATAAGTATTTCAGATTGCGCTAACAAAGGTTATCGGGTTAATATTATCGAAGAGGAAATATCATTACTGCTATGTACTTAAGTTATTCAAGTAGGCATATTTAAATGTAAATGAGATCTTAGAGTTATGAACACTTTAGAATTATAAGAAGTTTGCGTTTGCCCTTTTGGTTAATGTCGATAACCAATGGTTGTCAATTCATTCACCTTCAACTTTATGTTTTGTGGATACGTAAATTATGTGGTTTATGGTTTATGTCGTCAATTATTGTTAATCGTTTAATTTATTTATCTATGTTTTTTATTGGTGTCTCATTTGTGCGAAAGTGTTTATTATTTATTTTATTTCGTCATCATGGCGTGCTGAGCTGTGGCGTGGCGTGAGCATTGTATACACATGATCATAAATTAGGTAGGTGGTATGTATTGTTTGGTAATCTATAAGTACTACATAATTATTGTACCTACCTATATTTTTTACTTACATAACTTCATACACTTGTGATAATTAAAGTAGGTAGGTAAAAAATACACATGCATTAAAGTGTGACTAATAATAATAGAAAGAGAAATACGTTTCTATAGAGTTCAAAGTGTAACGACCTTATAACTATTACAGTCGTATTTATCCTTATTTTTGAATTATGGTTTTTGTGTTGCTATAATCATGTCTACATGTTTGTTTTTGTTGTTGTTTTTTTTAATAAAGCTTTCTTTATAAAGTCTTGTGTTATTGACGTACTTAGATATACTTATGCTAATATTTTTGTAACTGTTACGCTACCTCACTACATAAAATATTTTTTAAAATGCACAACTTTTAGATACTTGCCTACAGTTTCTTTTTGTCCATGGCTGTTCAATCCACAGGGTAAACCGTTGATTTCTACAATTTCTCTATGGACAGTGAGTCAGAGTCACGAACTCACGAGTAACTTTATTCTAAAGCATTGCAACTGTTACCTATCACGCGTGATCTTGTGTTCGAGACCCAGTGACAAAATTACAAAATGTAAGTAGACTAACTTTAGTAAGGTTTTTTATTATTATTCTACAACGGGTAAGCGCTTGGCCTTTAGCACACCTCATGGTAAGTGACGATAAGGCCGAAGGTGGAAGCGCGCTTCACCCGGAATCCTCAAACACTGAGGATTGAAAAGGAGGATTGAGGATTGATTGAGAATGTGATTAAAACATAAGATACGTTTCAACTAAAGTTAGTTACTTACCTACGAAATGCCTACGAATTATTTTTCAGTCCTTTTTTATATTAAATTTTTTTGTAAGTAAGTAGGTAATAGATTTTTATTTTTAATCGCTAATTATTGTTTTTATTAAATTCTATGTAAATCTTTGTGGTGTTGCAATTAAAGTGTTGTCTATCTATCTATCTATCTAAAGGTAATTACCTAATTAGGTAGTAAGCTTATTTTTTTATTAAATTTATTATCTGCAATCGACCTGCACGTTTAATCAGCTGGCGTGGTGCAATTCAGTTTTTTTTATTAAGTAAGTACTGTGTTACTTTTATCACTTGAAAAATCTGAAACTCATCACCGTTATTAAAAAAAATCCGAAGCGCCCTTGGCCCGTTATCTTTATCGACTACTTAATTAGGTCTCAATTTAGTCTTAGATGTAGTGATTTAGAATTAGATTTACTTTTATTATAGGTAAGTACTGAAAGTTTTCGAGGAGTCAACAGCCGGTAGTGATCCCGAAGGAAGTGATCATAGGTAGGCAAACAACTGATAATTTTTTTGTCACTAAATTATATGATAGCAAAACTATTCCAGGTTCAGTGTTCACAGCTCATGTTTGCGAACCTATATCCATTAAACATTAATCAGGGCGAGCCTGCTTCATCCATTGCGCGGTGCCCTCTCACTGCCCTCTTGTTTCAAGCCAGCAGCGTCGTTGTACATCAGTGGGCGGGCATAGTTCGCGTTGTGTACACAAGCAGTATTCTCGCGCATGACCTTGGTCCGCGCGCGTGCGCGTCGCGTCACCTGGCGGGCTGGCCGCACATTGGATTTCCACTTTTCCACAGTCCACAGTTGCGCGCCGCGCCGGCTGCGTCTCGAGCGAGAGACCACGCGATCACTACGCGGACGCGATTACCACACATCAAATAACATTACATATCAATAAAAAACGCAAGATAACACCACACCTAACAAACACATCGACAGTGCACGTCACCGGCCGCCTTACAGCGACGCATTCGGAACTCTCAAAGGTTAGTCGTTTAATATAATGGCAATAATCTTTACTCTGTCACGTTTCAACAATTCAATGTGCTGTTAATAGTTTGAATCCATACACGGATTAATTTGTCTGTTTGTTGGTCTGTGAGGCGTCGTTAACTTTTATTGCCGGCGTGTTTTGAACGGATTTTTATGAGCATCCACAGACGTTCCAGGCCCACACTTCAATTGCGATTTCTTTGTCTAAACACCGCTCTATTTAGGACCACTGTGTCTGTTCGTCACTGCACCATTTATCGGTGGAGGATAAATATTTATTTCTAAAAATATTTCGCCCGTCTGAATGGTGATAATTAAAATACAATACCCAACTGGTTATTTTATTCAAACCTTAAATATGATTTATATTATCATCACTGGTGTTCAAATAACAGGTAGGTAGTAAAGTTGCTACTTCTAGAATTTAAAATATGAAAAGGTTTTTTTATATACCTACATACTAACCCTTCTACTGGCTTCAGTAAGTACCTACCTTTCTTTTCAATTTTTACACTTGTATTTTAACATAATATGTTATTAAGAATAATATTATTATTCTTAATCTAGGTAGGTACTTATTGTCTACAAGTAAAATCTGATTATGACCCGTTTCAATCTTAGATTTACTGCCACGAGTGAGATTTGAACTGACGACCTTCCGCATTCCGGAATGCTCTTCCAACTAAGCTATCGTTAAATGTCTGATTTTTATGATTGTAATATAGTTTTAATTATAACTGTTTGTGTTAGGTTTCATTGCTGGTGTTACTTGTTTTAAGTGCGCCTGGCTAGCTATCATCATCTGGTATATTGGTAGTCAAACCACAATAGGTATTTACAACTGTAAAACAGATGTAAATATTGTTGTTATATTCCCTCAGTTAAACTTTTTTACCCTCATTTAGTCGAGTAAGGAGTACTTACCTACATTGCTTTCCTGGTTTGATTATTTTTAAATTCGTTATAACAAAACAAACTACCGAAGCTAAGTGGTCGCTTCGCTACTGAATTACTCGCCTAGTCTCAAAGTTTTTCAGATACAAAAGCGCACTTCACATGGAATGTCAAGCACTGAAGAACGGCTACTTATCTATCTCATATGAGGGTTAACGCATTTCGGTTTTCCATACAAACTACCAAGTCGAAATTTATAAAAACCAATAAGCCAATTTTGATGAAACTTTGCATGCTGAAGTAAAACACAGGGATCTAAAACATTTTAAAAAATGTTTATTTAACTGAGTTATTGCGATTTTTAACTTTCTATAGTGGACTTTAAATGTCAATAACTGAGTTTAAAAATGTTTTCAACGAACTATTTAGATCCCTGTGTTTTACTTTAACATGCAAAGTTTCATCAAAATTGGCTTTTTGGTTTTTATAAATTTCGACTTGGTAGTTTGTATGGAAAACCGAAATGCGTAAACCCTCATATGAGATAGATAAGTAGCCGTTCTTCAGTGCTTGACATTCCATGTGAAGTGCGCTTTTCTCTGAAAAACTTTATCTTTGTTATCTATTACCATCCTTCATACATACAGCATCACGCCATTAACGCCTATTTCCCGTCTTACCATCAAAGAGAGTAGTACCACAATTGACCTATTTTCCTTTTTCCTAAGATGATATGATAATGAAGACACTATCTTCATTATTATAAGCCAGCCAGCAACAACACGTGGGGATATTGGGCCATAACTCACCGAGTGTAATGGTTCAAAGTTAGTAGATTTTAAAGAATCTTAGAAGAACCGTGTTGGATAGCGGTGAAAGTACCACCCCCTCTCTTCCCTTGGGTGTCGTAAAAGGAGACTAACAGACTAAAGACTGCACATACATCCAACAGCATAGAGCGGCGATGGGCTCAACGCTTTACTTAGAAAACTTCCAAGTTATGGGATCCCCGTCGGTTTGTGCGTTTGGATACAAGACTTCTTGAGGGAACGATCGATTCGAGTGGTCCTCGATGGCCAATCTTCCGATTTAATGGCGACAGATGCCGGGGTGCCTCAAAAGGGTCCGTTCTGTCTGCAACGCTTTTCCTGCTGCACTTAGATGATCTGCTGAAACCCGCGGTATTATTGGGTACGCAGACGACAGCACACTTGTGGACAGATACTTTTCTAATGCACTAGCTACCAAAGACGAAACTCACGCCCTGCGAGTTGATTTGGTCGAGCGTATTGACTTGGCCCTCCAAGCTGTCTCCTAATGGGGCGTGGCCAATTTGGTCAAGTTTAACGCTACCAAGACGCAAGCGTGTTTGTGTTCTGACTCCGACTTTCCAGAATGTAACTACCTGTGAATATTAGCGACCATTTGAATCTTTTTGGCTTAGATTTGTCATCGGATCTCAATTATTTCGGCCGCTCTATAGAAAATAAGGTCAAAACCGCCGCAAAAAAGCTGGGTATTCTCTTAAAGGTGAGACGGTACTTTACCCCGGAACAGCTTCATTAACAAGCTCAGGTCCGATCGTGCATCTTTATGCAAGATCGGACGGAGCTACTGTTCTCATCTTTGTGATGGATCTGCAAAGCACCAGCTGACTGCCCTGGATTCTACAGGGCGCCGAGCAAAGAGGCTGATTGGTGACGATGAGCGGTCGATAACAGACTTAAGTCTGGAACACCGACGCAAAGCGGATTGCTTTTCAGTCTTTTACAGGTTACATTTTTGAGAGTGTGCTCAGTAGTTACATAACCTCATACCTCCTTCCCCGTTCCATCATCGGATTACTAGACGGAGGGAGGGCTTTCACCCTATGTTGTTGATATTCCACCCGCCCGGATGAAGCGGTTGGCTTCTAGTTTCCTCATTAGAACAGCTACCATGTGGAATGACCTCCCTGCGTCTGTCTTTCCTGAGCGCTACAACTTGGGCGACTTTAAGGCCACAGTAAACAGGCATTTACTGACTGCACGTACTCCATCTTTGTCCTCATTATCACTTTCCAACAGGTGAAATCGAGGACAAACGCGCAATCAGTCTTCACTGACTGAGCACATGTGCAGTCGCTATTTGGTGAAAAGTGGACTACGGTAGAGGACTGCTTTTGCGGTCCTCTTTGCCTAGTCTCTGACTTACCCTTCGGGGATAATAGTCGTGATTATATCTATGTATGCATGTTACAACAACCAACGAGAAGGAGCTCAAGATGTTTTTAATTTGGTCACCCATCAAGAGACCCGGCATTGCGAAAGTTGCTTAATATGACAAGATCGCAAATCGAACGCCTAGCCGCAGCAGCTATCAAGCTTCTTCCGCACTAATCTCACTATGGTAATTTATATTATAGTAATCTTTTTTTAAACTTTTATATTTATCAACTAACCGAGGCATATTTCAAAGTCAATCCAATTTCAAACTTTTGGGAATTAAAAAGGGTAAGTGTTCCGTAAAGCGATAAAATATGAAATCATATCAAACTTTTTTTTGCTTTGGTACTGGGGACATAATTGGTGATAAATAAAAATTGGTACTTAAAAACTACAGGTAGATACTGTTCGGGTATTGCAAATTTCAGGATAGCTTATCTCCTATCCAAATATGAGGTGTGTCATATTATATCTAAGGTAGGTAGGTAAATTTTTGAATAAAAATGTACAACTATTAACTTTGTGCAATTTGACATCAACTTTGGTATATCAAAATGAATCCTCTTTATACCAATCCACTCGTACCAAACTACGTACAAAACGAACTCAAGTAGAGTTCGTTTTGTACGGTATTCTCTTTAAAAAAGGAGAAGAAAATCAAATCCTCATTATGCTATTTGTATATTTTTACATGACCTAACAAAGAGATCTGCTCCTTGGATACTAGAAAATTTCTAAAGTTTCTAATAATGATCTTTGAAGAAAAAAGGAACAGCAGTTCTTTGTAGAATTTGTATGGGGTTTCACAATTGGAACAGTCATTACATTAGTGTTGATAAGAGTCAGTATGTTTCATAGAAATTTCCACATCTTTTTACGAATTTGCTTTTGATTGTAAGTAAGACTCTTTTTAAGCAGTAACAAAAGTATTACTTTTTGAAAGATTAATGTTGGTAAGCTGATATTTTTAAAATTACTTACTTAAAAGTTATTCTTCACTATAAAAGATTTGTAATAAAAGTAATTTTGCATCTACCTATTCAAAAACTAGTTTGTTTTTACAAAATGTATATTATTAAAAATCAATTGCCACGAATGTTTGTACACGCGTCACTTCGGAACGGCTACACCTATTTAGCTAATTATTTTTTTATTGTGTTCGTAATTGTCAAGACAAGGCTTGCATGAAAGATTTTTTTAGACATTCGTCACGGGGTAGGTACGGCATGTTCATAGGGACGAAGTCGTGGGCGGGCCGCTAATAGTATATAATTTTTTTTTAACAGATTCTCAAAAAGACAGATCACAAAAGGACAAATTCTCAAAAGGACAGAAGTACACGTAAGCACTTATATAGAGAAAAATTAATATTATTAAGTATTATTTTCTTTTTTTCAGAGAAAAATTAGAGGTTTGTATAGCCTGTTACCCGGAGATAGTGTAGCTTCCCAACGGTGAAAGAATTTTTTAAATCGGTCCCGTAAAGTGCAAAAAAATCGACCTGCCCCAAATGGCTCATCTTTTTAGAGGGTTTACGGATTTTGGTATCCCATTTATCTGAGTCTGTCTGAGATATCCATCTGAGTATAAATAAGCGATATTAAACTTTCTTTAGTGGATTTCAAATGACAATAACTCAGAGCAGTAGGTACTTATGTATTTTTTAAATGTTTTCTGATAACTATTTAGATTTTTGTATTTTGCTTGCATGCAAAGTTTCATTAAAATTTACTTCTTGGTTTATAAAATTTTAAACGTAGGAATCCTAGCGTTCGCCCCGAGAGTACCTCCCCATTCATTCTACGCTGCGCCACACCTTAATGCTAGAGATAAAACTTTTATTACACACATCCATACATACATACATACATACATACACCACGACTAATATAGGTATACCCCAAAAGGTTAGTCAAAGACAGGCAATGAGTACCGCAAAACAGTGCTTTAGCTGCCACTGTCCAAGTTTCACCAAAAAACAACTGCACACGTGCTCAGTGTGATAGGTGGTGAGCCCATCGCCGCTTTGTGCTGTTGGATGTATGTGCAGTCTTCAGTACGTTAGTTACCTTTGCCTTTTACGGCACCCAAGGGAAGAGATGAGTTATACTTATTAGTATTCTTTTAATTATGACCGCCACTACACAGCTCTTTTATTGCAATTAATTATAATTAAATTAATTACATATAAAAATTATTAAATTAACTATAATTAAATTATGTAAAAAAATATGTTTTATCTGTGAATACATCAATATTTTTCCTATTAACCCCCCAGAAATCAATACTGTGCTTATAAATGCTGGAAGTAGTACATCATCATTAATGAATGACGTAACAATAAATAAAACTTTTAAAAATTCATACCGAACACTATAATACTCTCAAACGGTAGCAGATAATACTTTCGTAAACTATTAACAAATGTTTGTTTATCTCACGTGTTGTAGATACCTCTAATCCATAGACACCGGATTCCAATCCTGACCTTGTGTGATAATATGATAAGGAATCGGTGACACAACTTATCTACATTCGTGTAAGTATGTAAACAACTATATAGTAACAACTACCTATATATAATTCCGATAATCTTACAAAAACATTCAGACACGCCTCGTCAAACATCGTAGATAGGTATTATAGCTATACCTACTTGCTGGATTCGCGATTGTGACCACAGAATAAAGTGTTACGCAGAAGCAGAAGTGTTAAGGTTTGAATCGCTATCGCTAATCGTGTAAATAAAGTATGTCGTAGGATAATTGAAACAAACAGATGTCAACGAAAATCTTAGGATGTTTGCCAAATACCGGATAATTAGAAAATAACTTTGAAGTAATGAATATAAATATTGTTTACATAATTTTAACGCAAATTTTGTTGCAAACAAATCACAAATTGAAAAGTGTCGAAAAAATTTCCACGAGCAGGATTAACCCGGTTCTGGCCATCCGTGCCAGGTGCCAGAAGGGTGCGTGTTCGAATCCTGCTCGTGAAACAAAAAAAAAGAACTTTTCAATTTGTAATAACTATGAAAATTTCGTCATTTTCCGAGCTATTTTCAGGATCTTGTAAAAATCAACTCGGATGTTTGTTTAGGTAAAAATCAATTAAAAAGTAATAAAAGTTTTTTATACCAAGTTTAATTAAAGTTGGTTATTAATTAAAGTAATAAATACTAAGATCGCTTAGGTTAGGTAAGATCAGTAAGTAACCTAAACGAAGCGCCCCGCGGCAACAGCCGGCGTAGCTCTAGTAATACGGACTTTGTTTAATAAATCCTACAAGTAAGTAGTAGTAGTACTTTTAAGTAATTTCGATGTTGAAACCGTTGAAATTTCCAAATTTCCAAAGTCAGGCATGAATTTTTTTATTTTTTTTTCGTTAGTTAAAATTGCTTACTGTAAGTACTTATATTATTTTATAATACCGCACTGGTGAGTGTTAATACAATACCAACATGTACGAAACCATTAAACACAGAAATAAACAAAACAGGTCCTACTGAATTGAAATCACAAAGGCTTTTAATATCTCTTATACTCTTTCATACACCCGCTTATGACCTTACAGGATATTCTCTGATCCGCACCGATGCTAGAGGGCGATTGTAAATAAACTAAATCGTCACTGACCCAACAATAAATCCAACGTGGCGTGACGAGGGAATCTCGTATTTATAGCGAGTGGGGTAAGCGCTAGAACTCTGTAAATATATTGTCTAATTAGATTGTTCTTCATTGTTTAAGTACCTATTGATGTCCCACTATGCTACGCAAAAGTTTTTCTCCATTTTCACTTGCATGTATGTGCCTTATTTATATCTAGCGGCTCGCGTGGACCACACTTACCCCGTGACGAATTTCCAAAAAAAAATTCATAGAATTCATAGTGTTAGTAACACATCAAAAAAACATAGCCATATGGGTAAGTGCACCAGTGAACAGATAAGGAATTCCGAACTTTAGGGTCTCTTAGATAAAACAATAATTGTGTATGGTATTCCGAATTTATTGAAGAAGATTATAATGTCTCCATTTTTGAATGAAACTCATATTTTTAGAGATTTTGGATAATTAATGCAAAAGTACCCAAAACCACCAGTAAATGAACGAAAATCTCCAGTAAATTAACCATCTGAATTCCAATAAATGAACTACCAGCCGAATTAAGATATATAATATATTAAGATATCCGAAGTGGTTTAATTATAACATTCATTAATTTTATTAGTATATAAATTAAGGTTTAAAAAATAATTAAGTATTATGTTCACTGTCAAAGATACATCACACGTCACCCTGGCATAGAATAATAATAGACCCTGGGCAGTAAAGTTCCCAGGACACGGGTAACCCGAGCCGAGGTACCGTGCCTCATAGAGGCGCCCTCGGGTTGGTTTTTTTAGAGATAATCCAGGGGGGGGGGGGGGGTCGGAGACTCGCTTGCGAGATGCCATCCCCCGCCAGAACCCTCTGGGGAATTTCGGTCTCACGGCTTGAGGAACCTGTAAGTTTCTCGCCGCCCCTAAACAAGCCCGGTTACGCTGTAAAGGTCATCAGTCTACCACCGACAGCAAGCACACTCCAAAAAAAAAGGCAGTAAAGTTCTAAATTGGAAAAGTCTTAGAAATAGTAATTAGTATAATTTTAATAATATAAACATAGTAATAATAATAAAACAGATTTCAGTCTCATATTTTTAATTAAGTGGCAGCTCAAAATCACATCCTAATCCTACTAATATTATAAACACGAAAGTTTGTAAGTATGGATGGATATTTGTTACTCTTTCACGTTAAAACTACTGAATGGATTTGGATGAAATTCGGCATACAGATAGTTTATAACCTGGATTAACACATAGGATACTTTTTATCTCGATATTCCCACGGGAACGGAAACCACGCGGGTGAAACCGCAAGCGGCTGCTAGTAAGATATTAATTTGTTCGTTTTTAAAAATCACAAGCCTCCTATGAATGAACCTATAAAGTTACTATACCTAGCGGAATAGAGCAACAAACATGAGCTGTCAAACGAAACCGAAATAGGATGGCATTTGTGTATGTAAAAAATGCGTTCAGTGATTTACGTCATGTCGCTTTTCACATTAAAATCGATATCAATTAAGTATATTAATTACTAACAGTAATAGTATTAATATAACTAAAATAGGATGGAATGGGAAGATATCCACGATTTCACGTTTAATCCGAAAAATTCACAATACCCAAATTCTCAGCGTGCTAATGAGTGCTGACAAACAGTAGCCAAAAACAGTTATGTTATACGTCGCATCACGCATCTCTTTTTATCTCACAGTGTTGTTGCTAGTGATATCTTGCTCGCTCAGCCCTTTGTTGCTCTATTCCGCTAGGTAATCTAGGTATAGTAAACTTTATGGAATGAACCACAGTTTATTTTGCTTGTTTTCGTGGTCAATTATATTTTGTTTTTTTTTTTTTTTATAGCAGAAGGAGGCAAACGAGCAAGCGGGCCACCTGATGGAAAGTAATCACCGCCGCCCATGGACACCCGCAAAACCAGAGGAATCGCAGGCGCGTTGCCGGCCTTTAAGGAAGGAATAGGCTCGTTTCTTGGAGATCCCTAAGTCGTAACGGTCCGGAAATACCGCCGCCGAGAGCTGGTTCCGCAACACTGTAGTTCGAGGCGAGAAATTTCTTGAAAAACGCACAGTAGTAGACCGCCATCCATCAAGGTGATGTGGATGGAATGACAGTCGATTGCGTGTAGTGCGGTGAAGGAAATCAGCGGCAGGGATCAAGCCGAACAATTCCTCAGAACACTCCCCATGATATATACGGTACAATATACAGAGAGACGCAACGTCTCTCCGAAGAGCCAGTGGATGGAGCCGACCTGAAATAACCACGTCGTCGACAATTCGAGCAGCTCTGCGTTGAATGCGGTCAAATGGAAGGAGTTGGTATTGGGGTGCTCCAGCCCAGAGATGGGAGCAGTATTCCATATACGGCCTGACCTGTGCTTTATACAGTTGCAAACGGTGGGCCGGCGTGAAATACTGACCCGCTCTTTTAAGCACACCCAGCTTTTTCGAAGCTAATTTAGCTTTACCTTCCCAATGACCACGAAACTGAACGTCACTCGAAATATCGACGCCAAGGATTCCAATAGTTGGATTGGTATCAAGGGGAGCTCCCTTAAACTTCAAGGGTACGACGAAGTGATGTTTTTTCGCGGTAAATGCCCAAACTTGTGTTTTGGAGGGATTAAAGCGGACTAGGTTATGTCGGCCCCAATCCGAGTCATGACTTAACATGTTCTCGGTGTCAGTCACAAGTTTTTTCGGCTCTCGATGACGCTTTCCAGAGAAATATTAGCTCGCCCGGTGTAGAGCGTATCCCCAGTACTGTCGTCTGCATAGCAATGAATGCTGTTGTTATGCAGCATGTCATTAATACGCAGAAGAAATAGAGTAGGGGACAACACACACCCCTGCGGGACTCCAGCATTCACGGCCTTCATGTCGGAGCACGAACCGTCGACTGCGACTCTGATGCTACGCCCAGTGAGAAAGCTGGCAATCCATGAACATAATTTCTCAGGAAGCCCGTACGATGGAAGTTTAGAGAGAAGAGCCCTGTGCCATACACTGTCGAAGGCGTTCGCTACGTCCAAGCTAACTGCCAGGGCCTCCCCTTTACTCTCGACTGCCTCCGCCCATCGGTGAGTAAGAAACACTAAAAGATCACCAGCCGAACGACCGCGACGAAAACCATACTGGCGATCACAAGTAGCTGGTTCTCTTCTAGGTACCTTAAGAGCTGGCGGTTTGTAATGGACTCCATTACTTTTTAGAGTAAAGAGGTAATAGCTATTGGCCTGTAGTTGGACGGATCTGAGCTCGGGACGACGCCAGTAGTGTAAGAGAGCCGGAAAAGGCGCGTTAGAACTGGTGCCAATTCAGGAGCACACGTCCGAAGCACAATGGGTGGAACTGCATCAGGCCCACTCGCCTTGTGGATATCAAGGGAAAAAAGAGCCTTACGAACTGACCTTTGCAGGAACTGAACGTTTGGCATTGTACAAGCGCAATGCGGTATGGTTGGTGGAGAGTTTTCCCCATCGTCCAAGGTCGAGTTTGAAGCGAAAATAGAGCCCAAGAGATCGGCTTTCTCCTTTGCAGTATAGGCCAGGCAGTCATCGGTCTTGTGCAATGGTGGTAGGGACGGCTGACAAAAATTCCCTAAGATAGCTTTGGCGAGAGACCAGAACGCACGCGTCCCCGAAGGAAGGCGCACTAGCCTCTCGCCAATTCTACCTATGAATGATGACTTCGCCTTGGCAATGTCCTTCTTAAAGGATCTGGCGGCAAAGTTGTACTTCTTTCTGAGCGCACTGGTGTTTGGATCCTTTGATGACACCGCATTAGCCCAGGCTTGGTAATGTTGTCGCTTTTGGCGAGACGCCATTTTGCAGCAACGACCAAACCATGGTTGGGACTTGCCGCCAATAGAAACCACAGAGTTTGGAATGAAAAGTTCCATTCCCTGCAGTATCACATCAACAACAGAGTCAGCGGCGACATCAGAGTCATCCAGCGATTGATTCGAACTTCCTAAAATTTTAAATAAATGCATTCTATTAGATAAAGCAACCGGTATACTATCCCGTGACATAATTTTCTTTTCACTAGACCACATAAAACGTCTACAAAGTTAATATCAAAACACTATGACTTACCCGACTTCTTAATACGGACCCATATAGTCACCTTGGACATTCTGACACTTGGCCTAACATACCCCGGAGTCAAACCACAAAACACCATCGAGCGTCCGCTTTGGACCTTCGCCATTTTAGGACTACGGATCTCAGGCTCATTCCTGTTTGACCAGTTGACGTAAAAATGTGTTGCAATTGCAACTTTAAAAAAAATGGTTAGTTTAGTTAAAAAACGCGGATTTCGAATTATTTAGAAAAATCGACGTTTTGTTCATTCATTGGAGAGGTTGAATCACTAGTGCACTTTATAGGTGCTACCGTTCTGAAGTGATGCGGAAACAAATATTCGTGGTAGGTAATTAATTTTTATTTATATGTATTAACACCTTCCTAGTCTCTGTTTAAACCTAATACCGGATGGTATGTTATTAAAGTTGATAAAATCCTCTCCTTTGTCAATCACTGTACAAAAAGAAAAAATATCACTAGATACTTAATCATGTTAGAAGTCATTGGTAAGTAAGATCGCTTTACATATTACGTAAGAGCTATTCTATAAACCCATTTTGCTGTACGTTAACTCTATAGATTAGACTCTTTAGATTTTTAAACTGTGTAGTTTCCCTTTCTTGTCGAACCAAGAATGGATAAGTACCTACTTGTTGCTAGCTGACATCTGAGATATTTTGCTGCAGATGACGATCACATGTTGTACTATAAACATACACCAGACTAATCAGATTAGCATAATATTATGATGATAGAAACACTTCTTTGGCATTGTAAAATGTTTTATATATTTTCCCGTAGTAGGTAATATTCTTCTTATTATTACTTAGTACTGTCCTTATAGTAGTTTTTATTATGACTCTACTGCAATAAACAATGACAAACTGTACTTTAGCGGTCGTTCTCAGATTGCATAAAAAAACAATTTCTTTGTTCCTTTTTAAAGTGAAGTGAATCCAATTTGTTGTTTTTTTTTATTAAAGAGCTTGATAGCGTTGCGGCTTGCGGCTACCGTGTTCGGGTGGCGCTGATGATCATGACAAATTGAATGTGTTCTCTGTATGTAGCGTTTAAGAAGGTTTACGCATTTCGGTTTCCCATACAAACTTTCAAGTTGAAATTTTTAAAAACCAATAAATTTTAATAAAACTTTGCATGCTTAAGTAAAACACTGGGATCTAAATAGTTTTTTTGAAAACATTTAAAAAAAATGTATATTTAACTGAGTAATCGCGATTTTAAACATTCTATAATGAACTTTAAATTGCAATAACTCAGCTAAATAAACGTTTTTTAATAATGTTTTCAACAAGCTATTTAGATCTCTGTATTTTCCTTTAGCATGAAAAGAGTTTCATCAAAATCGACTTAATGACTTTAAAAAATTTCGACTTGAAAGTTTATATGGGAAACCGAAATGCGTAAACCCTCTTAGGGTGGATTCGACCAAACTGGAATAAGACGAATCAGACTTACTCCGAGATTAGTCCATACAAATTCGCCGTTTAATCTAGGTATAAGACCTTATTCCAGTTTGGTTATTTCATTTGGTTTAGCTCAAGTAACATTAGTGGATTAAGTGGATGCAAAGAGATTTCATATAGTACCTAATTTTATGTCTTTGGGTGAATTTTCCTTTACTAAAACACTTAATAATCTTATAAGATAATTCGTCATTACGTAAATAAAAGAATAAAAGCTTGTCTCCCTATGATAAAGCGAAACTTCCAGCCTTTTAATAGCATGTAAAACCTTATTCTGCGGAATTGGCCGCAGGTAACCCGACAAAGGAATACCGCACAATAGGTCTCGAATTCTCAACTGAGTGGGGTTTCAACCAACCCTCGGGAAATGAGTTACGAATGCAGTACCGACGCCAGTTTAGTACTGACTGACTGTCTGCACCGCTCCAATTAGAATCTAACAACTGAGACTAACACTTTGAATCTTAAGTTACGAAAAAGACGGTTGACATTAGTCAAAGGGTAACATGAACTCTTAGGACCTTTTAATGCTGCACCGTGTGTCGTATTATATTTATGTTGAAGAGGGAATGCAATATAATCCGGCTCGAAGGACCATATCTCACAGTTCCCTTTGAGATGTAATAACACATTGTTGTTGCATTTTTGAAAGAAATAAAGGTAATGGTGCGTATTTGAATCAGGGTTGTGTAAGTAACAACAATTTAAGCTAGTGTAAAGGCTCTTGCTGAGTTTCCTACTCAGTACAAGGTCTCATATCGCTAAACTAACAACTGTTGCGTAAAATTATATATAAGTATATACAATATGTCCAGGGATGTAGTTATAAAACTTTAGGAGCAGTATCTACAATATATTTCATCGACGAAAATACCCCTTATGGGGTCAATTCGAAAACCCCACAAGACTGCAGAGACTATATATTGGTTTTATTTTACCAAAAGTCGCCCAACTCGTAAATTTAACGGCGGCGGCGGCGGCGGCGGTTTGAGTTCTACGTCGTGTAGGGGCTCGATTTTGGTGTTTTTTTTAAGGTGTAGGGTAATATTCCAATAAAAACACGCTATCAAATAACTCCTTTTTTAATTGCCGAATGGAGAACGTATTTTTGTTTACAGTTTGTTGTGCGCATTCGGACACTTTTTAAACAACAATAACAAAACACAATTAACCCCCTTATAAGGGGTATTTTCGATGATGAAATATATTGTAGATAGGTACTGTTCCTAAAGTTTTATTACTACATCCCTGGACAAATATGTACAATAGTATACATACACAGATCACGCCCACTTCCCGGAAAGGTAGGCAAAGAGCGTTGCCTGATATTTTATTGTCAAGTCGGGATTTTGAAACTTTTTGAGTGAAAAAAGCGGGATTCTTTCGTCGAAAGCGGGATATAGTAAAAAATCCGTAGAAGATTTTAAATATATTTGTCTTTTTATTGGATTTTTAAATTACGTTAACGTGACAATAGATAGCAAAAAAGGCCATAGAAAATGTATTTTATTAAAGTTATATTTTCTGTGGCTCCATGGCCGCGCTTCTTCAGCACGCTGCACGCGCGACCGAGTTATCCCCGAAAAGCGGGACTGAGCCTTTCCCGCGCGGGACTTTTAATTTTGCTTAAAAAATCGGGACGTCCCGCCAAAAACGAGATTTTCCATTTGCTACGATCCCGATCCCGACACACATCTTTTGCTTCGCTTACTCTCAACGTATGAGTACATATTTCAAACATGCTCGTCGGATTAGGGGTTTTTCTTTGAACAATCTTAATAAAATCCTGCATTTCTATGAATCATGCTTTTTTATTCATTCTACATAATTTTTGCCCGCATGTTACCGTACGTTTACCTAGAACCTCAGTGCACAGATAAACTACCGTTGTTTTTTGTGTGGGGTGCTTTGATGTTCATTTGCTGTCTGTACCGAGCTCCCAACGTCGAAGTTGGGAACTAATTTACAGTTTCCACCTCTGTAAAAGGCGCTTTGACTGTGTAATTCCCGCTTGTATTATATAAACCTAGGAACTGGCTCATTCATTGCAAGAGTATGGTGTAGGTAATTAATCAGTTTTCTCAAAAACACAAGACATACCTGTTCCTTACCACAGAATAACTAATAGTACTACCGTAACGTACCTGTCTAATGTAAACATTAAAACAAATATATTTACCTACAACTTAGCTTAAAAAAACTCTGCCTAATATTTCTTAACCAAGCTTGTAAAAACCTTGTTCATGCAAGGCGTCTGTCGTTCTGTACTGAAATTGCATTCCTTCTTTATATAGTTACATACATACTTAAAGTCACGACTACATTGTCCCGAAAGGGTTACTCAGTGACTGGGCAATGAGGACTGCAACAGCAGTCCGCTGCCATAGTCCACGTTTCACCAATTAGCGACTGCACATGTGCTCAGCGTGACAGGTGGTGAGCCCATCGCCGCTCTATGCTGTTGGATGTATGTGCATTCTTTTAGTCCGTTAGTCGCCTTTTACGACACCCAAGGGAAGGTTGTATTCTTTTAATGAGCCGCTACGCGACACGGTTTCTCTAGTTTAATAATTTTAAACATAATTAAAAAAATACTACTAACTCATTTCTTCTTTTTGGGTTGAAATTATTGAAACAGTAGTACTTAATTGACAAATACTGATGAGGGCGACATTATAATGTCGAAATAATTAATATCAACCCAAAAAGAAGAACTGAGTTAGTAGTATTTTTTAGTAGCAGACATTAATAAAAATATCAACGTCCTCCAAAATCTTCAAAGACACACGTTACACGATAGATAGTTTTGAGTCATTGCGAAGCTACACGATTTCTTTATTTTTAAACGAAGATTTGTTTTCTAGAAACCGTTCGCGCATTTAAATACTCTCTAGAAATTTTTATTTATTGCGCGCTAAACAAAAGATCACACTGTCAATTGCAAAACTAAGGTCATACAAAATACCACACTGTCAACCGCAATACCAAGGTCGTTCAAAGACGTATCACTTTCACACTTAATAAATACTGAAGACTTCGAATATAATGAAGAAGGTTTGGTCAGTGCTAAAACAGACTATATTTTGTGAAAGAACGTCATTTTTTTTTGGGCCTTTTCTGAAAGTGCCGGCCAACAAAATAAAATGGTACGTATTGTTAGAACTAGCCATTTGGAGAAATAGTTAATATGCCACAAAAGTTGTAGAATTGCTCCGAGCCAAGTAATACAAGTTCGAAGATTCATCATTTTCATACATTTATTGATTCCTAATTTTTTTTGTATGAACGGAACAGATGATGACCCCACAGCTTTTGCGCTGCAATGACAATTGCTTCAGATCATTAGTTCTAGCAATATCTATCATTATTTTATGTTTCCCAGTCCCAGCACTCTCAGAAATCAATAAATGTATGAAAATGATGAATCATCGAACTTGTATAACTTGACTCAGAGCAATCATACAACTTTTGTGCCATATTAACTATTACTCCAAATGGCTAGTCCTAACAATATGTACTATTTTTTTTTTGTTGGCCGGCACTTTCAGAAAAGGCTCAAAAATGTATGGAGCCTGAATGATCTCCTTTCGTAAATGTTAAAAGTAAGATGATTTGAAAGTAAACCATAATAAAATGTACTTATTGTTAAGCATGATCAGAAACCATATTCCAATCACGAACGTGAACATGATATCGCTAATTGTTATCTTATTAGGTTTGTCAGTTTGCATTTTCCAGTACTTATTCATGTAAAATAAACAAGGTCGGCCCGAATACACTAAATTGTGCCATGCCGAAGTTCATTGATGCATCACTACTAGTAAACCGATCTCTATATAAAATTATCGTATATTTGATGACAGCCCGTGACAGATTAATATTTAACGTTGAACACATTAATTCCAGCAGAATAATCCACAAAGTGAGATCAAATACAGCTTAGCAAATGATCCATGCTCATAATGCGATGGTTTACATACACAAGAGGGATATACCTTATAAGTAAATATTAACATGTGTTCCTGAGCGAGGTATGAAACACAAACATGAGAACACTTTTGTTTGAGTTGAATTATTTATTAATTTAGGTGTATCGCTATATGTGTGTAGGTATAGAAATGCTTCTAAATCTCCGCATAATAGAATCGACTCTAATGGAATGGCCCGACTGACTTAAATCTTCCTTGAATTAAATAAATGTTTATAAACTTTTAATATATATATCAAGTTTTATTACTTGGTCAACAGTTTATAGTCTCTGGGCAGTTTGGGTACCACATTCGGCCAGTGTTATGGGTTAGGGCCCCATGTGGGTAAGGCAGTAAATATTCACACTTTTTAATCAAATTACTCATAAACTACATTTAAAGAAAATGTACTTAATAATTTATAATAAAGGAACTCTAATTATCTTTTGTAGCTCTCTAGACCTTATATTTTTATTTCAAAATTAAAATACTCCGTATAGTTTAATAACTAGAGTGAGTTCAATTCGTCCAGTCCTCCAAATTATGCAAAAAACTTGTTGTCTTTTTAATGCATCCAAGCACTCGTAAATAAAAAACTTGTGTTTTTTGTATTGTAAATGAAATATACAAGAACTAAGTAACATAAATAACCTAAGATTAAGCAACTCAATTGTAGTTTTGATTTATAACAAGGGGATTTCATGAATTTATCGTTATCTTTGTCCACGTATTTTTGCTTATACTCGTAAGTTACAATTTTGTATGTTAGGTACCACAATTTTACCTGTAAATAATGTAAAGCTTTCGTAGTAACATTTTGTATTGACTTTGGCAACACTGATTAACTATACGAACGAATCTCTATTATTACGACTGAAGGACTTGTAGCGAAATAAATTTTAAAAAAAAATACGAACGAATCAAAAAAAAAGGTGCATTTTGTTGTCTGCGGACTCGAGCAAAGTGCACGCATTGTGTTTCGTCAGAAGTTTTTATAGTGAATTTCGACGATATCAAAGTTAAATAACAGTTTTTAAAACACATATTTCATATAAAAACATCCATAAATGAATAAGGAATGCGCGATGTGGGTTTTTGTCTTAATTCCGGCTAGAATTATTGATTTATTAGTTATTACCTAAAAATCTCGTTGCTACTTTAATACTTCAATGTTACCGGTAACGTTGGTCGTAACGTTGAAGTGTTGTAAAGATTCATACATATTGTAAAATTTATAGTAAGTATTTGTTTTATTCTTTTGGTAACCAACACAATAAAATTGATAGTGCTGTTGATTCCTTGATGGACTTCATGGATGAAAATTCATTACTTTTTGTGTATTGGCTAACATAAGTAACTTCGTTTTAATAGCTTTCCGCCCAGCTTTAGCCGTACAAATAAATTTTTTATTACTATAATTTAGTTTGTTGCTTGTTGATAAAATACCTAATATTTTTGGTCGTCTGAAGTTTTATAAAAAGAATAACTGTGGTTTTTTGTTTGCTTAGTTTGAATAAAAATACTAATTTTATTGTTTTCTGTGTACCGCTTGAATATTAAAAGTTTTAGACAATTAAAAATAATGTTGTGTTTTTGTTTTACTTGGTTTTGACAGAAGACTAATTTTGATTGTTTTTTATGTGTTATAAAACTTTTAAAAGATTTAAAATTGTTGTTTTAAGAAAAGACTAACTTTGATAAAAGTATTGGGTTTATTTTATTAATTTTTTAATTGCTGCTAACACTGTCACTATCTTACAAGACTGTTTGTTATTATCCATGCAATGTGCATCTAGTTTAAAGGTCTAACACAAAATATGCAGTATGAAATCGGCCTTACATACTTTACTACGAGTAGGTAGTTACTTTCGTGTTACTTTTACGTTACCGTAACATAGGAGTATCTATGTTACTCTGTGTTACTAAGTAGCAAAATTTACGGCCTCATCCATGTGCTGTTGTCCACCGAATACTAATCAAATACAATACACTGTCATCCCGAGAGAATAAACAAGGTCGGTCCGAGAATACTACCTTGTGGTATACCGAAGCTCACTGATTTATCGCGTTTATTAATACAGATATAGACTTCCTAATTTTTGATGACAGCTCGTTGGAGACGTTAGCATGCTTACTTTCGCATCATGTTTTAAATTTATGTGTTTGTAAAAATGATATAAGAAAACAGAATCGAAGATTGCTTAAAGAACTGCAAACGTTAATCATGAAGCAATAGGTACTGCATTGCGTTTCTCGTTCGAAGTGGTTGTGCATGTTAACTGCAATTCGACTAAGCTGGAAGAGAGCGGATTTTAAAGATGTACGAACGAAGTGTACAATATTACAAAACAAAAAGAATATAGATAATCAGAAACATTTAATTTTGTAAAATGAATGTTTCACAGCTGGACTCAAGTCTTCTGTTTTATCATCGTGAATAACACACGGGGAGATAATTTAGTCTGCTGGAGATAATGCGGATACCGATCAGAATATCTAAATATCTGTGGAATCATCTAATCCCTGTGGGTTAGATATAGAAATCATTAATTCGAAGCTAAAGTCTAAACCAGATTGAGAGCTTTAAGCTTCGCAAGCAAAACTTTTATAGGTCTTTTTTAGGTCATCCCTTAAACCATTATTCCGCTTAAAGTCCATCAATATACGGTTAATGTCCCATTTCATTTGATGTCTTATTTTCAATAGGAATTATTTGTTATTTTTGTGTAACCTATTTTTAAGGGTCATTGACATAATAGACATACCGTAGACAAGATTTCCTTACTTACAAAATGTGCGTCAGCATTGTTTTTATCATTATCATCATCACCATCATCATTATAGACCTCTTATCTAAAAGAGGATTAAAACAGCTTCCGATTGTGAGGTTTGATTGTGGGTTGTTTGTTTGTTTATACTCGTAGTAGAGTACTATTTGACTATTACAGGATTTCGTCGTATTTTAAACGAACGTAAGAACTTAAGGCATATTATCACATTATTGGCCTTCAGGTACTTTTATATCTTACAACAACATCACATTTACAGATAATATAAAGTACCTAGACCAATTTGATGGATCTAGTTTAGTAATTAGCGTTCAAGATGCGACACTTCATAATAAATAAAAAAATTAACTCAGGACCTAGCTTACCTACTACCTTGTTTAACAACCTAGCTTACCTACTACGATACTAAACTTCTACTTGTAAGTATTATTTTATAAACGCAGAAAACTGACAAGAGGCACAGTTGAACCTCCCGTACTTTATGCGAAACAAAAGAGCGGCAGTTTTGAACGAAGCCGTTTTCCGTGCAGCCCGCCATGACACTTCCTCGCGCTCGCTTATTCAGAAACCGTCGGTCGTCGCCATGATGCCTTTTGTTTCCTTTGAGCGGCAAACAGTAGTAGCAATAAACAGTATGCGCCTGCCAACGCTTGACATTTTTATCTACCTTGAAAAGTGTGTTCAGTAAAACAACATTCTCTGTATGGCCTACTGCTCTCTTAACTTGAACTTATGTACTCTATGCTAATGAGACACTAATTCGCGTAGGTAACGAAAGTTTTAAATACTTATTTGTAAAGCTTTTACCCAAATTTATTAAATCAAAGTTTGACTACTACAAAACCAGTTGTATACAAAATTGTTTAAGTATTGTGATTTGACAGCACCAAGCAAGTTCATTGACCCCACATCGTAAAAAGTTTTGACAATTTATTTCCTTTTATTGTTATGCTAAAAAGGTCTATAGATATGCAAAACCAAATTCGAATACTTGTATTGTGTAACCTGGAAAAGCATTTAACAAGGCAAACAGAGTGTTAAATAAATAATGGGAAAATGCTGCGGCGAACCAAATAAAGATCATTCATACAGAAATTGAATCACGACGCCATATTTAACTGGCGAAGTTAAATCGTTCAAAGTCAACATTGAAACAAAAATACGTTTGGGGCTATATTGGTACATACATACTTACTATATCAAACATAGCGGGTGCTCTTACTTAGCGGCAAAAATGTCAATATGTCAAATAAGTATTCTTGCTTGGTTATGCTGTATTGCATGCATGCATGTATTAATAAGCCAATGCCAATGCTAAGCAAAAATGCCTTGAGGACAATCCAATGTAGTGGACTGTCTCTATTTACACGATGCCAATATTGGACTGGCTTATTAGATTGTCTCAAGTATTGGCTCCGTGTAAATCCAGCATTATGGTGCAAAATAACACTGGCTTATTGTATTCCATGTTTATTTATTTATTACCATTGTTTCACGCCAACATTCCGTGAGAGGGTGGGTATTACGCCGGGCGAGCCGGCCTGCGGCCTAATTCGTGCTACAACGCAGCGTGGTTCTACCACTCAAAATAGTTGAATAATAAGTAAAAAATAAGAACTTTTTATTCCATTATGTTTAATTCAATTCAATTTCTATTTAATTTCTATAGCGGTATTTTAATATAATTTTTTTGTTGCGTATATTTATTGTCAATAAATTTTTCGTCTTAATTAAATTTATATTTTATGTCGAAATTTAAAATTTTAGATTAAGTATTTAGTGTGCCAATTGCGTGCGGTCTTTTTAAAACAAATTATACATAGTTGGAAAAGTATTTTTGTATAGAATTACAATAACGCGGCGCTAGTCTTGATTCGTTGTCCAATCAGAGTAATCTTACCTTGAAAGTTCTTTATTTTTAAGGAGTTTTTCGTCACTATTATAAAAAGCCACGCATCTTCAACTTTAACCGGTTTATTAGGGGCCGTCCATTAATCACGTGAGGCTTGAAAGGAGGGGAGGGGGTTCGGCAAAAATCACGAAATATCACAAGGGGGGAGGGGGGGTGTAGCAAAATATCACGTGTATTTATTTTTTAGTCAAACGCGCGACTTCTAAACCCAAAGCGGCGTGTAGTGTGATCTTGACTCGCCGTAAAAAAAACAACCTGCAACCTTTCCTGTCTAAAATTTTTTATTATGGTCCTTCATTTTCTGGAATAAAATTAGATTAAACTTTATACCTGTATTTAAAGAATTATCTTAAAATTAAAAGTAAAAAACCTTTTTAAAAAACAAGCTTTTATTTAAGTGCGTTAAAAAGAAAAAAATAAACTTTTATTAACAACTTATAACGTCATTCATTACACAATTTATATGATATACTTAAAAGGTTGTCGCGAGATTTAAGTACTCGTATTTTCTTGGATTGAAAATTTTTATAGTTTCACATTTCACATCAAGGTATTTAATTTACTTGTTTATTTAAACATAAGTATATAGCACTTAATTATATAGTTAATCTCGCCACAACCTTTTATATAATATAAATTGAGTAACGACGTTAGAAGTTGTTAGTAAAAGTTTGTTTTTTCTTTTTAGCGCATTTAAATATAAGCTTGTTTTTTAACTTTTAATTTATTTTTTACTTTTTAGTTATCCCTGGACACGTTTTTATCTGTTCTTCTCACTGAACGTGTAGGTATACAGAATTTATTCACGTCTACCAAACCACCACCACTCACCACCCATGAAAAACGGTCTACCCATTAAGACGAATAAAACTCGACACGGTTGTGTCGCTTAATTACTGAGTTCCTATGGCCACCTTCCAGCTCCATCAACAGACCCTGGTCACCATCTAGCACTAAAGTACCTACTCGTCAATACGAATCAAACGAGCTGAGACCTGATGGGGTTGCGTCGTTTCTTTACGTAGTTCCTATGACCACCTTCCAGCTCCATCATCAGGCCCTGGTTACCATTGAAAGACAAACTACTCGTCAAGACGATTCAAACGAGCCCAAACTCGATGAGGTTGTGTCGTTTCATTGTGAAGTTCATATGGCCACCTTCCAGCTCCATCATCAGATCAGCACCATGTCATCATAATATTGCATTGTCACACAATTTACACATGTATGATTCTTTATTCAATTTATTTTGAACTTTACCACCAAGGTATCATAAGATCAACATCGATTTGACAGTTTTGGAAATGTGTCTACACTAACTTTCGAACAAGTACATAGCGGTCAACTGGTCGGCAAACGGCGAGTGCCGGACGACCTACATAACTAAACAAAATTAAGGTTTATAACCGTGATCCTTTGTGGAGTCCATTTGGTCCCTTTGTGGCGCCCAATATTCCCACTATACGACATGTGGCTGACGATTGGTGCTACTATTTCACTTGACAGGGTAACCTCGTTCCCTTGGTGATTTCTACTTTACCACGAGACGCGAGACGCGAGTGTCTAAAGTATTCCTCGGATTATTTTTTTATTAGGTAACTACGAGCCTCTATTCGATGATGCTTTTTTAAAGCTTTATAAGCCGGTTTAGATTTTGCTAGTAGAAACTTCATTTGTCTAGTTGTATTTTAACAGGGTGTTTGGCAATATGTATTTTTACAGTTCGAACCCGTTTTTAGTTAAATTGCATTTTCACTAGTTAAAACTAGTTTTTTACTAAAAGCCTTTGTTACAACTAGAATCGTATCATGTCATCTCTTTTTATGCAGGTGACATTTTAGGTTAATCAGATGGATTAGTTTTATCCAAACATTGAAAAAAAACTGAGCTTCAAACGGGTGCAGCCGCAGGCAGAGGCTAGCTATAAATTACGTTAGCTAGTAACGTTAGCATCAGTTCGCAATAAATTTTTATGGCTACGTTAAAATGGGATTCACATGTCTATTAAACTGTTATAGACATTGAGCATGTATCTTAAAGACTATGTGTAGCTATGTGAATTTGTTTCAACTATCGTGCATCCACACCGCAGTTACTTTTATAGAAGCAACATTTCGCAACATGATAACATTCAGTAATCTTCAAACCAAATCAAATGTTTCCTTCCACGTGTTATAAAATGTTGCTCCAAAAAAGTAACTGCAGTGTGAATGCACCGTTATGCACTAGCTGATCCGACAGACGTCCTGTCCAAATTTGAATGATACCTATACAAAAAAGACATTAAGTTTTTCATAATTTAGTAAATATTCCGGGAATTTTTTGAAACTTTTCTTAGAAAAAATATTTAAATCCGTTCACTACTGGGGCGCTTCTAACTCACAGCATTTCTTTTTTATTTTTATAGATTTTACGTGTTTTATCGTTAACAATATTACATTTTAAGTGATAACCAATGATTGGTTATAGCATCATTTATAAATGATGATTTGGAGAGTTATATCGATTTTCCTTTCCACATGAACAATCACACATCACACATGAGCCATAACCCCCCAACCTGGCTTAATGTGGGTTAAGGGGTTTAAATGACGTCTTCTCACAACAAAAATTGACCCACATATTAACGTGCCTTTCGAGATAAACACCACAATGTCATTAGGCAAAATCGCGTATCGCAAAATCAAAGCACCATCTAGGTAAGTACTCAAGTACATCAATTTAGTCACGTCCCTGGAACACGTGATCCGGTGATATTTCACGGGGCACCTTCCATTCGATCATTAGCCACGCGATTCACTCAGCGAAATGAATTCGATACATCAAATTTGCTACCCCCGTCAAATTACACTCATGTATACAATTCTATACACTCATGAGTACCTATGTAGCTTTTGTCACGCACACTGGGCCTTTAATAAATAAGACTGTAAGTATATGTACAGAAAACTGCTTGACCACGACTTGATATCACCATACAAACCTACGCACGGATGTAGAATGTATGGAAACTTTTGCATAAAATGTAATGTAACATTTGATCACAGCTTCTGTTCTTCGCGCTCGTGCAACCGGAGTAGTTAGTATGACACGGTACTAAAGTATTTTATCTTATCTTAGTGGGGTCTCCAGAAGTCTCCCTCTCACAGTCAGTAAGCACGTCGATCGATTTCAATATTTTGCCAATCCCCTCCTATCACCCTGCCTCCTCAGTAAAAATGACTGCCAAAAGCTACTTTAAGGTTATAAATTAATATACTGAGGCACTGTACCGCTGCCGACGTCCCTGGGAATAGAAGTTGCGGCTGACCACAGAGGCGGTTAAAGCTTTATTAACAAACATAAAATATTGATATCATCACGTAAAATAAAATTAACAAATAAATCGAGTAAACACATTTACGCCGACTGCATATGATCAAACCTCTACATTTATGATTTCGGCTGCGTACTAATAAAATCTTTGGACGTATCTCAACGAGATTATTAGTACCAACGAGTTGTATGGCAGCGAAACGTGGGCTGTGACCAAGAAGAACGTCCAAACCATTCAAGTTGCCGAAATGAAAATGCTGAGATTGATGTGTGGTTTAACCAGGCTCGATAAAATTCGAAATAAGTACGTGCGAGAAAGTTTCGACGTAGTCACATTGCATTACCGACAAGATGCAGGAGAGTAGGCTGCGATGGTATAGGCACGTAAAGAGGAGGCCACCCGCCCGACTACGTCGGAAATCGGGCACTGCATCTTTCACTCCCAGGTCGAAAATCAAGAGGTAGACCCAAGACAAGATGGAAAGACGTAGAGTCAAAGGATATGAGGGAGCATCAAGATTCTGATTCTGACGTCGAGGACAGAGCGAAGTGGAGAAGAAAAGTTAGGAAAGCTGACCCAACCACCATGTGGGATACGTAGCTTGGAAGAGAGAGAAGAGAGAGAGAGAGTATCTCAACTAGAAAATTGCAAGTCTCGATTATGTTAACACATTTCACAACAAATTTCTAAACACGTCTACGTGCAAATCAGTGACGTTGCGCAGATCTTGCAAGTTAAGCAAACTTCGTAATGCTCAATCACCGGATAGGTGACCAAATTAAAGTATCTCGAGCTCCTCCGTGCATCGGAAGGCACGCCCCCCTATCTCTCGTTTGCCACTTGACTTAGTGGCAAACGCTTGACCCCTGTCTATTCGTAACTCGTCAACAATGCTATATTTTCCACTAACAATTGGCACAGTACACAACAGTGTGCAGAAGGAGGCAAACGAGCAGGCGGGTCACCTGATGGAGAGTAATCACCGCCGCCCATACACGCCCGCAAAACCAGAGGAATCGCAGACGAATTACCGGCCTTTAAAGAAGAAATAGGTTTAAGGAAAGAATAGGAATTGTGAGGGGGGGAAGGGCATCCGGAACCCTTACTGGCCGGACGAAACACACAGCACCAAGTGCCATTATTTCACGCCGAATATTCGTGAGGTGGTATTACCCCGGGCGAGCCGGCCCAATGCGCTGCAACGCAGCGTGGCTCTACTACTCAGTCAGTCATTTAGCACCACCCAGGGGTCACGTGTAGGGTCTCAAGGGTAAACCTACGGACGCGAGTAACTTTATTAACCATTGTACGAACAATTACGAATATACAGGGGTGGAGCGTTTGCGACTTTGTCTAGGGGAGCTGCTCGGCCTGATGTTCAGCCTCAGTTTTATACGCTACATAAGCGAAGCGTCTGCCAGGCGTCTTGCTATTACACCAAACTCTTCCGTATGCACAAAGAATAAGCAAATAATAAAATATGTAAACGGCCACCTTGAACCGGCTCTTGTATATCCTAACGTGTTTAGGTAAGCGGCCGGCTGCCGGCGTAAACACACACTGATTTATACGGCCCGTTTTATAACGTTACAGTCACTGCAGTAAACTCGATCTTTGATGGGAAGCGCATTATACTAGCCAAAGAGGAAATTAATATATTACGATACTAGCTGTGCTAGCGGGTAGCGGCCCGCCCGCGCCTTCGTGCACGCTTACTCAGAAACACTGTCATACTTAAACCATTTTGTACAAGATATCTGCAAATTATAAACAAAAACCATCCTCAGTTGTCGCTTTTACTATTAGTGAAAACTGCATAAAAATCCATTGCGTGGTTTAGACAAGAAAGCGGAGCCACAGACACAAGAAAACGGCAACTTACTTCATAAGTAATAGTATGTAATGATAAAACGGCAACTTTATTTCTTATTATGTAATGACAAGTGGCCGCTCGCGGTTTCACCAGCGTGGTTCCCGTTCCCGTGGGAATATCTAGATAAAAAGTATCCTGTGTTAATCCAGGTTATAAACTATCTGTATGCCGAATGTCATCCAAATCCTTTCAGTAGTTTTTACGTGAAAGAGTAACAAACATCCATCCATACGTTCCCGTGGGAATATCGGGATAAAAAGTATCTATCTATATGCCGAATTTCATCCAAATCCATTTAGTAGTTTTTACGTGAAAGAGTAACAAATATCCATACATACTTACAAACTTTCGCGTTTATAATATTAGTAGGATAACACGGAATGCTGGAAGTGTGTTAGTTCGTCTTAATAAGTTCAAGAATTTTTGTAACACAGCATTCATTACTTACTGTAATTTTTTTTGGTATTTTTTAATGTTGTTATATGAAGAGCTTTCTGGTGGCGGCTCTTAAAAGAATAATACCAACCCATCTCTCTTGAGTGTCGTAAAAGGCGACTAACGGAATAAATACTGTGCAGTCGTTAGACCGTTAGTCGCCTTTGTGTTCATACAACAACCGGATAGAGATATCCTACTAATATTATAAACGCGAAAGTTGGTAGGTAAGTATGTATGGATGTTTGTTACTCTTTCACGTAAAAACTACTCAATGGATTTGGATGAAATTCGGCATACAGATAGTTTATAACCTGGATAACACATAGGATACTTTTATCCAAATATTCCCACGGGAACGGGAACCACGCGGGTGAAACCGCGAGCGGCCGCTAGTAAAACATAATTTGAGAATAATTGTGTCAGGTTCATACATAACATTAGTATACTTAGATATCTACCTACTCTTGATTTAAAAACCCATCCTGTATTTTATTATTAAATTAAACTTATAATTAAACTATTACCGCTATCACTTCATTAAATATACATGTAACGTGAACTCTTTATTTTATTGTGTACGTACGCGTATACCGAAACCGAATTAGGTATTTTATCAAAAGCCCGACTCCGCTGTTACACTGCAACGCGATTACAGCCGAGTGTGCGCCTAGTGACAGCAGCCTCGCCACTTGAGTTTAGTTCTCTTATCGGCTATTGTCATACGTTCATACAGTCTTAATATAACTGTATTTTATTTATATTACTAAGTACACATCTTTAGTAGATATTACCCCCTGTCAATGTAGCTTATCATTGTGAATCTTACTGTCTAGATTATAGAGATGTGAATGAATGTGTATTTTAATGAGGTGTGTTGTTATTTACAATAGCGTAAACGTATGTGTTGAAACAAGAATACTTGTGTGTCAATGTCAAGTGCGATACAGCCGAATACCGGATTTGTACAGAAGCGTATGTATTTTAGTTGGCTTTTTTATTAAGTAAATTAGATAAGTTATATTTTTGTTGAACTAGATTTGTTTCCCGTTTAAAGATTGATTCTTATAGGGTGTTTGGGAGCGGTAAACACGAGGGCATACTGGCCCAGTTTTTAAAAATGAATGCTGCTCCGCTGTACTTGAAACTAATGAAAATTTGTGGGGGCTTCATTCAAAAAGCACTATAAGCCGCGTTCATCCCAGTTCAGTTGTTGTCGTAAGATGGAATTCGATAAACTCGCAACGCAAACTAACTACATTGAACCAACGTAGCTAGTTGTGGCCAGATATTCTCATGGGTAACTAGGTTGCATGTACCTTCCTGATAAACACTATTTAAGCATTATTTTTTTGTTAAAAACTTTTTTGTCAACGTCTCACAAACTTCATTTTGAATTTGAGTAAAAGGGACAAAACAATGTTTAACTAAATAATGTTTAAAAAGTGATGGCCCATATTGTTCACGTGAGGACTGTTTCTAGCGGGCAGTGAGCGTTTTCAAGATAATGTTGGTTGATATTTGTATAAGTATCCTTTATCCGCCTACGCCTAATTTTCATTAAATAATATTATATCAGGTTTAATAGTATTTTGTATAATAATAAGTAATTTAAAAATTAAGGTAAGTAATAAATAATATACTTAATAAAATAAAACGTCTAAAAACCAGCCTATCAGATAATTAGTTAATTATAGCAAATAATTATTTGTCTATGGTTACATTACAGCGATCGTAACTAGAAATCACAGTCGCAGCTCTACCGAAACGCTCATTGGCTTACATGAAACTATATTTATTATTGAGGCCTATTTACATGACGGCTATGTTTCGTAATAACCATCACTTGTAATGGGTTATTTGCGTAATAGGTAGCTTGTTATAGGCGGGAATCACAAATGGCTGCACCATTTTCAATATAGGGTTGAAAAAATAGACCGTAGTTGGAGGAAAAGTACCCTTAATATTGTTTACTGAAAGGAAACATTCCTTTATTTTCATAAATAATTAAAACTGCATATAACGATTTTTGAAAAATCACCTGCTTGAGCCGGGAATCGAACCGGTGAAATGTTTAAAAAAACATCCTGTATTTTTTTTTTATTTTGACTCGTCATAGTGACTGCATCCTGCCGATTCCTGCCTGATGGTAAGCAGCCGATGCAGTCCAAAATGATGTAATTTATGATACCAACCGAAAGAGTCATTCATAAGGATCAATTTCTTTTACTTAAATTAAAGAAAGACTAAGTAAAATATTATTTTTATTGATAGGCTTACTCACTATCTAAAGAAAATGTTCACTTGACTTATGAATTTGCTCAAAATGAGACCCACTTTCACGTATGCACGCACACTCAGACGTATTCTCGACTGAATTCGAAAAAAAATATTTTTCTTGGTCTTCCTTTAATTTAAGTTTGTTGTTTAAAAGAAATAGATCCTTATGAGTGACTCTTTCTGTTTGTATCATAAAATACAGGATGTTTTTTTCACATTTCCCCGGTTCGATTACAGGTTCAAGCAGGTGATTTTAAAAAAAAAAATAATATGTTTAAATTATTTTTAAAAATAAATAAATGTTTCCCTTCTGTAAAATTTGCCATCATCAATATTAAGAGTGCTTTTCCTCCAACCACGGTCTTTTTTTCCACACTGTATACTTATAAGTCTCCTCACTCGTGTCGAACTTACTGATTTATCTATATTATTTTACTATGTCAGTGGCGTTTTCCTAATCGAATTGGGAATAAAAGCCGCATTCTACTGTGGAAACATAACCATGAAAAGTTAACATCATCAGCCTTTAAACGTCCTACTACTGGGCATTAGCCGTCCCACATGGTAAATAGAGAAACTGGGCCGTAACTTAGCACCTTTGATGTATATAAGGCGACTGTTAGAAACCGCAAGAAACGTCAAGGGCTGGTCAGGTCAAGTGTTTTAAATATGACAATAACGACAAAAAAGATTTTCGTGCTTTTTTTATTTTTCATTAAGTAAATAATTTATTTTATGAATTTTATTTGAATAGTCTCTGAGTACTTATCTAATTAATTTTAAAGCAATAACATAAGAAAAATAAAATGAAAGAATTTACTATTATATAACGATTATTTACAGCACGGGCAGCGGCCGGCCGTTGACCCACCCGTCTATTGACCCGTCCGCGTCAGCTGGGCGATAAGTACCTACGTTAGTTTGCAATCTTTTTGTCTTTTATGTCATGTTTAAAACATTTGACCTGACCAGCACTTGAAGTTTCTTGCAGTTTCTAGCAGTCACCTTATATAATCAAAGCCCAGCACCTGGTCCAATGCGGCATGTGGGTTTTTGCCATTTTACGAGTACTTACAACCGGGACCAACGGCTTTTATGTGCCTTCCGAAGAACAAAATGGAACGCCCTTCCATTTTGTAATTGAGTCAGCGTTTCCGATATGTTGAGTGACGTCTCAATAGTGATGTCCGACCTACATTTCATCGTTCAAATGCGCGATGACGAAATGCTACCGTCGATACAGAGTACGCCTTTAATACGTTAATAAATGACGAACAGTAATATATCATTCATGTGCTCATGTGCTACGAGTGTGGTCTTCGAAATGTAAACCTCCTTTTTTACTGGTATTTTCTTATTTACAACTCGCAAGGTGCAACTTCAACTACTGATGAACTGGGTAGCATATCTCTTTTAAGTATCGAAACATATTCCAAATAAAAATAAAAGGGTGAAATAAAAAATACACATCATACATACAGTTACGAGTTTTATATCCAAAGGGTTAGTCAGAGACCAGGCAACGAGGACCGCAAAAGCAGTCCATTGCCACAGCCACAGTCCAGTTTCACAAAAAAAAAATATAAACTTAACAAAAGAGAAAACAAGATAAAATCTTGCAACGGGAGACCGGAAGGCTGGCAATTTTTTCGCTCAGCGGATAAATCTAGCCATACAAAGAGGCAATGCCGCCAGTCTTTTGGGTACCTTCTTGCCTCGAACAGGCGAGTTAGTTGAATTTTTTTATTTATAAGTCTTTAGTAGGTAGTCTTTTCTTATTTATTTGTTGTTTTTTTTGTGTGTAATTAAGTTATGTTGTTTTTGCTCTCCTTTTAATGTTGTTTACTTAATAAATTATATTTCGCCTTCAGATAAAATAAACTAAAGAAAACAAATGATAAGTTTGAAAAATAAAAAGATATCAATTTAACGAACGTTGTTGTTTTGGTATCAGTTATATGGGGCGTCGCCATCATATCACAAACTACTGCGGCTTATTTTACTGTGTATTCATGGTTTTAAATCGAGTTTAAAATTACATTACGTTTTACGTGCGGAGAAGACGAGATCAGAGATAAAAACGTCTGTTAAGCAAATCTACGCCACGTGTTACAATTGTAGGTAAATACTAGTCTGAAGGGTTTTTTATTATACTAAGGTAACTAAGCTGTTTGGTAGGGGCTTCATTATTCAAAGAATACTACCAATCCACCTCATCCTTTACAATGATGTGAGCCCATTACATACAACCAACAGCATTGAGCGGCGATGGTCTCATCACCTGTCACGCTGAGCAGCACTCTGCAGTCGCCATTTGGTGAAAAGTGGACTTCATGGTAGAGGACTGCTTTTGCTGTCCCTACCTACCGACCGTCCCTATCTACCGACCTCAATAGATAGGGTATCGCAACTGGAACTACGGGTCCGGTTGTGTTTTCAGAGGTACAACGGGGTTCCGGTTTAAGCCCCCCGCTGGTCGTGCCTTTAACCAGGCGCCTCCGGCGGGATCCGGACATGGGTTGGACTCGTAGTTAGAGTTGGGCGTTAAAAGCAAAAGCACTTAAAAAAGTATACTTTTATACAAAAGTAATAAGCATGCTTTTAGGTTTACAGTTTACACAAATTATGCTTTTCACTTAAAAAAGTGCACATCCCGCCATCTATGAGAAATCTCTAAAACTACTTCAAATACTTCCAGTATTTCCAGCGCCGTGTATGCGTATTATTATGCAACGAAACGTATTGCACAGAATTGTACTTATTTTGGTCGGTTTATTGTTAACGATTTTGTCTTGCTTTTGTAAGTCAAAAGTAGTACGTTTTTCAGTGTGAAGCGGTAAGTGCGTTTTCTTGTATGGTGTCCGCCGTCTGGTGTGCTTGCTTGTCTGCTTAAATACGTTACGTGTCTTGGAGATGTGTACTGTGTACATAACATAAAAAGTTTTAAAATTTTGTGTAAGTCGGTATTAGATACTGTTTAGTGTAAATAGATAACTCATTCAGTGTAAATAAATTTTGTTTAAATAAATGTTGTAAAAAAAACTTATGTTTCTTAATCATGTTAATAAAAAAATATAAACAATGGTAAGTACTTAAATAAAAAAAAATTAAAAAAAAACAATTATGTACAAATGACAACAAAAAAAATGTATTTTTTTAAATAGTAAGAAAACTACTACCTGTATAGAATTAATGTAAATAAATATTTAAAAAAAAATTAAATAACGGAAAAAAATTAACTTATAAGTACGCCTGGATCACGACACGAGTGTTGTTTCCAGACAGTCTTAAGCCTGTATGTAATTAAAAGTATGAAGGAAAGTTCGTTGATTAAAAAAAACATTAATTCTACATGTTATGTAATATTTACGTAATTTACGTCGTACAACTTAATATAAAATTTTTGTTTCAATGACAACGAAATACAATTGTGTTAACAACGAAAAATGTAATAAAAAGCTTTACATTTTTCGTTTCAACACAACGTTTTGTAAGTAATATGCAAAAAAGCAAAAAAGTAAAAAAGCATTTTTTTAAGCATGATTTTTGAAAATCGTACAACGAATAAACGTGAAAAAAAATAAGCACTTTTTCCCATCTCTGCTCGTAGTGGCGTGTGGTTAGCTGTAGAGCTTGGGGATGTTCGTTTGTCCTGGTATTGTGTGCCAGGACTTCCAAACTCGTGCACAGCGAGCGGGGCCTAGTAGCGGTCTCTGAGGGGCCAGAAGCGAAAAGTCCTGCTGGGAACGTGAGTTTCCCTTATAGTTGGCAGCTTTGTCCGGTGGTTTTCATTGGACATTGGTGTTGACATCTCCGGTACTAGTCTGGAGAACTAGTAGAGGCGGCCTCCTAGATGCCGTAGCCTCCGGTCCAGCCAGCCGCGTAGGACGTGGGAACTGGCTTGGCGCTCGGATGGGTTCCGAGAAGTGAGTGTGCTTACTACTCCGCTACCAAGGTGGACACTTGGGAGTCGACTTTAGAGTCGACGACCCTAGCAGTGGCAACTGCGAGTTGTGCCCTTCGTGCAACGAGAAGTGACACTAGTCTTATGAGTACCGAATGAAGAGCGTGCTGCGGCGGGCACTAATTAGGCGTCAAGACCTAACGTTGGTGGTCTCCTGCGCGAGTGTTCTACTGGCGCAGGGACGTCTGGCACTTCTTGCATAACCTAACGGTTGGTCTCGAGGTGCCAGTACAAATAAACTTAGTGAAGTAAGGAGAGGGGATATCCTCATTGCCTAGTCTCTGACTAAAACCCTTCGGGAATAATAGTCGTGATTATATGATTATATGTCAGCCCTTAAACTTCCACTGCTGGGCATAGGGTTGCCTCCTTTTTTAAGGACGAATAGAGTATTTTTTCATTTTGTTAAAACAAAAATAGAGTACACAGCTTAAAAAAGAGTATTTATTTATTTGTCCTTAAAAACGTATTTTTGTTGCTCTTTGCGACATTTAATAAATATTTGTCTTTCTTGAAGATATTTACAGCCTCTTTGCAACCATAATTTAGATTAAAATTATATAATCAACTCGTTTTTTATTAAATTTAGGGTAGCTCTATTCCTTTCGTCTCTCCACTTTACATTCATAAGAGAGAAGATTTTCTCAGTGAACTCTGAAGTACTCATAACCAGTAACGATCAGTTTTTCGT
Organism: Scoparia ambigualis; assembly: GCA_963921215.1. NCBI lineage: Eukaryota > Metazoa > Arthropoda > Insecta > Lepidoptera > Crambidae > Scoparia > Scoparia ambigualis. The sequence continues at coordinate 19,675,870 of OY992518.1, forward strand.
AAATAGAGTACCTACTTTAGCGTACTCTATTGGTGTCATAGATTATATAGTACGCATACATGAAAAAGAGTACAGTACTCTATTTTAGAGATCGGGTGGCAATCCTAGCTGGGCACCACGTCACGTGCTGCTGTGGTCGGGCGACATGCTCGTTTGGTCGGTTAAAAAAAAATGAATGTTCAAGACATTATTCCTTCCTCATTCAACATTCGTCAGTTTTAGGTACTTACCTTATTTTTATAAAAAAAATAACACATACCTACCTAACAAACATTTACTGTCGACATAAACAAAAAGGTAGTTATGTTGGTACATGAATGGAATATAATTTATTAAACAACATTTAAAGGAGAACAAAAACAACATAACTTAATTACACATAAAAGACAACAAATAAAAAAGAATACTTCCATACAAAATGGAAGTATTTTAACATTTTTTTTATGAAGTCCTCTCGTCAATGGCTTGTTGTATACTCATAATTAGACGACACGCACTTGAAATGAACCGTATAATTTTTATAATTAAGACCACATAAGTACCATGTTCAAGCAAAATAAAAAGTCTTTCCCTTTGTCTTTCAAGGTGTTCCGCAGAGCTAATAGGGGTTTATTCTATAACATCGTTAGTTTTGTCTTCTGTGTAATCTGACACTTTATAATAAGCTTTTTTATAAAGCTTTTCTTTGATTTTGATTTTAAATTTATCAAGATCTAATTTCTGAATATCATTTGGTACCTACTTTGTTGTATAATCGTACACACAGACCCATAAAAGAGTTATTTATTTTATGAAGCCTAGTATAAGGCACTGCTAATTTGATCTTACTTCTAGTGTTTACATTGTGAATATCACTGTTTTTTGAAAACATTTCAATATTTTTATGAACATACAACAGATTTTCATAAATGTATTGTGATGCAACTGTCATTATACTTATATCCTTAAATCTCTCTCTGAGAGAGTCACCAGCCTTAGGTTAATATATTGCTCGAATAGCCCTCTTCTGCAGCACAAAGATAGTTTGAATGTCGGCAGCATTTCCCCACAGTAAAATGCCGTACGACATTACACTATGAAAGTAACTGAAATAAACTAATCTAGCTGTATCAACGTCAGTAAACTGACGGATCTTCATAACTGCATAAGCCGCAGCGCTAAGTCTTTTTTTTTTTTATAGCAGAAGGAGGCAAACGAGCAAGCGGGTCACCTGATGGAAAGTAATCACCGCCGCCCATGGACACCCGCAAAACCAGAGGAATCGCAGGCGCGTTGCCGGCCTTTAAGGAAGGAATAGGCTCGTTTCTTGAAGATCCCTAAGTCGTAACGGTCTGGAAATACCGCCGCCGAGAGCTGGTTCCACAACACTGTAGTTCGAGGCAAGAAATTTCTTGAAAATCGCACAGTAGTAGACCACCATCCATCAAGGTGATGTGGATGGAATGACAGTCGGTTGCGTGTAGTGCGGTGAAGGAAATTAGCGGCAGAGATCAAGCCGAACAATTCCTCAGAACACTCCCCATGATATATACGGTACAATATACAGAGAGACGCAACGTCTCTCCGAAGAGCCAGTGGATCGAGCCGACCTGAAATAACCACGTCGCCGACAATTCGACCAGCCCTGCGTTGAATGCGGTCAAATGGAAGGAGTTGGTATTGGGGTGCTCCAGCCCAGAGATGGGAGCAGTATTCCATATGCGGCCTGACCTGTGCTTTATACAGTTGTAAACGGTGGGCCGGCGTGAAATACTGACCCGCTCTATTAAGCACACCCAGCTTTTTCGAAGCTAATTTAGCTTTACCTTCCAAATGACCACGAAACTGAACGTCACTCGAAATATCGACGCCAAGGATTCCAATAATCGGATTGGTATCAAGGGGAGCTCCCTCAAAGTTCAGAGGTACGACGAAGGGATGTTTTTTCGCGGTAAATGCGCAAACTTGTGTTTTGGAGGGGTTAAAGCGGACTAGGTTATGTCGGCCCCAATCCGAGACATGACTTAACATGTTCTCGGTGTCAGTCACAAGTTTATTCCGGCTCTCGATGACGCTTTCCAGAGAAATGTTAGCTCGCCCGGTGTAGAGCGTATCCCCAGTACTGTCGTCTGCAATTCTGCATAGCAATGAATGCTGTTGTTATGCAGCATGTCATTGATATGCAGAAGAAACAGAGTAGGGGACAACACACACCCCTGCGGGACTCCAGCATTCACGGGCTTCATGTCGGAGCACGAACCGTCGACTGCGACTCTGATGCTACGCCCAGTAAGAAAGCTGGCAACCCATGAACACAATTTCTCAGGAAGCCTGTATGATGGAAGTTTAGAGAGAAGAGCCCTGTGCCATACCCTGTCAAAAGCTTTCGCTACGTCCAAGCTAACTGCCAGTGCCTCCCCTTTACTCTCGACTGCCTCCGCCCATCGGTGAGTAAGGTACACTAAAAGATCACCAGCCGATCGACCGCGACGAAAACCATACTGGCGATCACTTAGTAGCTGGTTCTCTTCTAGGTACCTTAAGAGCTGGCGGTTTATAATGGACTCCATTACTTTGGAGAGTAAAGAGGTAATAGCTATTGGCCTGTAGTTGGACGGATCTGAGCGATCGCCTTTTTTATTAGAGTCCTAGTCTATTCGACAATTTGGCTACATGTGGGCCCCACTGAAGCTTGGCAACCAACGTGATGCCTAGAAAGGCTGTGGTGTCCACAGGATTCACATTCTTATCTTTAATTTGTACACTACTTATTATTCTGAGCTTACACTAACATTACAAAGGTCACTTTTGATAGAAATGTGTGGGTCGAAGTGAAGTGAAAAGAACGCGAGCTTACGATCGACCGTTACTGAATCCACATGCAGGGGGCGTCCCATCTAGGGTTACCATTGAGGAATTTGAAAAGTCCTGACAAAAAGCCTGACATTTCGATAAAAGTCCGGACTTCTTAGTCACAAAATGGAACCATTTTTTATATTTTGTTTTTAGATAAATGAGAAGTTATTAAAGAATAAAGACTTATTTGATAGGTATTATTTATAATGTAGTTTTATTAGTCATATTCCAAAATCCGGACAAAATAAAGAGCCGGACAAAATCCGGATTAGAGTCTAAAAGTCCGGATATGTCCGGATTAATCCGGACGGACCCATCACCATCCCCAACTAGCAAAGTAATCCTATAAAGAAAGGTTATAAGTCTGTCACTACTAATAACGTTCTTTTAAAGACATTGCGGTAGACTATTTAACTTATAATAGCATTTGCCAAGCCTTAACATATTTAAGTGCATTCGTTTTTACATCTCGGTCTTATAGTTCGCTACAAAACTGACCTACAAAACATCTATAGGACACTTTTACTAGTAATAGCATTTCAGAAACGTAGATATTCCCAAGAGGATTTGTCTTTGTAAGTTAGTCTTATAGTTAGCTACAAGATTTTCTTTTAGGACACTTTTAGGAATAAGTCTCCTTTAATTGTTTACTGTAAAACTAAATAATCTAGAAAAACATTTTGATCCTATAGTAGCATTTTGTGAGAAAACAAGATATAATAATATAGTTAGCTGAGATCACTATAAGTTTGCGCCGGTATAGTTTTGCTCAAGACTCTTTTAAATCTAATAGTACTTAATAAGAGCGCTATTTGATCAAAAAAGCTTATAAGCTACTAGATCAATAACTTTATTAGTAAACGTCAGCCATTTTGCTGAGATTCAGTTGTTCCACTTCGTCTTGAGGAAATAAGTTGAACATGAATTTAAGCGATTGGAAACGATAGAAAAGGAGTGGTAGTTACAGGAGAAAAGTGACAAAAAGGTATAAAGAATTAATGAAGCCAGGTTCTTCAGGAATAAAATCAACAGGATCAGGAAGTAAATCAAGCGCGTCAAGTGCGAACGCAGGTGAAGTAAAAGAGGGTTCTGCGACCAAAAATATTTTTTCACCCTTAGCCCACCACTCAGAAAGTGAAGAAGATGAAAGTTGGGAAGAAGAATATGATTTACATATCAAAGAAACCACTGACTATGAAAAAAATTATGAATTGCTCAAAGATATGCAAAGCTGGGCTATAAAATTTAATATACCACACCTAGCCCTCAACGAACTATCTACTATTTTGACCAAAAGATTAAGTAATGTTTTACCTAAAGATGCACGGACTTTATTACATACCAACAAAGAAACGTTGCATATTACAATCTCGGATCCAGATCCAGATCTTCGGTCATATATGCTGTACTGGGAGCAAGTCGGGCACCAAAAAAGATTTGATGCAATAAAACTATTATGTTTTCTTGACTACAAATGAAATGAGTAGATCTATACATATTGTTTAAATAAACTGGAAATCCACCCCCATTGCAGCTATCGGATAACGCAAAATGTGTATTAGGCCAAGGCCATCTCATATTTGTCAGTAAAATCAGTGAATATTTGGTCAAAAAACAGTCGACATCAAGAAATACAACCATCTTGTTAACTAAATCCTAAAAAAAGTAAATTTAGCATTAGCAGGCATATTTCAAGGGAACCCTAAATTGTTTTTAAATGGAGGCGAGTTATCTGGACTGAAACTGCTACAAGTACTAATTTACCTACAATGATACTATAAAGTACTTAATGAAGAGCTATTTCAAAACATGGCGAATATTCATAAGAATTGATGAAATATTTTATTTACAACAATATACTAATGTGCTATTTTTCGGAGGGGATTGTGAAAATAACTAAATTGCGGTACACATTTACAGTAAAAATGACTTCCCCACGAGTTCATACACTATATTGACAATATATTATTAGCAATTAATGTTTTACAATAATACAAAATAATAGTAATAGAAACATACGTTTTTATTAAGTATTTACCACAAAACCACCGGAACCACCAGCCGAAGGAACAAAAAAGATAACTTCTAATAAAATATACTTATTACTAATAACTAAGTACATTACTAGTGCATTAAAAACCAGATTGCTTTAGTAAGATACTTATGTCAGATACTAACAAGAGCGTTTGTGCTTGTTATTGTGTAGTCTCATATCATTATAGAAGCTATTGCGCTTTGTCAAGTATATTATAGGGTTTAGTAACATTTTCAAAGATGATTATAAGATAGTTATAGAAATAAACGCTCCTATAACTGCGCCCAAATCCAGCTTTGTAGCATGATACAAGTTTCTTATAAGTGACAATAAAAGTAGTCTTGAGATCGTTTTAAGTACTTATTTTGCTAGTTGGGTCGGCATTAATAAAGAGTGAGAAAGAAATGGACACAATATGCTGTATTTGCATAATCAATAATTATTTAGAGCGCAGCAACATCTTAAACAGTACTTGTATATCAATAAAAGTAAACATATTCATTATCATTTCACTTTAAATTTTCAACAGTAGGTACTTGCAGTATTAAAAGTAGTTTACAGGTGTTACTTAAGTCACATATTCAAAGCATTGTGAAATTTTATAATACTTACGTACTATTCCTTTTGTTCTAATTATTATATACTTTTATTATAATTTTTTAGCTTACTTTAAATCTACTAAAGTTCACCAATAACGATAGTATAAGCCTTCAATTCGTTTTATACACTGTTTTGTTTTATATGCGTAAGTCTTACTGTACGTCCTTACACTTAATTATAATTAACGTTTTCTTTGCGTTAACTCATTGTTCTTGCACAGTCTCGCGGCGTTTTTGTGAAAACAATTCTTTTGTACGCAACGTAATTGCTCTACTTAAGGGGGAAGACAAAGATTCTCTTTATTATTTCCATTAGAATGGAGCTTTGTGGAGCATTTTAGCTGTATAAAACATATCCAATTAGCTATGGCGGCGCTAAAGAAGAAGATATTGGTGAAATGAAACACTTTTTACGGATCAAAACTGGCGTTAAATTTACTAATTAATTTACTTACAAAGTATTTTATTCCTGATGTTTTATTTTGAAAAAAACCCTTTAACCGTCAACCGTTTGTTGATCCGTAAAAAGTGTTTCATTTCGATGTGTAGTGTTCGCGTAAACCTTAGAAAACAATAAGGAATTGGTGCTTTTGAAAAACTGAACTTTGCATAATAATCAATTTGGGGGTTAAAGTTACTCGCGTCCGTAGGTTTACCTGAGACCCTACACGTGACCCCTGGGTGGTGCTAAATGAGTAACACTGACCGAGTGGTAGAGCCACGCTTATCGTTATTTTATTTTTCGACATAATCACCTTTGAGGTTTATACACATCGTTTTTCTAATCCTAAGATCTTCTTGAAAAAATCTTCATCTTGATCGTTTAAAAAATCATGTACGGCGGCAATCACTTCCTCATCATTGCCATATTTGTGACTTCTCAGTTGTTCTTTTAACCGTGGGAACGGGAGGATGTTCCATCAATTCAAATCCAGCATCTTGGATAGCAGTCATCGCAACTCGGGACTTGTGTGCGGGGGCGTTATCTTGGTGAAACAACACAACTTTAGCAAGTTTGCCGCGGCGATTTACGCGTATTTCCTGCTGACGCACTTTTTGTATTTGTTCTGCGTATAAGGCCCCCGAAATGGTGGCTCCATGATTGAGGTATTCAATCATTATCATCCCCTGGCTGTCCCAAAAAAGGGAGCCCATAATCTTACCGGCGGATGGAATTGCCTTAAACTTCTTATGTTGGAGATGACGGCCTCTTCCAAGTCATGGACTGTTTTTCGTTCCAGGATCATAATGGTGGAGCCATGTTTCATCCAAGAAGCGAACCAAAAATCGGTCAGGATCTTGTTGTAACAATTCCAAATTGATTTGAGAAATCCTCAGTCTTGTTTGTTTATGCTCGTCTGTAAGCATTCCATGCAGGCACCCAGCGCGCTGATACTTTTTTCATGCCCAAATATTCCAGTACTTACCGTGGTACTACCAGTAGTACCACGGGAATTTTTTTTTGGTAGTCTCTCAAATCTCCCGTGGTACTACCAGACAGGCTAGTAGTACCACGGGAGATTTTACATTACCCGTGGTACTACTAATCAATTTAATATTCCATACAAACGTATTTCGAGGTATGCAGAAGCTTAAAAAATCGAGTGTGTTATGGATATTTCCTATCGAAATCTTTAATTCTTCAGCTACAAAACGAACAGTAACACGACGATCTGCCAAAACAATTTTTTCAACTTTTTTTATCATTTGTGTCCTAAGCGCGGGTCGTCTTTAGTCATGGACGTAAAAATATATATTACGTCCATGTCTTTAGTTAAAGTTCTTCCTGTCTTACACTCGGCACACCACCGCGCAAGCGTAGAATACAGAGGAGTATTAACCCCTAATGTTCCTTTCAAGTCTAGATTTACTTGCTCAGTAGTAATTTTTTTCAGGAGGCGCGAACTACAATTTTATCCATTTTGCGTACCACGCTCCGATCACGAAAATCAATATATATTTTTTAATTTCTGGGATTTACCTGCCAGTATTTACTTTTTTGTTGTTCAAGGAATTATTAGGTACTTTTTATTGAACACACTTATTGTGAGCTACCGGAAAACAAAACACATTAGAAATTCAATTGTTATATTAATATAGTAACCTACTGGAGTCTTCATAATCATGACAGACAAGGGGCTAATATGTACGTAAGATCAGACTTGATTACATCTCCTAATGACTGCAGATTGGGTAGGTATAGAAAAATAGATAGAGATATTATGTATAGTCTAGTAAATTACTATTAAGTCATGTAGACATACGATACACGTTACGTAACGTCACTGCGTCGGTCCTTCATTGAATTACACATTCGCTTACCTACTAATTGACATAGTTGTAATGTAAGATTCCTTTTAATTTGCTGTCGGACTGTTCTCGAAATTCAATTAGCCGTTGGCATTCGCGGCGTCCTATGGCCTCAGGCCTGCGCCTAATCGCATTAGCTACGGCCCGGGGCTTCTAATGCCATTGCAGAAATGAGATTCCACTTTTTGATTCCGAAGCAATGTCACGTGGACAAGTGAGAGAATAAGTCAGCTATACAGCCTGTAAGCTGTACAGCAGCTGGGTAAAAGCCTCCGCCATTGAAGTCAAATCATCACTATCTTGTAACATTCAATTTACTTTAAAAACAACGAAATAGTTCCTTTGAAGAAATTTTTTGTCACTGTATAGTTTACTTTATCTCCATGTTGAAATAATTGATAAAATATGTATGTATTATGTAATAACAAAATTATTTCTATTCGATTTCGATTCGTTTTTTTCTTTCCCTTTTTCCAAGTGACCCATTTTTTATTCCTATTGGAATGAGTTGTTAAATAAAATATTATCTATTAGCTTAATTATTGCAAAAAGCAGATTTATTCATGTAAAATAAAAGTATGTAAGTAATTCAAATTCAAATTAATTTATTCCGATAAGTACCTACCTAACATAAATCCATATCGTTACATGCACTTAGTTATTTAGTTAGTTTTTAATATACTTAATTAAAATAAAATTTATTAAAGAAAAAATAGACAACAATAATTTTTTATGAGCAATTCAATTCAATATAATTAGACTGATTTCAAATAGCGTTTACATTAATTCATGATTTGTTAAAATAATAAAAAATTCAATATAAATAAATTAGTATAATTTATAGCAATACCTAGTTGTTGCACATGCAGCATGCAACATCAGCAACAGATAAATGAATATTTTAACATTCTAAATGACTATGTAGTCATAATAAAATTAATTTATATTAAAATTCCCGTGGAAATTAAAGAATTGAACATGTACTTATTCATAAATAATCTTTATAGTTGGTTACGTGAATATAATTTCTATGATCTAAAGATTTTTTTTCTTTTTTGATGGCAATAACAAATAATGGATTGTGATTATTACAATGATTTTATTTCATTTATTAGTTTTTACATAAATGTTTAAAAATTTGCATGCAATATCAAATTCGCAATTCATGTCTATGCACATTAAATTTTGTAACATCTTTTAATACCATGTTTTATAAATAAAGATTTATTATTCTTATTATTAATTTTGTGTAAGTTTGTCTACATCTGCAAAGTATTCTATATTAAAATCACATTTCCAAATATATTTTGTGTTACATAATTAATTCTGTTTGCAACATCATTAGAAGAAGAATGCCGTTTTCAGCTGTCTTAATAACTTCCGCAATATTTGGTGCTATCATATTCCATCTCTTTGCTTTAATATTAATAAAGCTCGCCTTCGCAGCGCATAATCTCAGAGTAATTTATGTATTTAGCTGTAATTAAGACAACACCTTTACTGTATAATGCGTGTTTATTTAAACAATAGCGACTGCCCGCGACTTCGTCCGCGTAAACCCGAGTGCGTCGTTATCCCAAAAGCCCAAAAGTTAATACCTCTATCCTTATCCTATAAAATCCCATTTTACCTCTTTTCCGTCGTTAGATCAAAGAAGGATCCTTGCAAGATGTCAGCGTTCTAGGTCCGGTCTATATATCTACGGATACGGTCAAAGGGAATTGGCCACTTTCCATACAGTATTTGGCCAGGATGTAAACAGAGTAGAGATAAGTGTTATTTGTTTAAGTACATTAAAGTATTACATAATGAAGCAGTTTCATCATTAGGAAACTTCCCCAACTCAAGTTATCAAGATTTAATTAAAGTACTTTTTTAGGTTAGGAAAGTCAAAATAAATAAACAATACCCTGGGTTTTTTAAATAGTTTATTCATCGTCATTCTCATATACTATTAAAACATCATCTAAAACTAGGCTGGAGGAAAAATATTTGATTGAAATGTCGCTCACCCCAAATACCAAACAACGCCCCCTGTAACTTCTAAAATAAGAGAATGATAAAACTAAAAAATATGTGATGTAGGTACATCACCATGCAAACTTCCAACGAAAATTGGTTTGAACGAGATATAGTATGTAATTTTTTTTAATACGTCATAAATTAATTAATTTAAAAAAAAATACACTATTATTAAAACATCGATCAAAGTTACAACGAACTAAGTACAAGAACTTTTATATGATGTTACTTGCTGCTACGGAACCCTTCGTGGGCGAGTCCGACTCGCACTTGGCCGGTTTTTTTAACAGGTAAGTAGGTAGGTACTATCGTTACGTATGGCCGCGCTTTGGCCAATAATGGCCATTAACCCTTTGATGAAGAATGAACGAATTATTTACATTTCTTGGTGCGAATATGTAGTGTTACTCGATGTTTTACTGTTTTATGACACCATTGTTAATGTATTCCCGTGAATCTCTTTCAAGAAAAAGTAATTAACCGTATCGCGTGAAAGAATACTACTACCCCCTCTCTTCTCTTGGGTGTCGTAAAAGGCGACTAAAGACTGCACGTATAGATCTAACAGCATAGAGCGGCGATGAGCTCACCACCTGCTGTCACGCTAAGCACATGTGCAGTCGCTTTTTGGTGAAAAGTGGATTTAGGCAGAGAGCTGCTTTTGCGGTCCTCATTGCCTAGTCTCTGACTAACCCTTCGGGGATAATAGTCGTGATTATATGTATGTATATGTATTTCAATATAAATAATATAAATACGAATTTCAATTGTTCGAAAACGGTATGACGAAGTTTTAAATACCATCAGATAGTTGCTTTAATTTTGTTAATCCATAAACTTACGTTTCATTTTCCAGAAAAAGTATTAGCCGATTATCAAAACTATTTTTTTTCTTTTGGAAGATGTTTTAGTTACAATAAATTTAATATCTAGAGGTAGGTATTAAAATTCGAAGTAACTTTTACTCTAAAATAACATACCCACATTTTCGTTTTTTTTGCTTCTCATATTCATATTATTAGGTAAATAAACTAAAATGTCTTAAAAAGTTAATACTTTGTGTTTTCGGTAAAGTTGTGCTACAAAAGTCAGTGACAGAAAAGAATCGCGGCAAAACCGACTCCAAGTAGTCACATATAAATATAAGCTGAAGCAGTAAGGAATCTAAGCTACGTACAAACGCTCAAACGACGCACGCCCATCTTAGAGCATCCAACCAACTTAATGCTCTAAGACGCCCACAGACGCACGTCTTTACAGAGCAACTAAGCGGACATCGCAGTGCTCTCAGTAGTGCGTGCCGCGTCGAGACTAGGGCATGAAACCGATTTTAACCGATTCCAAAATAACAGGAAAAAAACGATTCTCTTTTGTCCTGTGAGAACCGATTCTTAAATTAGTAAGAATCAATTCTCGCGGCGCTTTCTCTATTACAACTACAACATGTTCTAACTAGTTAAGGCTAGGTGTTAGTGAAAAATTAAAATAACACGTTCTTAGAATTACTTTTTGAAGTAGTAAACAGTAAAATTAAAATCTACGACAATTATGAAATATTGTTGAGGCTTTATTCTGTGAAATACACCCGATGGAAACACGATTTTATAAAGTTGGCTCGATAGAATAAATTCACAAAGTTACATATTTTTGTGTCATTTTATCTCCTTTTTAGGTTTTATTCTTAAAATAAGTGATTTGATATTATGAGTCATTTACCAAAATGAAGCTCGTAAATAACTTGAGTTATTATAACCGATGGTTTTTTATTTATTACATCTATCAATTTTTTAAAATATAAAACGCGATTATCGCTCCGGTTCGCTGTTATACCCGTCCCTTACCGTTGTACCGTCGAGAGAACGAGAGGGAAGCGCTCGAAATACCTCCCCTTAACGCGCTACCATTCTTGGTATTGCATCCCAGCCGCAACCAGCGACAAATCCCCTCTTCTCCCGTCCCGGCCCGCCGCCAGTCATTAGCAAATACGTTATCCACGCGTTACATTATTATCTACGTGATTTTAAGTGAATTAACGAGGTAAGGTAATAGGTATATTTTCGTGTTGCAAAACAATGAGTGCAAGAAAAGATCAAGTGTTATTTTAATATTCTCTTGTACCGAAAGTTCGGCATTTGAACCGAATGTCGGCCGAATGCTGAAGTTCGGTTCAAGTTGCCGAAATTCGGTTAAACCGAATGTGAATTTCGACCCCTCCCTAGTAAATATTGGTTACCCGAATAAACAATTTCCGCAGCAATTGAATTTCTACGAAACTCATGTAGAATGATCATGACATAATTATGCGAAAAATGTGATGTATCCGATAGTAACTGTCTAATAAGTTGTAATGATAAAGATTAATGGAGTGCCAACACGAACCGGTAATTTAAGTACAAAGTCGTTATCAGCACACGCCATATTAATTAAAACATCGTCGCCGCGTTGTGTTAATCGTGGGAAACTGTGTGAATGGAAATGTATCGACGCTGTTATAACCTTGGCATTCAATTCTTTGACAAAGCCTGCCTATAGGCAGAAATCAGAACCCTATAGGCCTATACTATAGGATTCTGTCCAAAAACCGGCTGGATGACGACTTCTTATACATACCTACTTAAAATCACGACCATTATCCCCGAAGGGTTAGTCAGTGGGTTAGTAGCTAGGCAATGAGGACAGTAAAGCATTAGTCCTCTACCATAGTCCACTTTTCATCAAATAGCAATAGCACATGTGCTCAGCGTCAGCCCATCGCCGCTCTATGCAGTTTGATGTATGTGCAGTCTTTAGTCCGTTAGTCGCCTTTTACAACACCCAGGGGAGGACAGCTTTCCCGATAACAGGAGGTCCAAAGTCCGGTTCCCAGGTCAGGCAAAGAGTCTAAAAAATGTACTTCATTCTTTTAATCTCACAGACACATCACCGATACCGGGTTAAGTGCTTTGCAGTATAGAGTTTCAGACACATTATTTACGGCAAGAGGGGATGTGACGAGGACGTGTGGACCAGCCTTACTTAGCAGTAGCTACTTCAGTTACATGCTAAACTATACTTACTAGACGACCATACATACATTATACATAATATAATCATGACTATTATCCCCGTAGGGTTATTCAGAGACTAGGCAATGAGGACCGCAAAAACAATCCTCTACCATAGTCCACTTTTCACTAAATAGCGACTGTACATGTGCTCAGCGTGACAGGTGGTGAGCCCATCGTTGTTCTATGCTGTTGAATGTATGTGCAATGTTAAGTCCGTTAGTCGTGTTTTACACCGCTCTATCTCTTTATCTTTTTTGAACCGCTATAGGTACCACACGGCTCTATATTATCCACCTCCCTATACATCCAAACTCACAATCTTTACCTATTTATAATATTCGTGTAGATACAGAGAGAAGAGAGAGAGAGAGAGAGAAAGAGAGAGAGAGGGAGAGAAACATTTATTGACACACGAAACAATATGATAACAACATAATAATATAATAAAAAAACAATGGTCAATCAGGACCCCGCCTCAGCTTGCGAACGGGACGTATCTCAACAACGCTGGTATTCTGGCGGGGCCTGCGTCTGCTGCTGCTGGATACGTTAGGTTTTCTACCTACAAGAGACGAGACCGATCTACTTGAAATAGAATTGAGAAGCTCCGTTCAATACTCTGACTATAGAACTAATTATGTAGGTACTCACGAGAAAACAATTCATCGTTGCCCCAACAATTTGTAATCACAAGTATTTCTGGGACATAATATACGAAGAGAAGCTCTTTGCAGCGGAGCTTAAACTTCGGCCGACCTCATTCCGAAAGTTATATACTTTGTACCTACTTCAGCACGCTGGGACATAGCGCTGAAGTTTAGTGCCAAAGAGTATCTGTGGTTACTGATGTGTACGAACTTATAAAAGTACACTGCCTTCGTCTGATATTCGAAATAAGATGAGAGCGGTGGAAATTGCACTGTCTGAGCTCATATAAGCGAGTATGTAGACGATTTTAACGATATCCAGACGTTTTATGTTCATAGTTACTATTTAAACTGTAGGAACCACTCACAATTTTAATAAAGATCTCGTTGTCTGTATGCCAAAACGTATTTAGATTGAGTTTATTTATATACTTCAACTATTAGGTTTAACAAACTTACGCCGAAGGTTTTTTTAAAATCATTTACAGTAATCATATTTGAGTAGGTATCACAAACATAGAATACTTACTTAATAGAAAGAAACATGTAAAACTTCTTACATACATACATACATACATTTAATCACAACTATTATCCCCGAAGGGGAGAAACTGCAGAGACTGCAGGTAATGAGGACCGCAAATGCAGTCCTCTGCTGCCATAGTCCACTTTTCACCAAATGCGACTGCACTCTGCTCTCAGCGTGACAGGAGCTCACTCACTCACTCACAGGAGCCCATCGACGCTCTAAAGCTGTTGAATGTATGTGCAGTCTTTAGTCTGTTAGTCTCCTTTTACGACACCCAAGGAAAGAGAGGGTGTTGGGTAAAACTTCTTAATTTTGCGTGTAACCCAAATTGCGCATCCAGCGGGTCTATGGGCTAAAAAATATGGAAATGGACATGGGCTTCATTTGACATTTGAAGCCCATATTTTGTCCTTAAATGGGCATATTATGGGCTTTAAATGTCAAATGAAGCCCATGTCCATATTCATATTTTTTAGCCGATAGGGTAGCAGATCTAAGTGGTGAGGCTCATTATTAAAATAATACTACCCCCAAACCTTCCATAGCGTGTCTGCACAGTCATACATCCAACAGCAATCATCATACAGCGGCGATGGCCTCATCACTCGTCACGCTGAGCACATGTGCAGTTGTTATTTGGTGAAACGTGTACAGTGGCAATGCACTGCTTTTGTGGTCTTACCATGACCACCTACAGTCAGACTATGACCTACATGCTCTAAAAGACTAACGCCAAACTTTGAACTTAAATTACGCGAAATCTATTATTTTCTCATAAGGCCCCTTTCCATTTGACCACTCACAAATTGTTAATATTTGAAAAACGATATAAACATCTTGTATATTGTGAGTACATTCTTCATTCCTGTTTCCAACATCGCCGCACCGGCGAGACGTTACCTATGCAGTGTTCGAGTACTTACTTAATAGTTGAATGTGTTTTGTGTATAAGTAGACGTACGAGTATGTAGACTCAAAAAAGTCACTCCATAAAACTTTTTGTGGTAGGTACTTTGTCAAAGCTCAAATACAGTGCTCGTTTTGTCTCAATACTTTTCCCTGGAAGCTGTAATTGCTCATACCTCCATGCCATGTGACCCGCCCCACTGGTTCACGTGACAGCCTCTGAGTGCCACGTGCTTCGCCGTTTCAAAGTTAAAATAACCTAGAAATTTCCAACGCTCCGCGGCAGACATTGTTTGTGTACGTTCCGTTTCACGTGGGCGTTTGATGGGTCAGTTATATCGACATAATCGTTACCTTATTGTTATATTGCGTGTTTTATTGTTTGCTAAGCAAATAGACGAATCGTTGGAAAGGCACGTGTTAATTAAAATAGATTCAATAGGTTCCGCAAATTGAAATGTGTGTTTTGAATTTAATTTATTCATTAATTGGCTTGCGAATTTATTAAAAACTTGAAGTATTTAACACCGTAAATTCTGTGATTCTTAAATTTGTTATTACTAACACATTTTATTACCTTCGATCTTGTTTTATATAATATCATTGCCTTCGATCATAAAAACTACAGATCTCATACAAAATCAAACTCAAATCATGTCCCCGCGTAAATACATGCATTTCCACAGATCAACTCAGATCAATGAAACGAGATATGCTTATAAATAGATAAAAATTTATCGTAAAGGAAACCTTAAACTTTAGGCACTAAAGTACAAATTCTTTATAATATTATTGGAGTTACATCACTTTGGAACTAGGCTCGCTAGATTTAAGCTAGTTCGAACAAAGTTCTACATTCGAAAATTTGATAGAAAAACAAGGCACGTTTTTGATTTGTGACTTGTTTCGTGGTGCCGCTTTTCAAGCAGCAATCGTAAATCTATGGTTTTTATAAATCGAAGTGTATTACGATGCGTCCTATTAAAGGACTTAATAAAATTTTAAATGCATAACAGTTTTAACTGTTTTAAACCTTAAGGTTGATGTAAAACTTTACCCGCCTGACCTTTACCTAGAACTTAATTCTGGAACTGCTTGCATTAGGTATTTATAGAACAGTGTCTAAAGGACATCGATTCCCTAAAAAAAGATCTTGTCGAGTCGACGAAGCCCTCGGAACTTTATCCATTAGCGGCGGTGCCACATTGCATTAGTACAACTTCAAACAGCAGGGGTGAACAGAAAACTTGCCACTCCGCTAACTTGACGAGCCGCGACCTCATTCGATTATATAGAATGAATCCTCCTACAGCGGCAAAGGGATACTTTTGCGGCAGCAGCCGGTGACGTAAACTTTGTAGCTCATAATTCGGAGGTCTGCGAAGCCCTGTTTTCGATTTCTGAAACTAGTGCGTAAAGTCAAACAATACGCGTAACAGCTAGATTTAGAGAGTTTCAGTCAACTTTAGCGCAACTATTTCGTACGCGATTTCGTACAAGATTCAGTGTGTAGAATAGATAACACGTTTTTTTCAAACAATAAAAGAAACATTTTTTACCTTACTATGACAACGTGAGCTTATGATACTGTGTATACAGCCTTAGTTTTCATACCTTTGAATTAAAAAAAAACCATAAATTCATGACTATCCTCCCCAAAGGGTTAGTAATGGGTAAAAGGGTTCCGAGACGGACAAGCAGCTTGGCGGCAACCACGTAGATAGGTAATCAATACAAATTTTGTATGGCTTGCACCAACCCGCATTGGGCCAGCGTGGTGGGTTACGGGCCAACCTCCCCGTGTGATGTTGTCCATGTGGGAAGGCCTGTGCCCAGCAGTGCGACGTTGGTAGGCTGATGATGATTGCTTGCTCAATCAGTTTGATGCGCCCGTCAAGCAGCTTGTTCCAGCATGAGACACTTTCCTCATTTTGCCATGATTGCTAACTGACGCGCAACTGAGCTTAGCTTGATCAAGCCGATTGTGAATACGGTCAAAACGTCGCGTCAAGCCGTTTCGTCAAGCAAAAAATATAAAATCACATCAAACGAGGGCAAGCACGTATATGCTAGACTCAATAAGCATCAAGCAAACATTGAAAACGGTCAATACGATTGACACAAGCAAAAATCTACGTGTTTGTCGCCAAGCTGCTTGTCCGTCTCGGAACCCCTTAAAAAAAACTACGCTGGTGATGTGCACTCAATTGAACTCGCAATAGCATTGCAGAACCAAATAATATCCAATTATAAACAGAACTTCATCAAAATCTTAATTAGGTTTGTCCATAATTAACATGCACAAACATTATCACCATTAAAACTACCAAAAACATCAATTTGTGTTTTAACGAACCTTCTATAGATATGCGTTTAGATTTATTTTAGTATTTGTGCTCGTTGTAAGCAGTAATGACTTGATAACATTTGTTGATAAACTCTGTATATTACTCACAGTACAGTGTGCAGAATAGGAATAAGCATATTGTTTGGACAGTTTTTAAATCTTATACGCTAGATCGGAATAGGCAGAGTTTTTTCTGGTACAATTACGCTTATATACGCAAATAAGCTTCTGAAATTCGTAATTAGACAACATTTTCAGAGTTGATAATATTTAACGTTTTGGGTACCTACTTAGTCATATAAAACACTATTAAGTTAGTTATACTTTATTATTTCGAAGTGCTAGACAATTTTAACATACCATTGAAACAGAAAAAATCATTATTAATACAATGCTTTTTCTTGAGGTAATTCTAAAACAAAAGATGTTATGTAGGTACCCAATGACAGAAAACACCAGTTTCAGATTATTTTATTAAAAAATGTCTACCTCAGGCGGGAATCGAACCCGCATCCTCTGCAATCCGGGCGGCTGCGTTGACCACTCCGCCACCAAGGTATTGGTTAGACCGACGAAATTTTCCAACGCTTTTGACTTTATGTTTTTATAGCAACAGTGTTTTATCAAACCTCTTAAAATTTACATTCTTATACTTAGATCTATTTTTATTAAATTTTAAGTAAGTACCTAACAACGTTTGGGCATGTTTATTACATTATATCTATATTAAACGAACGTTGCAAAATCACATGAAAAAGCTCTACCTGTTTTGATCTATGTTTAAATAAACACTATTACTATTACTATATTGTCGTCAGTTGATCGGACAGTTTTGCATAGGAGGTCGAATTTTTTTTGTCATTTTTGCACATCGGTTTCTTGGGGAAACTTGTCCAGTTTCATGGGTGGAATTCACCCTTAATATCTTTCAAACTAATAAAAATTAAGGGTTATACACCCTAAGTATAAGTGATCTCTGACACTACTAGAGCATCGTAGTGCTACATTATCCATGTTTAATGGGCGTTTCTTGTTTTGTATATTTTACAACAAGGAAGCACTACGTCATTATCACAGATGAAGGGTCCTTCACCCAGCATCTTTAAGTATTGAAAAAACTAAATACCTGGGAAGATATTTAGTTTTTCCTATGTAAGGGGGGATCCTTACATTTTACTTACTTCTTTTATTTAACAATGACTTGCGGAGAGTCACTCAATTCGATACTATCCTTTTCGCTGATGACATCTCCTTAGTGGTACCATATCACAACAAAACAATGCCCTATGAGGCTATTATAAATGAAGCAATTGAAAATATAAATAATTGGTTACAGAATAATAATCTTTTAATTAAACATATAAAACAAATAACCACGACTATTATCCCCGAAGGGTTAGTCAGATACTAGGCAATAGTCAATAGTCAATAGTCAATAGTCAAAATATATTTATTCAATAAACTCAATTAATAAGTACTTTGAAACGTCCAAATATTTTTTAACCTACCACCCATTCAGGACATCATTTTTTAACTGTGGCAAAGAACGGGCGCAAGAAACCACAGCGCACAGAAGCAACGACATTTACAAAAAATATATATATTATATGTCGTTACCAGGTCACAAAATACAAAATATGAATTTGAATGTAAATACTTTAATTAAATATGGTGCTCTATATAAATTAATTATAGGCAATTAGAAATAGCTGTTGGAGTAGGTACTTGGAGCATTTCAGACCCAAGCTGTTTTGTCTTCTGTATAATCCGACACTTTATAATAAGCTTTTTTATAAAGCTTTTCTTTGATTTTGATTTTAAATTTATCAAGATCTAATTTCTGAATATCATTTGGTACTTTGTTGTATAATCGTACACACAGACCCTTAAAAGAATTATTTATTTTATGGAGCCTAGTATAAGGCACTGCTAATTTGTTCTTACTTCTAGTATTTAATTTGTGAATATCACTGTTTTTTGAAAACATTTCAATATTTTTATAAACATACACAAGATTTTCATAAATATATTGTGATGCAACTGTCATTATACTTATATCCTTAAATCTCTCTCTGAGAGAGTCACCAGCCTGTAGGTTATATATTGCTCGAATAGCCCTCTTCTGCAGCACAAAGATAGTTTGAATGTCGGCAGCATTTCCCCACAGTAAAATGGCGTACGACATTACACTATGAAAGTAACTGAAGTAAACTAATCTAGCTGTATCAACGTCAGTTAACTGACGGATCTTCATTACTGCATAAGCCGCAGAGCTAAGTCTATTCGACAATTTAGCTATATGTGGGCCCCACTGAAGCTTGGCATCCAATGTGATGCCTAGAAACACAGCGGTGTCCACAGGATTCACATTCTTATCTTTAATTTGTACACTAGTTATTACCTGCTTAACATTAGGCAATACAAATCTTACACATTTGGTTTTTCCCTCGTTTAATAGCAAGTTATTAACACTAAACCAGTGAACAATCTTTGAGACCGCATTATTCACATCGTCATAATTTGGGTGTCGTCGTTTCACTTTGAATAAAAGTGAAGTATCATCAGCAAACAATACTATCTCATGACTGTCTTTTACAAAATAAGGTAAGTCATTAATATAAACCAAAAACAAGAATGGACCAAGTATTGAACCCTGCGGAACTCCCATTTTAACCACTGATCCCGGAGATCTTTTACCGTTAATGTCGACCTTTTGAATCCTGTTACTCAAGTATGAGATTAGAAGGCTCAAAGAAGCATCCCTAATTCCATAGTGGTTAAGCTTCCTGACCAAAGTTTCATGTAAAACACAATCAAAAGCCTTGGATAAATCACAAAATACCCCTAGGGCATCTTGTGATTCCTCCCAGGTATCAAATATTTGGATTAAAAGCTCAACACCGGCGTTAGTTGTAGAGCGACCCCTAGTAAAACCATATTGTTTCCAATGTAAAAGTTTATTTTTATAAAAATGAATTTGCATTTGGTCTAGCATTAACTTTTCAAAAATTTTACTAAATGTGGGTAGCACAGAAATAGGTCTAAAATTAGAGGGCTCAGAAGTGCTACCTGATTTAAATAATGGAATTATTTTACTATATTTCATGAGGTCAGGAAAAACACCACAGTCAATGCATTCATTAAATATGCAAGCTAAAACTGGAGCTATTGTCATAATTACAGATTTAGCGACGTCCACGGAATTACCCCACAGATCAGCAGTTTTCTTTTTATTGAGAGTGTTAAATGTTTTTATTATATCTATAACACAAATTTTTGAGGACAATGAGGACCGCAAAAGCAGTAATCTGCCATAGTCCACTTTTCACCAAATAGCGACTGCACATGTGCTCAGCGTGGCAGGTGGTGAGCCCATCGCTGGTCTATGCTGTTGGAAGTATGTGCAGTCTTTAGTCCGATAATCGCCTTTTACGACCCCCAAGGGAAATGAGGGGGTGGTAGTATATTAATACCACAAAATCTAATTAACTATATTCAATTCTTAACTATAAAACAAAAAGCTATGATCTAAACTTACATTGCCAAGGACAGGTACTGAATAAAGATAGTGAAGCAAAATTTTTGGGCTTTATTGTGGACCATCATTGCAATTGGAAGTCTATCACATAGAAAATATTTGTGACAGGTTGAGTCGATTCGTGTTCGCCCATTATCGCCTTAAAAATACAGCTAATAAAAAAACTGCTCTTTTTTTTACTAGCTGTATTTTTAACACGGTTACGTATCGTCATTATTAATATACTTACGGTATTATCTTGTGGCGAAACTCCACTGACATAAGCAAAGTATTTCTAGTTCAGAAAAAATGAGTGCGTGCTCTAAGCGGGGTCGGCCCACGCGGTAGTTGACAACCCCTGTTTAAAAAATTTAAGCCACTAACTGTTACACTTGAAATAGGAAATATTATAAGAAAAAAACATGAAACTTTTTAAAACGTGCACTCAAAATAAACGATTGCGTCATTGCCTAGTCTCTGACTAACCCTTCGGGGATAATAGTCGTGATGTATGTAGATAAAACTGTTCTGTGCTACCAACGTTGTTATTATGCCGACAGACTTGCCCCAGGGAACCGTGACTGGGACCTCAGAGTACAGAGTCTGAGACCGGTAGTCAAACCACGAGACCATAGAGCTGGTTTATAGAGCGTATTTTTGATCTAGTGATTCATAACTTAAATATTTTTTTAACTTTTAGTTATGGCCATGAACATATTTTACAATGTATTATTAATAACCCGAATAACCGGATGATTGCCAAATCTTTGTTTTCTTTAAGCCTCCAATATTGCGGAAAGTTAAATCATTTTCACTTTTTAATATCACAAGCAAAGTCTTTGAAACATATTACGCTCACTGCGCTAAAATGACACATAACACATTGCAATAAAACATATACGGAGTTCAAAGTGTTACTCTTGACGTTTAAATATGTGCTCGTTTGCTTGAAATATTTCCACGCATCTGGAAATAAAGTATCAGAAATTTCACATTTCAGGTCACAGGAGGTAAAATCTTAGCTTCATTTACGAGGTAGATCTTTTGCGTTTTGTAAGAACACATATTTAATCGAGAATACTTTATTCGTCAAACGATGCAGTCAGAACGTCGAATGAGATTTCTGCCTTGCTGCTTGCTGTCACTCGTTTTATAATTGACAGCTGTTTTTTTTGTATTGACTATATTGTTTTATTTCGCAGTCTTACTTAAGTACCTATATCCTGAGTTTCTTGCTAGTTCTTCTAGGTTGAAGGCTATCTCAAAATCCGAGCTGGAGCCAGATAATGTTTAAACTGAATAATAGTTTATTATTTTTTGCAGTTTTGACGACAAATCATGAATGAATTGATTTCTACTTGTATGTACTTTAGCTAAATGTGTCTTATTCTTCAAATAAATAATAAATATCCGAGTTGGTTTAGTCAACCTTTTATATGTTGCCTCGAAAAAAAACTAAAATATCACAAACTGTTAAAGGGCCAAGTTAAACAGTTTATAGCTCCCAATCAGCATGGATTCGTAGCTAATAGATCTACTACTACAAATTTACTGTAATACAAAAACTATTTATGTTGTGCATTTTCAAAGGGAAGACAGGTGGTGGATTCTATCTACACCGATTTTACCAAGGCTTTTGACAAGGTAAATCATAGTAAACTTTGCAGAAAGCTTGAAGCTTATGGAACGTATGGTAGCTTACACCAATGGATACAAATACTTATTTATACCTTAGTCTCAGAAGCCAACTTGTTGCAATCGGGGGATATCTATCATTACCATTAGTTATCACTTCCGGTGTTACGCAGGGCAATATTTCGTTATCAGTAGGATAACGTTGTAAATCAGTGTAACCAAACTCTAGGCTTTATTTCACAATGCACTAAAGGTTTTTCACTATGGTGTTCACATAGATCGTTTAGAAAGAGTGCAGCGGAAGCTCCTGAACATAATATGTTTTAGGCATGGACTCCGCAGGTCTGTTAGAAGTCACGAAGGTAAAGGATGTTATGGTTGAATATGTAGTCTCTGGAATCACGCCAAAATTATTTTGATTTGATGTACTTATCTCTATAAAATTATTCATTCCCACATTGATTGCCTGTCGCTGAAGAGAAAGCTCTTGTTAATTTTAATATTAGATACAAGTCTCAAAATCCAAAGCCTTTTTTATACTTCAGGTATGTACTAATAACACCTCATTCTATAATCCAATCGTAAGGATGTGTCGCGCTATACATGTAACTATCAATGTAATTGTTTTTAACTTACTTATACTGTTGTCACTTATTTTTTGTTTTTATTTAAGTATAGTGTGTAAATGAAATTTTAGTAGATCGTGTAATTTTTGTCTCGACTAATAAGTACTTATTACCTTTGATGAATTATTGGTGATCGCTCGCGCAGCGAGACTATTCATCTAAGCCTAATACTTTGAAATTGTTTAATATTGTGCTAAACAAATGTTTCATTTTTTTGTCTTGATGTGTATACTTGCTTTCAGTGTTACAATTTAGAACTTTTACCTTTTTTTATTAATTGTAATATGTTTTGTGTAAGTACCTACCAAATAAAAAAATATAACAAATTAAAACATGGTGGAGTATATTCGATATTGTACGAAAATATATACAAATCAGGAACATACAAGTACCTAAAAGGGGGCATATCATGTAGGATGAATATAAATCAGGAGTGAAACCAGATATATCCTAACGTACCACCATGCCGACTAGCCATCCTAATAACTAACTACCTACGATCTTCTCACATAACCGTCAAAGATACGAGTCCATACATCCATTGGGTCTTATTAATCTTCCATCGACCTCCAATCTCTGGGGCCATCGCAGTGACCCGAGATCGCAGGTCAAAGCCCCTAGCAAGATGAACATGTTTAGTTAAGTACCTACTCTCTATTATAGTCAGACACTTCCTTAGAACTGAATCTCACAGAAAACTAATAGTTCCTGAAAAAATAAAATAAAGTAGACAGCTTATGATCGTAATTGTTTCCCATATTAGGGAGATTACAAAAATTAAAGAAAAATGTAACTTAAAAAATATAAATACAAAATAACGGGGGACTCTGAATGCGTAATCCAAATAGGTCAGTAATTAAGATATAGAAGAGAATTTATAAATGAGGTTACATTACATGACTTAAAAAAATGTAAGTCAAGAAAATATATTACTAATAAAATTCAGAACGGAAAGTTTGAAAAGAGACAAGAAATTTTCTCCGTCGTCAAATATTTCAGAGAAGTAAAATCTCGTACACAACCGGGAACCAGTTGAAATCTGTATAGAAAAGGAAGGCAACTAAAGGCCATTACAAACACACCAGACAGATCAGTTTGCAATGAGTTTTTCCTTACCGTGATAAAGATGAGAACATTTAATTCAGAACCTTTTATCTAGTGAAGGGCGTGTGCTAATAGCTACTATTAGGTAGTATCGTATTTCCTTTCTTTCTCTGTGTTATATGAAACGCGTTAGACAATATGTTATTGAGTGAAGCAGTTTCTTTGATAGAAATAAGTACTCGCAATATGAACCAACATCACATTTCTATCTAAGTATAAAATTGAAATTTAATTCTGTTAGTTGGTAAGAACATCACCGAAGAATGGTTCAAGCGATTTGCCAATTTTTTGGTTTTAAAATATTCGTAATAGTCCAAAATAGGTTCTTACTAGGGTTGTTGAGGATGTGGTTATGAGGAAGAGGAAGGGGAAGAGGGATTGTATTGCACAAAGAAAGAGGATGCGGATGAGGATTCGGAAAATTTATTTATGAGGAATAGGATGCGGATGAGAAAGAGGAAGAAAAAGGAAGTGAGATGAAACAGGCACATTATTAAGTGTATGTCATCACACTCTCCGTTTTTCTTTTAGTTATTAATAAAAACAAATTACCTACGTAGTATTTTATTTATTTATTATTTATTTGGTGCCGGCTTGAGATTTCGCGTGCAATTTCAATTCCTCCTTAATTCCTCTTAATTTGTGAGGAAGCGATAGCGGAAGAGAAATTTTTAACTTTTATTTATGGGGAAGCGATAGCGGTAGGGGAACTGTAATAATTGCGGAACTTCCGCAACATGTGGAAGCGGAAGAGGAATCCTCATCAACCCTAGTTCAAACCAATGAATGTCATTGGTTCTTATTGTATTATTTCAAGAAAAACTGAACCCCTTTTTACTATAGGGTTTCCATATCATCAGATTCATCAGTCGTCGTCACATAATTAAATCATTCTCATAAATAATTTTCATTAATAACTTTTCACAATTTGCATTTTGTAAGGTCTAATTTTATATTATCGTTCTTGGTTAAGATTTTTCTATTTCTATTAAGTAACTATTGCTTAATAACTTTACGAATCGTTTTAAGTATCTTTAAATATTATGATATTTAACTAACACTTATTTTTCTTTGTCCACAGTGATAACAATACAAAAGATGTCAGCGTTCTAAAAACAGCGAGAGACGCGATTGCAGGTGTGGTGCTGAAATAGGCCTTGCACCATGACGAAAAGGTTCGAGTTCAATTGGCAGATTCCAGTTCCGGAGCCCTTACTACAGGTAACAAGAATATAATAATAATTATTATTACCTTAGAGCCGTGTGGTATAGCGGGCTCACTAAAAGAATAAGTACTACCAGCCCCTCTCTTCCCTTGAGTGTCGTAAAAAGCGACTATCGGACTAAAGACTGACTACATACATCCAACATCATAGAGCAGCGATGGGCTCACTATCTATCACGCTGACTGAGCACATGTGCAGTTGTGTTTTAGTGTAACGTGGACTGCTTTTGCGGAGCCTCTGACTAATCCTTCGGGGATAATAGATGATGGGGATAGTTTACAGTCCATTGGTCGCCTTATACGACACCTAAGGAAAGAGATGGAATCTTAGATTAATGAGTCGTTCCCACATAGCTCCTATCTTTCTTAAAGTTCTTTAACAGAATAGAATATTCTTCGGGCATGCTCACTATTAGCTAAAAATGCCTTAACAGCGTTTGTCAGATTATGTTAATAAGACAAGTCAGTTAGTAATCCGTTGACGCTTTTATTGTTTAGACATTTTACGATCCCTTTTACGCCTCTTAAAACACTTTCGGCGGTAACAGATGGAGAGGTGTAAAAGTGTCGCGCTCATAGATCTATTATACCACCATTTATTTCTTCGCTAGACTAGACTAGACTGAGTGGTGATCACAGCTAGAATTTTTTTTTTTCACCAAGCAGCATTGCTTCGCATTGCTGTGATCCGGTTTAAAGGGTATTAGATCCAGTGAAACTTCAGGGCATCAGTCATAAGCAGTGATCAGAGTAGGTATATAGATTTAGGGTCAATGTTCTGATACGTAATATTAATGGACAGAAAATTTCTCCCAAACTCCGTTCTTTGTTAAATAATAAGATTGTTTTATGGGAATTTTAAAAGTGTTTGGTGTGAAATATATTCAAATTAGCAAAATTACTTTCTTAACACTTTCTACGCCATGCGGACGGCTAAGTGACCGGATATTGAAAGGGTAAAACTATGGTATTCATAGACCTTAAAAGTAAAAGTGTACCTAACAAAATATAAAATGGGATACATGAGTGATAAATTAAAAGGTTTATACACTTTATTTAATTCCGAAACACCGGAAAATCTTTTCGGAAAAATGCCTTATCCATGTTTTTCGTACTTGCACGTTTAACAGCAACGTTTATGATGCAAGTACGAATAATCAGTCTACCTACTCCGATCACTGGTACATAAATTCATCATGCCAACTTCCCGGAGGGATGGGCAGAGATCACAGCTTTGCATTTGCTATTATCCTGACACACATCCTTTGCTTCACTTACTCTCATAACTTCTTCTTCTTCTCAAGTCATAACAACTAAAGCTTCGGTGTCGGCAGTGCGGGTACCAAAAACTACTCGATAAATATTTTGGAATCTCTTTGACAGTTAACAAACCTCGTTTGCGGGTTTTATAAATATTAAAAACATGTATATCAAAATGATTAAATTAGCCCTTAATGTACACTTTTGCGATCGTTGCTACGAGCAGCGCATGATCCGATGTTTAAAGACGTAAAAGATGTGTTGTCAGATATTTAAAAAATACACAAAGTTACAAGTTGGTGCCATCAATGTTAATTTTACTCGTATCTGTCCAGTAAAGTAAAGTAAATCGGACAATTCGTCGGGAATTACGATCAATCTGTAAATAACGTGTCTCCGAGCTGAGGGAATTCTTATGGAAAGAACGTCGTAAATCAGAGCGGATCGCTGCCGTTCGCCGGGGACCATTCACGATCGCCGGCAAGGTTGGGCGCCAGTGGTAGCGAATAACTTTGCTGAAATCTTTGAAATATGTATATAAAACTTTAAATGAATACTGAAATATTTGAAAAAATAATAATTTTATAGTTTATGAATACGCTTCCCTGTCTCTTTCTCTTAAATTGCGTGCCCGACATAGTCCATGAATTGTTCTGTGGTATTTTTGTTACCTAACGACCACAGAATAAGAAAAATAATTCTCTACTTTGAGAGGACACTAAAATTGAGTAAAGTAGTTTTATTTTAATATTTTTTTACAGAAAACGTTGTTTAGAAGCAACAAAGACATTTTAAAATTGTTACACGGCATAATATCAAGAAAAGAAATTACGCATAGGTACTGGAACTTTGGAATATTTAGTTTTTGTCCGCGACTATGCTAAAAACGTACAGGCGTTGTGCTCATACCAGACAGAAATTAATTAAAATATTGGAACTCCATCATCGCATTCCGCTGTCAGTCGCCCCACACCAACGCAGTTAACCTGTGCTCATTCCAGTCTGAAATAGCTTCAAATCTTGAACGGCAAACATTCGCAATGCGTTATTTGCGATCTCAGATTGAACAGTGTGAAGCCAATTATGCATGAACAGGTGAAACGTAGTGGCACTCGTATTTGTAGTGTAGTAATATCTATCGGGTGAGAATTCTGAGTCAATATGGGGTAGGTAGTCCGAAATCCGGGTGTTTTAAGAAACCAAGTCAAGTCAAACCAAGTCAAGTAATGTTAAAAATTCCTTTTCTTTACTTTGAGAAGCTCGATGCCGAAAATCTTGCTTTTTATTGACAATTTTGACTGGCTGCGAAACCAGGTCGTGTAAAAAAGTGAAAAAAGTACATTTTTTCGGATTTCGGACTACCTACCCTATGGTACCTACCCCATGGTAGTCCGAAATCCGGGTGTTTTAAGAAACCAAGTTGACGATTTTTTAAGAATGTACTTTTTTCACTTTCTTACACAACCTGGTTTCGCAGCCAGTCAAAATTGTCAATAAATAGCAAGATTTTCGGCATCGAGCTTCTCGAAGTAAAGAAAAGGAATTTTTAACATTAGAGATAAACCACGAAAAGATGGCACGCCCCTCCACAATTTGTTTTGAATGTGTTTGTGCATATATACGTATAAGCAAAGTAAACAGTAAAGTAAAGTACTAACTGCTGAAACAAACATCCATCCATACTTACAAGCTTTCGCGTTTATAATATTAGTAGGATGTATGTCGCAGGAAATGTAGATAGAGGCCTTTGCCCAGCAATTGGACAGTTGATAATTACCCTTAATAGGTCAAGTATCATAAGACCGCCGGCGGTCGCGAAACAATTGATTTTCAATTGTGTCTGGTTTTACGGTGCTTAAGGGGATAAGGGCGGTTAGCGAAAATTCGGATGTCCACGGTAATTCTTAAGCGCCGTTCACATTTTTATCAAAAAGTTAATAAAGTTGTTTAGTTTTTTGGCAATCCAAATCAGTCAAGAAATTGAAAAGGTAAATACCTATGTGTTTATGATTTTATAGGAATTATTATTGTAAAACTCGGTCGTAATGTGCATTTAAATGAAATTTTAGAGGTAACTTCAGGATTTTTTTTCTATCAAGCAAAATGTTTCCAATCGTGTTTTGGCTTCGTTCATCCCCCCCTCACGCATACCTACTCGTCGTTCTATAATACACATTGAAAATTTCAGTGCGAAATATCTTACTAATATTATAAATGCGAAAGTTTGTAAGTATGGATGGATGTTTGTTCCTCTTTCACGTAAAAACTACTGAATGGATTTGTAATCTGGATTAACACACGCAGGTGAAACCGCGAGCGGCCGCTAGTCTAAAATATTTTGAATAACAGCTACTTAATAGAAAACAGCCAATTTTTCCATTTTCACCGCTTGAGGCTTCTTAAAGGCTTACTTTACTTTCTCATATACTTTTGTCGCCGTATACCCCGTATGCTCGTTTGCCGGCTCAGTAACTTATAAAAAAAATCTTGGCCGTGATCGTAAGCGTTGACACTGGCTGACGAACGTTCATTCATACTATGTCGCGGCAGGGTCGATGTTCCTCAGCATTGTAAATGACATTTGAATCATAGCCAAACCTCATTTCTGTTTATCTCTACGCACGATCTTCTTATACTATGCGCGTCTTACCTATATTACTACGTACACTGTACTGGGTGCTTACCGACGTACTCAGAAACGTCAAGTTTTAATGACAATTATTTGTCTCTTGCTGTCACTTTCGTATGTATAGTTCTAAATAGAGAAGGAAAGACATTTAATTGTCATTAAAACTTAATGGACGTCTCTGAGTACGGCAGTGAGTGCGTGTTTTTTAGGGTTAAAGGGCAAAACGGGACCCTATTACTAAGACCCTGCTATCCGTCCGTCCGTCCGTCTGTCCGCCTGTCACCAGGCTGTATCTCATGAACCGTGATAGTAAAAACAGAATAAAATAAATATTTCCCATACAAAAAACGTGATTTTTTTGCTCGTTTTGGCGATATTGATAACGGCAACAGGTAGACTCTTTATATATTCACAGAATATTGGTTATATACTCACTTTAAAAATAAACAATTATATTAAAATAATAAAAAATATTTAACGTGGGTTCCCACACCACACAACAAACGTGATTTTCATAGATAAGGGTACGGAACCCTTCGTTCGTGAGTCCGATTCGCACTTGGCCGGTTTTTAGGGTTCCGTAGCCAAATGGCAAAAAGCGGAACTCTAATGGATTCGTCATGTCTGTCTGTCCGTCCGTATGTCACAGCCCCTTTTTTCCGAAACTATAAGAACTATACTGTTGAAACTTGGTAAGTAGATGTATTCTGTGAACCGCATTAAGATTTTCATACAAAAATAGAAAAAAAACACTAAATTTGGAGGGTTCCCCATACTTAGAACTGAAACTCAAAATATTTTTATCATTTAACCCATCCATGTGGGGTATCTATGGATAGGTCTTTAAAAATGATATTGAACTAAACTAAATAGTTTGCGCGAGAGACACTTCCAAAGTGGTAAAAAATGTGTGTGTGTGTGGGGGGGTGTGTGTGTGTGTGTGTGTGTGTGTGTCCTGTAACTTCTAAAATAAGAGAATGATAAAACTAAAAAAGATATATGATGTACATTGCAATGCAAACTTCCACCGAAAATTAGTTTGAACGAGATCTAATAAGTAGTTTTTTTTAATACGTCATATTAATGAATTTAAAAAAATACACTATTATTAAAACATAGATCAAAGTTACAACGAACTACAAGAACTTTTATATGATGTTACTTGCTGCTACGGAACCTTTCATGGGCGAGTCCGACTCGCACTTTTTTTATATCTGGCGATCCGTTCGCACCTTCGTCCACGCATACTTGCAAACACCGTCAAAATTTTGTACAACATATTTACAAATAGTAAACAAAAACCATCCTCAGTTTTCACTCTTTGTAAGTATTTAGTGAAACCATTTAAAAATCCATTCCGTGGTGTAAATGAAGAAAACGGAGCCACAGACACACGAAAACGGCGACTTTACTCTATGTTACATAATGATAATGATAATAACTAGTGTTGCCCAAAATCGGTCTTGGTCTTGCAGTCTTGGTCGTTCGAGTTAGAGCATTGGCTTTGGCATTCGGCACGGATCGCTTAGGTCGTGATTTCATTCAAAACCCACTCGGTGTCAGTCAATTTTTCGAATTTCTCATTAAATGTTTACTTTTATTAATTTGGTTGATCTTTACCATGGTTATGTTAATTCAAACTCAAAATGTACCTACTCTGTTACGTTGTTCTAAGATCTAAAGTTACGTTTAATAAATAGCAATAGTCTAATAAGTAATTGCGAGACTTGCGAGACTTTTGCTGCACGACCAAGACCAAGACCGGGTGCAGCGGCGCAAGACCAAGATCAAGACTGGCTAAGTCTCGTCTTGTTCTTGCATTTGGGCAACACTAATAATAACCATCTATCTTCCCTTGGGTGTCGTAAAAGGCGACTAACGGACTAAAGACTACACATACATCCAACAGCATAGAGCGGCGATGGGCTCACCACCTGTCACGCTAAGCACATGTGCAGTCGCTATTTGGTAAAAAGTGGACTATGGTAGAGGACTGTTTCTGCTGTCCTCATTGCCTAGTCTCTGACTAACCCTTCGGGGATAATAGTCGTGATTATATGTATGTATAATGATAAAAATGACTAGCTGGCCGCCCGCGCCTTAGCCGCATTGGGTCAGCGAGGTGAGTCCCTTATGTGGCCCAATCTCGTATGCTGTAGTCCAGAAAGCAGTCCAGAAGTAGGACTTTCATAGGCTAATGATGATTATGAATTACTTACTTCTACCACCCCTCTCTTCCCATGGGTGTTCTACCACCCCCTCCCTTCCCTTGGGTGTCGTAAAAGGCGACTAACGGACTAAAGACTGCACATACATCCAACAGCATAGAGCGGCGATTGGTTCACCACCTGTCACGCTGAGCACATGTGCAGTCGCTGTTTGGTGAAAAGGGACTATCTATGATAGAGGACTGTTTCTGCTGTCCTCATTGCCTATATATAGTCTCTGACTAACCCTTCGGGGATAATAGTCGGGATTATGTATGAATTGCTTTTCAGTGTTTCGTTCATTCACCCACGTAGACTCACATGACGTTGACAGACAGACGGATCGTTCGTTCCGCACATTACTATCAATCGATTATTTGTGCCAACCGAACGATATCTTCCTTAACTCAATGTGAAATATGTTGATGTTTTCATCAATCTCTTTCCTAGCGATAAAATATATTTCAGTGGCTTCTGAAACGCCTTAGAACAAGATGTCTGGCTGCTGGCCAACTAATACACAGTATCGACCACTGCATGCGTGCGGTTTAGAGCAAGTTCAGTGGCCCATTAGAAAAACTCTACACCCAGCTAGCAAAATACCCTTAGAAACGAAAGCTTTTAAGAGCTATGTCCTTAAATAAATTTTATATACGTTCTGATTATGACAGAGACCCTAATAATGGCATATCATAAGTCTTTTTAAGCTATAAGAGCATAAATAACCGTGTCTTGTGGTGGTGATAGAATGCTACTACCCCTCTTCCGTGTCGTAAAAGGCCACTGACGGACTAAAGCACATGCATCCAACAGCATAAAGCGGCGATGGGCACACCGCCTATCACGCTGAGCACATGTGCAGTCGCTATTTGATGAAAATAAAAAAGTAGACTATTAGAGGACCGCTTTTGCAGTCCTCATAACCTATTAGTCTCTGACTAACCCTTCGGGGTTTTTTTGCAATTCTCCTATGCGCAAAAAAGAATTTAGAACTCGCCCCCAGAAAGCGAAACATATTATATATATACAGCCAAGCAGCACTCAAGTCACTTATATCGCCCCGTATCGACTCCAACCTTGTACTTAAAACCTCAAAAGCTTTAAACAAGCTAGGTGGACACAACAGGGTGAGATTGATCTGGGTACCAGGCCACATGGGAATCCATGGCAATGAGATGGCCGATGCACTTGCCAGGGAGGGCTCAGAGACCCCATTTATTGGTCCTGAGCCGTTTGTTGCACTGGCACCGAGCACCACCAACAAGGCCTTTAAGGACCAAATCCAAAACAGGCATAAAACCGAATGGAAAAAGCTACCCGGCATGAAACACTCAAAATCCTTCATAGGTGGAGACGCCCTAGGACGGAGTAAAATCATATGCGGAGGTAGCAAAAGGCAGGCACGAACAATTATCGGAGCCCTGACCGGGCACTATGCCACAAAACAAATGCTCCACAAAATGCAACTAGCAACAGACAGCTTGTGCAGGGCATGTGGTTAGAAAACGGAGTCCATGCAACACTTACTGTGTGACTGTGACTCCCTTGCTAGGAAAAGAATGAGTCTCCTGGGATTGGCCTACCCGAAACCAGAAGATTGTAGGCTCTTCGCCCTCAGAGACATTGCCAAACTTATGGCAGTCGTTTTCACTGAGGAAACAGTGATAGGACGGGGTTGCACAAAAGATCCCAGTGGGTCGACGTGCCGCTGCGAGAGGGAAACCTCTGCAGGCCCCACTAAGATAAGATAAGATAAGATAACCCTTCGGGGATAATAGTCGTGATTATATGTATGTATGTATAATAATAGCGTGAGGTGATTATCTACAGGCTGTGCATTAATTTCAAAACCGCAATGCCACCACAACGTATATTAAACCTACTAGCAACAAATGGCTGTTTTACACCAAATTAAAAAATCATCTGCAATAGAATTTGATATTAATTGAAATAAAAAAAAACTTTTTACGAATCAGCCTGCGAATTATACGGCAAAAAAATAAAAAATTAAAAAAAATGCGATTACATTCATTCACGCGATAGTTTTTTAATATGGTGTTTACAATTTAACACTTAGATATATCTCCGTAAAATATGATGCTTTTCAACTGTAGCGTTCGCGAGTTCAGAAAACAGTATCAGATATTTATATAAAAAAGGATATATTAATTAAGTATAGCGAGCAGTCCCAAAGACCCACTTAGACGTTAGGTAGGTAACGCAAACACAGCCTCCCCCTACCCTCCCCTATTAATTCCGCCCTGCTTACGTTCGCCTCAATTCTTTATTGTTAAACGGCCCATTCGTCTCATTTAGATGCACGTCTCCCCGGAATTACTTTGGTAACTTGTAGCGATTAAAAGGAAATGTTGCTTTCGCATACACTCAGAGAAAAATATTGTTAGGTGTAACAAAAAACTTTAACCCACACAGCCGTTTATAGTAAAGTTGATTGTTGCTGCTGCAACGTTTTTATTGTTAACCGAGCAACCTTTTTGCAATCGTTAGACTGGCAATTCGAAAATTGCTTATTGATTATAGTTACAATAGCAATATTTTTGATACTGTATGAAATCGTTACACTGCCAACATTTCAGTTGTTAACTAACAATTGTTATAGTAGCAATATTTATGAAAGCATATGGAATGGTTAAACTGACGACATGGGTCGGGCGCGTATTCCCTAAATCGCAATTCGACCAGTTTCTCACTCCGTACACATCGCAAATCGTCTTATTAGCAAAATGTCTAAATTATAAATGACCAGTTTCTCACTTCGTACACATCGCAAATCGTCTTAGTCGCAAAATGTCTAAATTTTGAAATAAGTATGGATCGGGTCGGGTCGGGCGTGGATTACCCAAAACCTAATTTTCTGAATTATATTTGACTCATATTTCGACTTTTTCCAGTAAAATTATAAAACCTCTTTTAAACAAGCTTTTATTTAAATGCGCTAAAACGTTAAAAATACTTTTTTACTATCAACGTCGTTACAAGTCGTTATAAGGTTGTCGCGCGATTAACTTGTGTAAATAAAAATGTAAATTAAATAACTTGATGTGATTGATCCAAATTTTCAATCTAAATATAGTTAAATACGAGTACATACATAATCTCGCGACAACCTCTTAAATCATATAAATAGTGTGTAATGACGTTCTATAGTTGTAAGTAAAAAATAGTTTTTCTTTTTAGCGCATTTAAATTAATTTAAAAAAAATAATTTAAATAAAAGCTTGTGTAAAAGAGGTTTCATAATTTTACTGATAATTTATTAATTGTACCTCAATGCTTGAAGGTAATTAATATGAGCAATGAGCTCTACCTGGCCATTACCGTTCCATTTGATCACATTAATTTGTAGATAAAATACATAATTTTAAATTGTGTTGTTTCAGGGAGCCGTGTTTGACAGATGGACGGAAGAAAAGGACAACACCGAGTTGGAACAAAACTGCCTCTTCAAAGTGGACGAGTACGGGTTTTTCATTTACTGGAAAAGTGAGGGACGGGTAAGTCAACATTTCATTTATCCTTATACGTAAAAGACACAAGAACAAACGCTAGCATGGGCTTTTAAACAGCTGCAGACGATTTCTGTTAGGTATCTGACTGATGTTTCATTTATTTACTTATTTATTTATTTAACACTTTGTGCACATTTGTACAAAGGCGGGCTTAGTGCCTTAGGTATCTATAGAGACAAACATAGGGTAGGTACACAAAATACGTATAAACATAATACGTATAATCCATTTCTGATACCTGACTGATAAGTTCCTTCTCATTTAGAAGTCCAAAGATGTTTTTTATTACACACGTAGCCCGTCACCCCGTGTCGGCGTATTGATAACTCTTCTTTAATCTGTGGTATTGATAAGGCTGATACCGGGGTAGCTATACGCCCTTAAATATTACCGTAACTAATGGAGAGATGTGTGGTAGCGGGTCATTATTCAAAGAAAACTACCAACCCCTCTCTCTTGGGTTTCATAAAAGGAGAAACGGACTAAAGACTGCACATACATCCAACAGCATAGAGTGGCGATGGGCTCACCACCTGTCACGTTGAGCACATGTGCAGTGCCGTCGCTATTTGGTGAAAAGTGGACTATGGACTGGACTATGGAGTGGACTGCTTTTGCGGTCCTCATTGCCTAGTCTCTGACAACCCTTCGGGGATAGCCGTATTATTTGATGTATGTACGAATAGATAAGATAGATAAAACTGTTCTGTGGTTCATCCCGCTAACTTATTCGTTTATCAGCTTGCATGCATGCAAGTACCGCTTTCCCAGACATAAAATACCGCAATTTTAGGCACATGCACAAGTTTATAGACTTGAGCGTTCGAGAGATACAGATTCAACAGAGTGTCTGCATGCTTACATGCTGTACCAAGCTTGATAAACGAATAACTTAGTAATATTATATTTTATTTATATTTTAAATAATTAACATATTTGTATGCCACAAATTTGAGAAAAGTAACTCCTGATTCCATTAACACATTATATAAAATACTATTTTTATTATTACGAACGTGCAGCTAATCCTGCAATACCTACAAATCCGAGTTGTTGATCACAAATCTAAAAATCCTAAGCACACTTTTCCCGACTCAGGAGTTGTACCCAAGAGCTCGACCCGGTGGTCGACTGGTGGCTAAATAAAATAAATTGTCCCAATGGTTTAGCCTAGCTTACATCGAGAATCTTTGGTAAAAGAGTAATTATAAATGTTACACACCCTGTTGTTTTTTTTTTTGCTGAAATTGTAATTAAGAGGCCTATTACATCTCGACTGTGATTTTTGCGTAAAATGGCCAATTT
This sequence comes from Scoparia ambigualis, assembly GCA_963921215.1. Lineage (NCBI taxonomy): Eukaryota > Metazoa > Arthropoda > Insecta > Lepidoptera > Crambidae > Scoparia > Scoparia ambigualis. The sequence goes on from OY992518.1 coordinate 19,712,185, forward strand.
TGGCGTTATGGATCTCAGAAACAAAAATACATTAACCATTATGACTTATTGAATAGTGTAGAATAACTATTGGAATAGTGCGTAGCGGCCTCGCTTTTTGTAAATTTTGCTTAACTTTTTAATTAAACCCAAAATTGCAGAGAAAGATTTTCATAAAGTGCGCGAAGGCACTTTTTTGAGCTCATCGATTGAACTACTGTTCTAAACAAGCGAAATAAAAAAATTATAATGTTATCTCTTTTATAGTCGAATAGTGCGTAGCGGCCTCGGAATTTTTAGATATCATTAATTTTACACAGAAAAAAAATCTTATTCTATACCAAAAAACGTTGAAAGTCGCTATAAGTTAACTGTGAATATCTCCTATCTACGATAATATTATTGAGCAAAATTTATACCAGAGTAATTGTTACTTCATGAGGAATAAAGATTTAATAATGAATTGATTATCCTATTTCGATAAAAACGATAAATACAACTGCAAAAATACTACAAAATGCGAAAATGGGCATTTTACGCAAAAATCACATTCGAGATGTAATAATAATAAAAAGTTGTTTGGTAAACGACATTTTATATAACATTCGCCCGGTGTGTTCGATGAATTGCTACTCGCAGAATATTTTGATAATTCCTACATATACACAATATAATTTTCAGCTTGATATGGACAATCGAGTGATGCTCCCGCTTTAAACTTTTAATGCAGTCCACACGCTGCGCTGTATAAAAGGACGGCATAATTGCAATGTGTTATTTCCCAGCGGTTCCCAGAATGCATGTATAATGAAATACGCTTTGCTCGAAAATACGTGCCCTGCCGTTCAGATTTGACCAACATCTGTAGGGATTTTTAAATATTCTATGGCACTGTGTTGATTGGTAGAATATAAACCAATGTTTCACTAATACGTATCTGAAATACGTTGAATATAGCGCCAACATACTGCCAGCGGTATCACTTAAGTGTAGGACCCAAAGACAAAGTCTCCTCTTTGTCGTCATCTAAGAATTATGTTTACATCACTGCAAAACTATATGCATGCATGGTGCGATGTAAACAAGTTGTTTTTTAGCTTTGAAGAAAAAAAACGGCACTCCACTTTACATAGAAGTAATGACATTTACAAAAATTAATGTAGGTAGCTACTAAATCATCAAATCCAAATACTAGTACAAAGTTTACTTAGAAATATCAGTGGTTTCGATTTCAGAGTATTATTAGCTCATTTATAATATTAGATTAAATTATAATTTTTATTTAATTATTTTAACTATCGCCTCGGTGGCTGAGTGGAACGATAACCGGAGGTCCAGGGTTCAATTCCCAGATCGGGCAAAATGTGGTTCGGATTTTTCGATGCATAACCCGGGTTTCTGATTACAAACCTGCATTTGCTAATTTTATTTTTATGATTAATGAGCAAGCGACCATTTTATAATTTACAAAACTCCAAACGCCGAAGAATCGACGTAAATTACAAGTATATGAAATCAATAAACGCAATAATACTATGCGCTTCTACATAAAATGCCGCCGCTGAGCCATCAATAAAATTTACCTAAATAATATTTCACATTTTTCAAACCATTTTTTTTGCAAATTACGTAATATTTCATTCATAAGCGTTTCCAACTGTCTCAGCCAGAAAGTCGGTGCTTAAATATTTCCCGGCTGAAGTACAATTTATTTCCAAAGTCCGTTTAAGCGTTAAAACTTTCAGCTAAAAAGGATATTTAATAAAGGCGCCTTACCGCTGACAGTTCAGATTGAAAATCTCGACCCTCGCTCGGATTCCTTAGTGGCACTAATAACATACCTTTCGTTATCGTTGATGGTACTGGTTTAAATCCATTTGGCTAGCTATACTGGGGTCAAATTGTATGAAAAATGTTTATAAACAAATTATTAACCAGTATTTGTGCACACATCATATCTGGACAAACATAATGCTATGCTAAGCTAAGCTCATATACAGAATAGCTTTCCCAAGCTCATGCTTCTCTTCTAACTTTTATTCAAACTCAAACTCAAAATATATATTAACTAATTATATATTGGTTATCATTTAACTTTTTTTCATCCATTATATAGGTAAGTACCTAAGAAATTTGTACTTTGTTTTGAAATGTCCTTCTAGGGTAAAGAGGGAATTTTCTGTGCAATACAGGAAGGAAAAAAACGCCCTTGTTAATTTTGCTTCCGGTTCTTCTCAAGTTCTCAGTACAAGGTCTCCAGCCTCCGTAGACTTATGGAAGGATCGATGGCTACTGACTTTTATATGATCGTGCAAATGTACCTAAATGACAATGCGGGTACCTCAGCTCATATGCATAATAGGGGATAATGAATAAAGAATTTCAGATAGTGAAACGTTAAAAAAAAGACCTCAGGTGGGAATCGAATCCTCCGCAGAATTTAAGTAAAGCCTCGGGTGAAACTCCACCCGAGTTTTTTCTTAACAACACCTTTGTGACGCTCCATTGTAGTTCAATCTACCGTAACAATCACAATTTTACAATAATGTACTAACAATATTGGATCGAAATAAGTTCTGTAAGATTGCACACTGTGTTAAAAAAAATGTCAGGTGTAATTTTCCTGATATTCCCATTTCTTCTTGGCTTCCACTTACTTAAAATTTACATAGGTAAGTGGAATACCGCAAAGACATTAATTAAGATAATAACAATAATAAATAAAGATTTTGAAGTGTCTTCTTTTTTAAAACATAGGCAAAATAAAACCCAGGTGCTTCAGATTTTAAAACGATAAAACGCCAATGGCTATTTGAAGCTAATTTTATTCGACAATCACAGTTTTATTTGTCTGAAGGCAAGACGTGTCTGGCGAAGTCGACGAACCCTTATTTACATACATATACGATACGCTGACGATTATATACACTTACATACACTTAAATTACATACATAATACTCGTACATTATACGTCTAAATAAAAAGCATTGATTAGCATCCTTGTCATACATTTGCAGTGGATTATAAACAGTTTTATAAATGTATAAACAAAAAATATCATTTATTACCTAGCGGGTAATTATTTATTAGGTCACCCATCCGGGATTTTAATGCAAGCCCTCCAGAATAGAAGTGTCTTCTGTACCATGGTCTTGGGTATTCATCAAAGACCAATTAAAATTCTTTAAAAGCTGCAACATATCATAATCATTATAATATTGTCTTTACGCTTTTAGAGTGATTGATACAAAATGGATATGCACTACTAGGTTATGGTAGTGTCTTTACTCATGCTATTTTTTCTTGGGCAAAAGTATCTACTAACCGTCTTTAAGGCATATCTTCTACCTCTATACCAAAATTAATTAAAATCGGCTTAGCTGCTTTAGCGTGAAAGCGTAATAAACAAACTTTCGCATTTATAATTAGTTAGAATAATGGCCAGTCTCACTATAAACGCGTTTTCGTACTAATTAGAGTAGTAAGAACGCGTATGTTAAAGTAACGTCAAAGTGAATTTTCTTTTAAAATTTCTGTCACGCTTGTAACTCAAAATTAACATTAATATGAATCGTCATATTACTGTAGATTTTGAGTTACAAACGTAACACACGTGGTCGCAAAACGCGTTTGTAGTGAGTGTTTATATATGGAAAAGGTAATCGTACCTTTTCCATATACAATTAATTATGTAAGTAGTTTAATTTTATTTCAGTAATTAAGTTATGTTGTGGCTTTATTATTACTTTTGTTTCATTAATAGTAAAATACTACTTATTCGTAAAATAAATAAAAAATAATTACATACTAACATATAATCACGACTATTATCCCAGAAGGGTAAGTCAGAGACTAGGCAATGATGTATGTGCAGTCTTTAGTCCGTTAGTCGCCTTTTACGTACCCAAGGGAAGAGAGGGGTGGTAGTATTCTTTCACATCTACGCGACACTTTTCGAAATTTTTTGAAATTGTTTCTATACTGTGCGCCTATTTCACTTGCGTTTAATAATAATAGTGTCGTTAGGTAATACAAAACGTCCACACATTAATGTTATAAAAGCAAAGACATACTAAAGAAATAGAAGCCTTTGTTGAAACGGGAGCTCATCATATTTCGTTACTGTATAAGAAGTCTATGGATAAATGGCCGTCCGCATACAAAGGGGAGTTTTTTTGTAGGAAAATCTTTGGCAATATTGACTATTGTTCTATCGTGCTCAAACCTTTTCAATAATGAGCTACTTTAACCTACTTATTGTTTGAATATGTGAGAATAAGGAACACATACGTATTCGAACTATATAAATCAAAACAGGTCAATGTTTCAGCTTCATTGTTCATACATATGTAGGGATCCTACATGTTATAATTATGTTTCTATTTTATATGGAACTTTAATATCAAATGTTGATAAATATATTTATATATAAATGTAAATAGAAATATAAATATAACATGTAGGATCCCTACACATACATACAACACACACACGCACACACACACACACACACACACACACCCCTGTTTGTACAGACGGCCTTTCGAGGACTATGGTTTTATATGACCCATCCGAGGACTCTCTCAAAAACCATGTTAATGACCTTGTATTGTTACTTTAAAACGATAGAAAGAAACAGAAAACACTTTGTTAATGATCAGGTCTATTTGTCTAACGTTATTGCAGCATTTTATTTATTAACTTTTCTTGACCAATGCGTGGACTTATTATACACTGCCAACGCTTGTGGAGACATCTTTCCGAGGACGTCTGTGTGTACCATTCGAGGACCTAATCGCCTGACTACAGATGGCAATCCGGGGACTCATTTTCACACACTTTCTCTTGAATCCAATACAATTCGAGGACCGTGTGTTTGACTGTACAGAAACAATATGAGGACGTTTTTCCGAGTCCCGCATGTACAAAGCGAGGACCACTAATGTGTAAACATAACATGTTTTAAGTACCATTCGAGAACATTTATTTTGTAATTAACATTCGATGTGGCCCTGATGTACATAAGCTCTTTACTTGACCGGACCTGATTTATGTTAAGTGATGATAAGGCATGTGAAATCGCGTTATTCCCGGTATCCTTAACCACTAAGAAACTGGCTATCTTACCTCGAACTGCTGATAACATTGTTGTTACGGCGACGCGACATACTAAGATAAGTTGATGGTAGCTATAGCCAGGCGGACTTAGAACAAGGCCTACTGTTCCGTCTGGCGAGTTATAGGAGGTTGTGATGATGGAAGGTTCCTTTTTGATGGTTAATAACGACTGCGTCTCTTTATGTGATGTTGTATATTTATAGTGACTACATTGTAACTAACTTATTGTCTCTAAAACATACTAGACGATATATACTACGTAGATGTTGGAGGGAGAATGCCGTCTTATCTATCTTATCGTTTAGGAATGCGCTTACAAACTCTTTAACCATACGTGAGGATAATAAATTATGTGGCGACGCAGGCCGCCACACCTACCACTAACCAAACCGAGCACAGTTAGTACCCCCGCTGGGAATCGACCCTGGGACCTCATGGTTTAAGGTCTTACCGCTAGACCACAGAGGCGGTTAAAATTACTAAATATGTTGATATTTTTTTATGACAGGCTATGACATTCTACCACCAGTTTTACCGCTACCATCTTATCTAAGTATGTCGCCATGACGACTATGTTATTAGCATTGTTGTTTTCTACATTGCGAACTTATGCATATGCTTTCGTCGTAGTGATAATTAGTTGACTACGGCTAGGTAGTCCACTACTACTACTAACCACCGACGTTGTTATATATTTTGTACAATAGCTAATTATTTGGTGCCATAAGTTACCATTGAAGTCTATTATATACTTATTGTATTTTGTATCTATATAAATATTATATGACCTGCATGGTATATGATGAGTATGTATTGTATTTTATGACCTGGTAACGACATTTTTTTTGTAAATGTCATTACTTCTGTGCGCTATGGTTTTTTGCGCCCGTTCTTTGAAACAGTTAAAAAATGATGTCCTGAATTGGTGGTAGGTTAAAAAGATTTATACGATTTAAAGTAATTATTAATTGTGTTTATTAAATAACCATATTTTGACTATGACTTTATAATCTTTTGTCCAATGATAGGTACGAAAACCAGCTACTTTTCTTCGTACTCAACATAATAATCATCACAATATGGGTACTGTCGGTCATTGAGGAGTTTCATAGGGTATCTGTGAAGTCTGTGATCCTTTGCTCATTGATAGTTACTTAACCAGCTACTTTTCTTCGTACTCAACATGATAACCAATCACAATATGTGCACTGTTGGTCATTGAGGAGTTTCATATGGTATCTGTGAAGTCTGTGATCTTTTGCTCTTTGATAGTAACTTAACCAACTACTTTTCTTCGTACTCAACATAAAAATCGATCACAATATGTATACTGTCGGTCATTGAGGAGTTCTATTTAGTATCTGTAAAGTCTGAGATCTTTTGCTCATTAATAGTTACCTAACCATTTACTTCTCTTCGTACTTAACATGATAACCCATGATGATATGTGTACTGTTGGTCATTGAGGAGTTCCACATGGTATCTTTGAAATCTGGGATCCTTTGCTAATTCATAGTTACCTAACCAGCTACTTTTCTTAGTACTCAACATAATAATAAATCCAAATATGTGTACTGTCGGTCATTGAGGAGTTCCATATGCTATCTGTGATGTCTAGAATCCTTTGCTCATTAAATGTTACCTAACCAGCTACTTTTCTTTATATTCAACATAATAACCAATTACAATATGTGTGCTGTTGGTCTTTGAGGAGTTCTTTAGGGTATCTCTGAAGTCTGTGATCCTTTGCGAATTGATAGTTATATAAGCAGCTACTTTTCTTCGTACTCAACATAATAATCAATCACAATATATGTACTGTTGGTGATTGAGGAGTTCCATATGGTATCTGTGAAGTCTGGGATCTTTTGCTCATTGATAGTTACTTAATTAGCTACTTCTCTTCGAACTTAACATGATAACTAATCACAATATGTGTACTGTTGGTGATTGATTAGTTCCATATGGTATCTGTGAAGTCTGGGATCCTTTGCTCATTGATAGTTACCTTACCAGCTACTTTTTTTCGTACTTAACATTATAATAAATCCAAATATGTCTACTCTCGGTCATTGAGGAGTTCCATATGCTATCTCTGATGTCTGGGATCCTTTGCTCGTTGAATGTTACCTAACCAGCTACTTTTCTTTGTATTCAACATAATAACCAATTATAATTTGTGTACTGTTGGTCTTGGAGGAGTTCTATAGGGTATCTCTGAAGTCTGTGATCCTTTGCGCATCGATACTTACATAAGCAGCTACTTTTCTTCGTACTCAACATAATAATCAATCACAATATGTGTACTATTGGTAATTGAGGAGTTCTATAGGGTATCTCTGAAGTCTGTGATTCTTTGCTGATTGATAGTTACTTAACCAACTACTTCTTCGTACTCAACATAATAATCAATCATAATATGTGTACTGTCGGTCATTGAGGCGTTCTATATGGTATCTGTAAAGTCTGAGATCTTTTGCTCATTAATAGTTACCTAACCATTTACTTCTCTTCGTACTTAACATGATAACCCATGACGATATGTGTACTGTTGGTCATTGAGGAGTTCCAAATGGTATCTTTGAAATCTGGGATCCTTTGCTCATTCATAGTTACCTAACCAGCTACTTTTCTTAGTACTCAACATAATAATAAATCCAAATATGTGTACGGTCGGTCATTGAGGAGTTCCATATGCTATCTGTGATGTCTAGAATCCTTTGCTCGTTGAATGTTACCTAACCAGCTACTTTTTTTTGTATTCAACATAATAACCAATTATAATATGTGTGCTGTTGGTCTTTAAGGAGTTCTATAGGGTATCTCTGAAGTCTGTGATCCTTTTCGAATTGATAGTTATATAAGCAGCTACTTTTCTTTGTACTCAACATAATAATCAATCACAATATATGTACTATTGGTAATTTAGGAGTTCTATAGAGTATCTCTGAAGTCTGTGATCCTTTGCTGATTGATCGTTACTTAACCAGCTACTTTTCTTCGTTTTCAACCTTATAATAAATTACAATATGTGTACTGTCGGTCATTAAGGAGTTCTATAGAGTATCTGTGATCCTTTGCTCATTGAAAGTTACTTAACTAGCTCCTTTTTTTCGTACTCAACATGATAACCAATCACAATATGTGTACTGTCGGTAATTGAGGAGTTTCATATGGTATCTGTGAAGTCTGAGATCCTTTGCTCATTGATAATTACCTGACCAGCTACTTCTCCTCGTAGTCAACATGATAACCAATCACAATATGTGTACTGTCGGTCATTGAGGAGTTCCATATGGTATCTATGAAGTCTGGGATACTTAGCTCGTTGATAGTTACCTAATCAGCTACTTTTCTTCGTACTTAATATAATAATCAATCACAATATGTGTACGTCGGTTATAAAGGAGTTCCATAAGGTATCTACGAAGTCTGTAATCCCTTGTCTACTCATAGGTACCAGCTACTTTCTTTGTGTTTAATACAATAACCAATCACAACTTGATCATTCGTTATTGAGGAGTTTTGTTGCCTGTCGCCAAGGGTCTTCATCATGTCTTCACCATATTTCAAATGTAACGATTAAAACCTATCGATACAAAAAAAAACATCCAAATAAGTGTAACCTGAAATCACATTAAAGAAACATAGTATATACAACCGAATTGATAACCTACTCCTTTCAGAAGTCCGTTAAAAATATTAGACAACATCACATACATTGCTCTGATTCTTCATTGACCCAGCCGGGAATCGAACCTGGGACCTCAGAGATGGCGACATAAGAGTCCGCTGGCGTGCGAACCACTCGACTAGAGCGGTCGTCAATAATGAAAATTGAACTAAAAGTTATGATCGTCTATTTTAAAAAAAATAGTAAAGAAATTTTTGAAGTTATTATTAAAAATAAAGATTAAAATGATGTTGACAATGTACGAAAAGCTAAAAAAGCATTCGGTAGGTCCTAGGTACCAGTCATCACACCACTCTCCTCATCAATCTAGGGCATTCTAGGGCATTGATCAGACAAAAAAAAATCGTTCACTTGATAGAAATTTCACACGCCTAACGATTTTATTTTTTTGTCTGATCAATGTTCTAGAATGATGAGGAGAGTAGTTTGATGACTGGTACCTAAGACTTACAGAATTATGTTTTAGCTTTTAGTACATTGTCTACATCATTTTAATCTTTATTTTTTATTTTAATTTTGTTATAACGATTTAAAAAGAATGAAAAGTATATCATACTTCTCATTCTTTTTAATTCATTCAACTTGCCCTTTCATTTGATATCCATCACCCATATTGAAACAAATATGAAATCTGGCATTTCCAGCGGCCATCTTAGATTTAAAAATATATCAAAACTTTCAAACAGTATTCTATTACTCAAGCCCTTTCATTTGATACCCATATTGAAGCGGTAGTGAAAAAAAATTTTTTGCCTGCCATTTTGTTGGCGGCCAAATTGGATTTCAATTTTTTTCATAGTGTTAAATCTATTCTACTAGGCAAGACCTTTTATTTAATACCAATATTGAAGGGGTTGTCATAAGAAAAATGAACCTTCTATTTTTTTGGCGGCTATATTGGATTCTCATTTTATTTCATAGACTGTTCTACTAATCAAGCTCTTTCATTTGATACCCCTATTGAGGATGTAGTGATAAAATATGTAATCCGCCATTTTGTAGCGGCGGCCATCTTGGATTTACAATGATACCAAATGAATTAAATTATATTCTTATTAGAACTAAAGGTGTGTACCAAATTTCAGATCAATCCGTCAACAGGAAGTGGGTCTAATTTTAATTACTAGATTTGACCTAAAGAAATAAACAGGGCAAGCTAAATAAAACGGTTTAAAATTAAAGAAAAAATGCTTTTTATAAATTATAATTTAAACCTGATAAGAAAAATATCATTGTATAAGTACCTACATTGCAATATTTAACGATAATTAACCATATTTGTCTACGTCACAATAATCCCATATCGTTAGATAGGTACATTACCTATTATTAGTTAGTATTAAACTTATACTAGCACAAAAGTACTCGTCAAGACAATTCAAACGAGCCCATACTCGATGGGGCTATGTTGTTTATTTACTAAGTTGCTATGGCCATCTTCCAGCTCTATCATCAGACCCTGGTTACCATCTAGCACAAAAGTACTCGTCAAGACGAATCAAACGAGCCGAGACTCGATGAGGTTGCGTCGTTTCTTTACTGAGTTCCTATGACCATATTCCAGCTCTATCATCAGATCAGACCCTGGTAACAATCTTAAAACCAAGTACTCATCAAGACGAATGAAACGAGTCGAAACTCGATGGGGTTGCGTCGTTTCATTACAGAGTTCCTATGACCACCTTCCAGGTCCATCATCAGACCGTGGTTACCATTGAAAGACAAACTACTTGTCAAGATGATTCAAACGAGCCCAAACTCGATGAGATTGTGTCGTTTCTTTGCAAAGTTCCTATGGCCACCTTCCAGCTCCATCATCAGATCAGCACCATGTCATCATAATATTGCATTGTCACGCGATTTACACATGTATGCAAAATTTCAGCTCTATCGGTAACCGGGAAGTGGATGAAATTTAATTTGCAAACGGACAGGTGAAACTAAATAAAAGCTTGTAAAAATATTTACTTTGCTTACGTTCTTACAAAACAAAGACGGAAAAACCACACTCTTTGATCACGACGTGAAAATGTATCCATATGAGGACCTAAATACACACTGTCAGGTACTGACACCAATACGAGGTCTTGAGTGTAAAATTTACACATAAGTCCTCACACAGTACAACAAACATGAGTCGAGTGTATAGCGAGTGTATACAAATCGATAGTGGCGCCGCCTAGTGTTCACACTCTGTCGGTGTGTGAACCGAAATTTTCAAGACCAATCCGAGGATTCCTTGACTTTTCCTTATTAAGTATACAGGAAGGTTCACAATCGCACTTAGAGTACGATGCCGTAGTCAAGTCAAACCGAGGACCCACGAAAAAGTCCTCGGATTGAAAACGTCCTCGGATGTGCCTTGTGTATTCAGGCCCACGTCCTCGTATGGTACTTAAAACAAACACACACACACACACACACACACACACACACACACACCTCCTTTCATTATTACACCAAAAACTACTGCGCTTCCCTTCACGTGTCTCCTGGGTGATCCGGGACCGCCATAAGCAATCACCACAGTTCAACCTATCAGCTAAGTTAATAAAATGGTACTCTTACAACTGACAATTTTAAAACCAAAACAAAAACTTATGTTATCGCCACCGAATAACCTTGTCAGAATGTTCAAAGCTTCCGAGAACCATTACAAGGCAGTCGCCTTTATTAGCTATCATTTTCATAAAGATACTAAGGCGTTAGCGCCACTCAAAAACCGGAACGAGTTGGAAATTATATTGGGCAGGTGCGTTTTCCCGGAGCGGCAAGCGAATAGCTTATGTAATATATTTGCGTCCTAGGGCTGTCATCTGTGTCCTTATTTTCTATTAACAGTTTAAGATGAAAAAACGTAAGAGACCATTTTCCAAGCACACATATTATGCAACATGGTGGTACCAATCTCATTCGCTCATTTAGCAAACGAGCAATTACACACACTTGCTCAATGCTTTGATGATGACTTAACTTCTATCAGTTAGTTGGAATATTTTACTTCTATACTCCCAATTATTATGAAAACCAATGAGACAAGTCCGATAGTTTAACCACTAGACACCAGTGGCTTGGTATTACAAAGGTAAAACACCAACTAAACGGTCCCCAATTATATGTGTCACATTTAATTAAACAATTTACGGTGTGGTGACCCTAATCCTAATGTGGGTCGGTTCGTAGCACTCGTATCTAGTCGTAGCGAACATGCTACGTATTATGGGTACGTTGCTACGGCGGATGCGAACGCTTCTGCTACGAATGTTATTCTTATTACGCCAAACTACGTATAAATGTAGCTACCTAATGCAATTACCGCTTTTAAAGCTTAGTTTATTATTGTCAGTTTAGATACTTTTTTAAACAATCTTTCACGGTTTTCAGAATGAGAAATATTTATACGGTTTTTATCATTACGACAAACATGCAAAAAAGACAAAGAGGGTAATAACTAAGTTAAAATATAAAAGTTTGTATTTGACAAAAAATTAACAGGGAAATATTAGGTACATTAATTACCAAATTTTATAAACAAGTTTTTAACGTTTAGCGGGTTTAGGTTTAACGCAAAGTAGGTAGCGTAGGCATACCTTTTTATATCCGACGTTTTGATGAAGTTGTCCGGCCTTGGTCACTGACTGACCAAGTGTATGCTCGTAGTAAGGCACCTATATGATGTCAGGTATTAAGGTATGCCTTTTTAGGCAAAGTACATTCACTAAATAGTTTGTGTTATAATACAACGGACAGACAACAGACGGGGTATACCCCGTCAAATACTTATTTGAAATAATTGATACTCAATTCTTCAGTGATTGAGGATTGCGTGTCTTCCATCTTCCTTCATCCCTTATTAAAGAATGTTAGAAAAAAATCGTGGAATAAACAAAATAAACCGGGAACATCCTAACAAGTACCTATGTCATCGGAGCGACCGAAAACCTTACCAGCATAACACTGCTAATTTTAATAAAATGTCAAGCTTGCCAACATAAACAACAAACTAGTGTCACTCCTCTTGGCAAAGCAAAATTATCGATAAGATATATATATAGCTTTTATTTATTAATATTCTTTATAAAAGAAAACAAAGCTTTTAATTTTGCTTTTTTTTAATCTGAACATTGGTAGTGCATTAGAGATATAGCTTCCAGTGCTAGACGGCAATTTAAATAAAGTTTAAATGTATAACTTCAATTTTGGTTTTCATTATACTTAGATCGCATATAACACTGGGTATCTACTATATAAACCATTAATGGTTATGTTCATTCATACCAAAAACAAACGATATATTTTATTGTTTAAGCAACAACTATTTCGCAGTAATGAAATGTTAATCTTTGGAAGTAAATAGCTCATGGTAAACTGAATATTATTGAAAAGCAAAACTATATTTAACAACGGCACACATATTATTTAATATTTTAATCCATGTTCATTATTTTAAACAGTTCGTGAGTACGCTTCAGATTCTGAATTAGTATTATAAGTTTAACAGCCGGTTTTTATCAAATCGAATTGTTAAATCTGTAGATAAATGTCACTACACTAAAATTATTGACATGTTCTAGATGTAATGTAACTGCAACTTATAGGGCATAGCGATTATAAATACTAATTTACATACTAAAGTACCTATTTGATGTTAGTTTCAGTAGATGTGTAATTAAATTGTCAATATCGATAAAACATAAAATTTCATGCAGTCCAACACTAATTCTCCCGACATAATAACTTTTAATGTTTTTAGAAGTTATTGCAATGATTCGGGATTTATCGACGCTGTTAAACTCGTAATCACCATACTCACCAAGCTATAACAAAGGAAAACTCAGCCGTAACATCAGGTAACATGCCTCTTTTATGCCAAATTGTGTCATAATATTTGACTTTTTTTATGTTAACACTCTCGTCAAAAGTAAATCGAACAAACCACCGCCATCCCCACAGAGTATAATGTGTATCCGTTCGGAATCAAACCCGGAACTTTAGGGTTAGACGCCAGTGTTTTTAACACTCAACGGGGAGATATTATGACGGAAGGCTATTTTTATTTTTACACATCGACGGCCTTCATCTCATCAGGGGCAGGGGCGTGTCACCTCTTAGACCAGTATTACTTTATTTATTTATTTTTGTTCAGAACACCAACAGCACATAAACAATATATGGATACATTTATATAAATCTACTTAGCCATTAACAGGTATTCGCAAATGGAAAAAATTTACTGACTTTGCAAAATTCGTATGGGAATTAGCATTGTAAGATTAAAGTAATAATCATCTAAGGCTGATATCTATAGAGCGTACTTATACTTTACTCAGACTTATGTAGCGAGCTAAGACAAAATTGGAATTTATAATCAATGCCTCGACGCTGTCTCAGCACAGGCTTAGCACGGGTTAAGGCACCGAAATCGGTGACTTACAAAAAACTTAGGATATTAACCGAACGTGAATAATAGCACACTACCTCAACAGCTCTAATGCGTTTCCGTGCCTTTTAAAATTTTACGGGTTATCTTTCTGTCAAAACAATATATCTTTCTGTCAAAACAGTATCTCTTCAATTATTTGAATTTAATCTTAGGATAGTTATTGTATTTCATAGCAAATTGATTTAATTATACGAGACAATTGACTAAACATTCGTTATGGATCGTACGGATCGTAAAAAACAACGCCCGTATACGGAATATGAAAAACAGCTATACTGATGCAACTGCTTTTTTTTAATTATTTTATTTTATTTTTCGTTTAAAGAACAATTAAGAAGGTTATGCTTCAAATGGAACACTAAGCTCAGCCTAATCTAAACTTTTGTATTGACTATCAATTCAAAATCAGAGCTCGTACTTAGGATGCACTGAGCCAAGTTCGCCTTAAGTAAAGTCAAAGTTACTGGTAAGTGGTAAAACCCCTAATGGTAAGTGATGATAAGGCCGAAGGTGCAAGCGCACTTCACCTGGCATCTTCAACCATTGAGGTTCTGGTTGTCTCATCTCTAACTGTCAGAAAACAACAACGATACTAACGTTGTTGATAAGACTAGTTAGATTAGATGATGGTAGATATCCAGACGGACTTAAAACAAACGGCACAATAATAATGTACTTCTCGCTATGGGAATCAATCGAATCGACCGATGATCTAACCGCTAGACCAGTGTGACGATTAATGGTTAAACTTTTTGCGACTCTCCTCGTTATCAACAGCTTTAACGACGTTAGCTTAAGTTCTGCTATCACTTAAGCAAACATCATCAAGTAAAATTAATTAAAAGAAGCCATGGCAGCCAGCGTATTATGTCGTCATAAATAATACCCGGTTTCGTTGAGGTTTTTCCGGCGGCGTACATCTCTGATAATTAATCTATTTTTGCTATGTTACCTTCATGTTTCGGTTAACAATCGACGTTTTTTTTTGTTTTCTCTTAAATCAATTTTTCTTGACTTCAACATTTAGTACATCTCTTGACTGCTATCTCTATGCCGAAATCCATTATTTGTTCAGCAGTTTAAGTAAAATTGTAAGAAACAAACAACTCATTTTCGAATTTAAATGTGTGACAGTGCGTAAGTTTTATATCCGTTTATAATTATATAATTTAATCAAAACTATTAACTAACCACATAGGTACCTACTTACCTGCAAGTTTACTTTTCTTAAAGGCCAAGTAAATTTTGACTGCAAATGTAAAATACAATCACTTTTAAGCTTTGTACAGAAAATACAGCATCAGTTTCAATGCCAATTAATATTAAGTGAAATTTAATGCAGGTTGAAACCGATATAGCAGTAATATGTGTGAGCAATTTGGAGTAAACAATCAATCTGCCCTAATTGCATGACCTGATGTTGATGCGGAAACAATTCTTCGTCGCTATTACTCACATGATACACTACCTCCTTATGATACGGTTATGGTCTTTTGTCATAATTAGTATATTCAATGTAATATAAATATTTATTCACATCACAGTGAACTTTGTAGACTAAGCTGACGCCAGCAAAAAGATGCTACATGAAACCGCAAGAAATGTTGTCAACTGACCTCCAAACTTCATTATGAAGATGGCAGGGATGGCACCCAATGATGATGCTTCACTTTCGAAATTTTACTGAGTGCCTAGCCACGCTGCGTTGCAGCACGCATTGGGCCGGCTCGCTCGGCGTAATACCACCTTCTCACGAATATCCGGCGTGAAATAATGGCACTTGGTGCTGTTGTGTTTCGTCTGGCCAGTGAGGGTTTCGGAGGCCAATTCCCCCCCTCCCCTCTCACAATTCCTATTCATTCCTTAACCCTACTCCATCCTTAAAAGACGGCAACGCGCCTGCGATTCCTCTGGTTTTGCGGGGTGTCCATGGGCGGCGGTGATTACTCTCCATCAGGTGACCCGCCTGCTCGTTTGCCTCCTTCTTTTATAAAAAAAAAGAAATAATCGCCTTTTTGGTGTTGTAGTAGATTAGCAGTTAGTCCCATAAGTACGGTTCAGGATTCCTGGTTGAACACTTTTCGGTGATACTCGCTTGCAAACGATCTGCAGAACGAAGCGCAAGCAAATGTCGCTGAAATGTGGTCGACCGAGGAGTTCCCCGATTATAAGTAACTATTTTGGAGAGGCGCCATATTGCACATGGTTTGATTGGGGGGAAGGCAGCGTAAATCAAAGTACGGGAAAATTCAACGAGTCTTCTGGGGTCTTCGTAGCTTAGCGGTTAGAGCAGTGAACCGGCAATCCAAAGGTCATGGGTTCGAATCCCGTTCGAGCTTTCCTGAGACTGGTTGTTTTTTTTTCTAGTAAACATTTATCCTACATCTATATAGCATTGTGAATGAAATAAATTCAGTAATAAAGGGAAAGTTTGTTCTTAGTGCGCCTATTTAGTGTCTACTTACCACCATCTTAACTCGGTCTTAACTTAAATTATCATTATCCGCTCACTTATCCGATACACATACATCCCTCTTTATGACTGTACCAACACAAACAATTCCATTTAAGCTTCTGTGTCACTGATACTACTTTCCAACTTCCCCTACATCACTTAGTTTTTCATTACTTACTGTGGAGAAATAAAACAGCCGAACAGAGACTACTGCCTTCGTCGCACACCCAAGAAACTTTATATGTCCTGCCATTACATATAAGAGTTGATCATGCATACCCAAGTAAGATAGTACTTCGACGCTTTCGCCTCGCCTTTAGAACCAGTCCACGTATGAAAATTTTAAACACAACTCGATTCTGCTCGATCGAACGAGTCAAGAGTGTCTTTGATAATAGCTACTTACGTATAGCGCAAAGATTGTAGAGTACTCTGAACGCTTTAAAATTTGATAGCATCGGCTGTAAAAGCTGTAATTCGGTATTTACGCTATATCGTAAAAACCAATCGCACTTGCACTGAAATCAATTTATTTTTCGGTGGTAGGGTTTGGAGCACAAACCCCAACTGCGGATAAGAGGGTGTCCATTTCTGCCGCTACGCAGCCATTTGAAGGGGATAAGAGTCGAAAATACTAGACATAACATGATGAATAGGTTTTAATGTTTCCGGCAGGGTAACGCTGAAATTAATATGTTCATAGTGCTTTTAGCGCCAAATACTTATGTGACCGCTTGTACTCCCAGCCGTGTATGATCGTCTTTTAAATTTAATAACGTGGCCAATTTAAGTTGAATAAAACAGTGATGTAACTAAGTCCTTTAAACAACATTACACTTGCTATGTTCTGACGATTTATTGAAGTAAAGTCTTAAGTAGAATTTAATCTAAAATCAAAATTGAGTCTAGTATTGTGCCAAATTGCCAAGAACCAAGAACCAATGCAAGCCAGTAAATCGATTTCTCCTTTAGTCGTACAACTGTAGCGTTCATTTTTTCTTATCAAGAAACGTGGATAGTTGCAGTCGATATTCTATTTCATATTGATGTAGCAATTTCCTGATGCGCCGTCCAACACGACATTCAATATGTAAGGAATATCCGGTGTTCGGTCGAGATTCGCTATTAAAGAAAATAAACCTTTTATTATGTCGTTCAAAAGGAAATAATTTTGTAAAGAACTTTTAAGACTGTATGCTGTCTTATCTATACGGCAATGCGTTTTCAGCAGTCTTTTATTATGCAGCTGCTTCTTCTTTTTCTTCTTACATCGATTTATTTGTCTCACTTGATATTAAGTGACGTCACCCAGAATCCTCGCTACTAAGACTGACAGATAACTGACTACCTGACCTCACTACTGGGTGATCTATCTATACCTGTCAGAATATCACAATGTTACTACTATTGTTGATATTTAAAACTGAAATAAGAAGCGCCTTTCTAATTTTCTTCGTCTTATTTATTGTTACGAATGTTTTCGAGTACAAAACGATCGACGAATCTACCGCCAGTTGGAATTCTAGGAGTACCCGTCGTAAAGCGCTGGCAAGCAATTACTACTATTCGTGTACATTTTTAAAGTGTGGGTTCGGTAAGCGACCTGCTTTAGAAAGCATCCCTTCACGTTACATCACTATTTAATACCTTATACTATGTGCTGTATGTACAAGGGATGTAACTAATGTCTATCGCGTCGACCCAATAAATTTTCCAGTGTTTATAGGAACGGAATGCAAAACAGCCAGCCTGGGATTTATGGCAGTATTTTACACGCGCATGACGTACCTTGAATAATTTAAAGCATTTTTTCTTTTAGACTCCCGGTACAGGCATTACTCCAGGTATTACAAGTTGAAAGAGAGTTTTCAAGTACTTCTTAATGTTTTTTTGCTCTAGTGATGGATTGTTAACCGTTAAGTGTTCACAAGTAAGTGGTTTAATAGTTACTGAGTTTGTACTAGGTATTACTAATTTAGGTCTAATTGTACAATAGTTTTAGTTTTATTACAATAGTTTTTCCTATTAAGTGCTATATTTTTTATATTTCTACTTCTATTTCCACGTGTGTAGTTTTATACCCTACATTAATTTCTTTAATGAACCTATTAATTTTATTTTGATATCCTCTGTTGTTCTCATTGGGTGACGCAAACTAATTAGAATACCTCAGGTTAAAAGTCCGCCTTTTCTAGTTTTTTAATTAAAACAAAATCATTAGAGTCTGGCTAACGAAAGCTGAACCTCGTAGTTATTTGATTGACAACACTTTGTCTCTATGTGTGTCTATCTGAGGTGTCATGTCGTATGTCAAATTGAAATTTTTCTGAGAAAATTGCAGCTGTGTGAGTGACTCTGTGTTACACAGTCATGGATTTTTTGAATTTGCCGCGTTTTTTCTGGTTCAGTTTTTTTTAGCCAGACTCTACATTAATAAGATAAGTCGTTGTTTTTCTACGTCTGTGGCTCCTCTCTCTCCTTCTAAACCACGCAATGGATTTTTCGCGATCTTCATTGATAGAAAAATCGATAAAGGACGATGGTTTTTAGGGTTCCGTAGCCGTATGGCAAAAAACGGAACCCTTATGGATTCGTCATGTCTGTCTGTCTGTCCGTCCGTATGTCACAGCCACTTTTTTCCGAAACTATAAGAACTATACTGTTGAAACTTGGTAAGTAGATGTATGTATCTTTGAACCGCATTAAGATTTTCACAGAAAAATAGAAAAAAACTCTGAAAATTGGAACTCAAAAATTTTTTTTTCGTCCAACCCATACGTGTGGGGTCTATGAATAGTTTTTATATTACAGTGTTTATAGATTTTCTAAACTGAATAGTTTGCGCAAGAGACACTTCCAAAGTGGTGAAAAATGTGCCCCCCCCCCCCCCACTGTAACTTCTAAAATAAGAGAATGATAAAACTAAAAAAATATATGATGTACATTACCATGCAAACTAGAGAAGACTAGAGACTAGAGACTAGAGAAACTAGAGATCTAGTAGGTAAGCAGTTTTTTTTAATACGTCATAAATTATTTAATTTTAAAAACTACACTATTATTAAAACATCGGTCAAAGTTACAACGAACTACAAGAACTTGTATAAAACGGAACCCTTCATGGGCGCGTCCGACTCGCACTTGGCCGGTTTTTTATATAACTATATGTACTTAGATGTTTTGTACAAAATGGCTGAAGTATGTGTGAGTTTCTAAGGCTCGTATTCTAAAATCAAACTCGAAATCAAATTCATGCTTGAATACAGTTAGAAAAGGATGGCGATATATGCGATGAATAGCACCATTACTTTCTGACTGTACTCAAGCAGAGATTTGAGTGTGAGTTTGGTTTTAGAATACGAGCCTTAGTTAGCGCGGACGAAGGTGCGGGCGGGCTGCCAGTAAAATATAATTAATAGATATAAAGTTACCGTTGGTATTTCATTTTAAAATGCAATCAGCAATAACAATGACACGGGCCGCGAATTATCTCGGATCATTTGACCGCGCCGTGCCGGGGGCCAGAGATCGTCGCATGTGGGCCAAGGGCGGAGGTTCCGAGGACTGCACTCCGCTAGGGAATTATGTGGCTGTCACTTACCGGCCGTGCTAATCAACAATATTAATTTATTTATGGGGTGGCAACTTTGTTACACCTTGAAACTTAACAATAACATCAGAAAGCCTTTTTTAGGACTCTTTGATAAAAATTGAGTAACCAAATAGTTATTATACGTGATCTATTTACGAACCGTCAAATTAATGCATTAAAAAAAAGTAACAGGCACTATTAGTTTTTGGTCAGACCGTACCCACAACTTTTTCTTTATAATTTCGTTGTGGGTTGAGTAAGGAATACATGTAGGATGAGTAAGGAATTAAAAACTAAAATATTGCTGTGGGTTGAGTAAGGAATAGAAATGGGATGAGTAAGAAAAAAATATTAGTGGGTTGAGTTCATGTGGGTTGAATACGGAACAACCCCAAAATTGTAATACACTTTAACACGTTTTTTTTTCTAATATTTCTAAGGATTCACTCTTGACCAAATACTTTGTCAAAATTGCTTTTACAAAAAATTACCCAATACTTCCTGACAGTTTCCATGCATCTCCTATTGTTTCGGAAACTGTCTCAGTTAAAACAAACAAAATAAACGGTTTTAGTTTCTGATCAGAAAGGTCAATCAGATCAGATCAGAATCAGATTATTTTTAGTGACCAACATCATGCAAGCTTGGCAATATTACTCGTAATTACTACAATTTCACTTTATTTATCCGAGGACGTCTCTTTGTTCTGTATTTCTGCCGCTACGATATTTAAACAGATTAACAGCCCTACATTTTTCTGAAGCACGATATTAATGCATGAAAATTTCCTAATATCTAACATACTATAACTACTATACGAACTAGACATCCGTAGCCTTCAGTGACCTTTGGCCTGATTCATAACGAGTCACCTTAGAACCCTGACTGTGCCGCCAGCTCCGGAGGCTTGACCTTCTCACTAACGAGCGCCGCCCAAGAGGCTTCTTACGATGTGTGATCTGCACATCTTAGATTCATATACTATAACTATATAAATCTATTCTAATATTGTCCTAAGAGATTTTATGTCTTTTGGTTTCCCATACAAACTTCCAAGTTTAAATTTTTTTAAACCAATTAATCAATTTTAATGTGACATGGTAAAGTAAAACACTGAGATATAAATAGTTATTAGAAATCATTTTGTAATAACGTTTTTTTATAGACTTTAGCAATAATTCAGCTAATCTTATAAGATACACCAAACGTTATAACGTTTTTTGGTAAAAATAATGGTCGTACGTCTTAAGAGGCCTATTACATCTCGACTGTGATTTTTGCGTAAAATGGCCAATTTTGGCGTTATGGATCTCAGAAACAAAAATACATTAACAATTATGACTTATTGAATAGTGTAGAATAGCTATTGGAATAGTGCGTAGCGGTCTCGCTTTTTGTAAATTTTGCTTAACTTTTTAATTAAACCCAAAATTGCAGAGAAAGATTTTCAGAAACTGCGCGAAGGCACTTTTTTGAGCTCATCGATTAAACTACTGTTCTAAACAAATGAAATAAAAAAATTATAATGTTATCTCTTATATAGTCGAATAGTGCGTAGCGGCCTCGGAATTTTTAGATATCATTGATTTTATATAGGAAAAAAATCTTATTCTAAACCAAAAAACTTCGAAAATCGCTATAAGTTAACTGTGAATATCTCTTATCTACGATAATATTATTGAGCAAAGTTAATACCAGAGTAATTGTTACTTCATGAGTAATAAAGATTTTATAATGAATTTATTATCCTATTTCGATAAAAACGATAAAAACGACTGCAAAATTACTACACAATGCGATGCGCCGGCCGTCCGAATTCAACTTATGCTCACAGAATGGAGATTAGTAATATTATGCACAAATTTATTATCCTATTTTGATAAAAACGATAAATACAACTGCAAAATTATTACAAAATGCGAAAATGGGCATTTTACGCAAAAATCACATTCGAGATGTAATAGGCCTCGCCTTTGTTTTAAATCGCTATAATCGCATTGAGTAGAGTAGAAAGTAAGGATAGATCTAAGTACACACGGTTATTTCAAGCTCACCGTATCTCCTTTAAAATAGTACCATTTTCATAAATCTTCATCAATCGTTTAGTTTCAAGTAGGTTTATGTGATTCCATACTTTTGCTCGCAAGTTTAGTTTGTATGAGTTCTATCTAGTCATGGCAGTAAGAAATATTTTATAGCTGCTTCCGTTGTCAAAGTGGTTAGACCACTGGTCTTGGACTCAGAAGTACCATGTTCCATCCTCAATAATATAGGAGTACTTAGCTAAATTTTATTGTTATCGCTTTGGTTAGTGGTAAAACTAGTAAAATAATATTACATGTCAAAAAGGGAACGAAATATACCCAATAGGATAAACAATACAAGAAAAAAAAAGAGCGACATTAAATCACAAAATAACAACAAAAATAGTAACTTTTCAGCCACTTTTGCGACAGCAATGTTTTGTTTGTTTTGGTTAGAGCAGTGGACCGGCAATCCAAATGTCGTGGGTTCTAATCCCACTCGAGCTTCCTGACACTGGTTGATTTTTTTCTAGTAAACATTTTATCCCAAAACAATGATTTGAGCCTGGCAGATAGATATCCTACCTAAAATTAAAGCTTACCATCGTTATACGACATACTAATAAGTAGATATAAGACGACCTAATTTAGTTCGGTAATTCACACCGCGTTGAGTTACGTCAAAGGATATAAAGTGATCTCAAGATCGCTTTCAACTAACTGCAGTCTAGAGGTAAAGTGAAGTTTAAGGCTTCAAATAGTTGTGAGAATGCGAGCCAGTTGCCGTCGACTCCTCTCACTGATTTGCAAAACGAGAATATGCCCTAACTTAGTCTCTCTCAACTTATCCTTGTTTTCAGTATTCTTGGACCCAATTCCACTAACGTTAATAACAAGAAACTCAACATGAATCTTGTACAAAAGTTTGTTTCCTTCATAAGTTTCATCTGCACGCTCTCATTATACCTACGTATAACCTCTCGAGTACCTTCTTGCGTATTTAATTTGATACAACAAAAAATACGACATTAAGGAAAACAAGTTTTTGCTTCTATACCATGCAAAAACAAAATTAAAACTTTAGGGGAAAAATAAACTTTTGAGGAGAAAAATTATAATATCGCACTTAAAGACTAGAACGTGGGGAGGCCTGAGCTCGGCAATGGATTTATATTTAAGCTAGTAAGGCCGAAGCACAAAGCACGGAGGTATGGTCCGTGCACCTTCCGTACTTCGGAAGGCACGTTAAGCCGTTTTGGTCCCGGTTGTTGTCGAAGATTACAGTCGCTAAAACCCACCAACCCGCATTGGGCCAGCGTTGGGTTATGGCGCACTATCCCCACGAGCTATTGTCCACGTGGGAGGCCTGTGCCCAGCAGTGGGACGTTTATAGGCTGATGATAACGATGATAATAAAGTAGGTATGGCCAGAAAGTTCTTTACATTCCCGTAGATATTTTACAACTTAGATATTTTAAAATTCGTCGTACAAATGAAAAAGATTCCAACCTATCGCGAATGTGATCGCAACTAATACATGTACCTATTACAGTGCTTGCGTATTTGTACGCAGTATTAGGTCTAAAAGATGTCCTAGTTCACAAGCAATTTTAATTTATCTGGTTTAATCAAGATCTCTGTCACTTGCGTAGCACGCGACCGCACCGACGGGCACGGGCTCTTGAACCTTAGCAGCCGTTTTTCATACGAGAGTGAACATTAAGCATACCACTGAGGCCGGGGAAGACGTAGATGGTTTTATGGTTAAATGGGAGATTATTAACCGTTAAGTGTTCGTGAGTGTTATCAAATAAATTAAAACAGTGCAACATCACTTTTCAAATTCTCTCAAGAAAGTGAGATCTCAGTAAAGTCCCACATCTTTACTGACATTCTTAAAGGGTTTGGGGGGAATATCATTTACCATTAAACGTTCACACTAACACTCATTATAATCTACGTAATAAAAATATTTACTATTATATCTTACTTGACACTGGCTAAATGTGCTGACCGCACGAATCCATTATCTAAGCGAAAAATAAAACAGAAAAAAACAAATCATAAATCTTTCAACAGTTTTCCTCGGAAGAAGGTTTTAATATTTCGTGATTCTTTTGTTTTGCATAACAATACAAAACAGAAGTGTTACAAAGTGGCACTCGCAGATGAATAAGAATGATAGCACTACGGGACAAAGCCGAACTGATTTCCATCAACATTGGCATAAAATACCGGTAGCCGAACAAATAACTATGCTCTGATTGAATGCGAGAAATTGTAGTCCAATCCATGGGAGGACTACTGTTTCTGGCTATGGAGCTAGCTAGCTAGCTAGCACAAGCGTTTAAGCCTTTACGTATGGTTTAACAAAACTAGTAAATGTGTTAACAGCAATTTTAATGCTATACCTTAAAAAAATATTCGACTAACTTGACAATTCTAAATTGTTTTTTGTTTTACTTACTTTAATTACTTGGTCATGGTCACATGTCTCTCAGTTGGTTGGTTGGTTGTTGTTTCGAGTTCTTGAATGTTATTCATTTTATTTATTATACCTATTCGTTTTATTATTCACAACTACAAAAAGAGAGACATGTGACCATGACCAAGTAATTCAAACTAAAACAAAAAACAAATTAGAATTGTCAAGTTAGTCGAATATTTCTTTTATAAAATATAAAGCATTAAAATTGCCATTAACAATATTATGTACGTATGTATGGTGGAAAGTCCGAGACTAAGCAATGAGGACCGCAAAAGTAGTCCGCTGCCATAGTCCACATTTCAGCAAATTACTAACGCACATGTGCTCAGCGTAATAGGTGGTGTCCATCGCTCCATGCTGATGGATGTATGTGCAGTCTTTAGTACGTAAGTCGTCTTTTACGACACCCAAGGGAAGAGATGGGTTGGTAGTATTCTGTTAATGAACCGCCACCCACACAGCTCATGCTAGTAATAGGTAGGTACTTACATAATTTTCTTTTTTTATTTAATCTCTAATATATTTTATTTTCTTTAAACACTGAAAAAAAAGACTACCACCTCACGCGGGAATCGAACCGTTAATAAAACACTAAAATATATGTTTAAAAAAATAATCTGTTATAACTGTTTTATTTTATAATGGTTTTATCTAATTAAATAATCTAGCTTCACAAACAGTTGGATGGCTGCCCACGTCTTCTACAAGTATATTAAGGGAACAATCGACTGGCTTACACAACGGATTCCTTTAGCGACATACCCTGTATATCCTCCCCCCCCCCCTCTCGTCGAGGGGACCCCGTTGTTATAACAGATGCAACTGACAGCTGTGATCTAGATTGAAACTGGATACATCTATATAAGTTGTACAGCACCGCTGATAGTTCACAACTGGGACGTCTATTATGACTGAGGCACTGCCATTCGAACAAATATTGATACAGCATCACGCAAGATGTTGTGACACTATGTATCAGGAACGGGGTGGTAGTAAGCACCTACATACAAAGTGTATTATGTATTTTAAGATATTCAATCGTAGGAAAAAGTTTATAACCTCTGGCTGGTGTAGTCTGGGGTAGTTAACTTTTTTCAGTGTTTCAATATCTTATAGTATATTAGAGCGTCATTAACGCAAGAAATAACAAATATTACAAATGTATTATGTATATTATTCTGTTATTATTTTATATAAAAACATTTCTAGTAGCTTAATTAAGCAACGAATTGCATTAACTCTTCTGAAACACAAATTTTCTGAGAACTATTTACTGGACTCCAATTAGCCATCATAAACAGGCGAGACGTTTTAAAATCCTCGTTAAATTTCTTTCTTCCATTTAATTACTTCGAAGCAAATAGTACCCAGCCCATTAAAACAGAAATGGGAAATAAGCCAGATAGAAAACTGTAGGATTGGAGCAAGAAAATAAATTTTGCTTGCCCTGGAACTTAGTCTGAAGTTGTGTAAAGAAAATTTAAGAGACGATCGTTATTTTTAAACTGAATTGGCTTCCAGCTCGCTTCATATCAAGTACTTTTTGTGCAATTCGGTTTGACACAAATGTCTTAATTGTATTTGATGGGGATAAAAAATAACAAGTAACGCTTTTCTATCATGGTATTTTAACAACATTAACACTTAATCTATCTATCTATTTATTATATACCATGCCAATTCTTGTATACTCACTAAATAAATTAGAGTAACTTATTGCAATGAATATAATGTAAAACTATTTTGTGATGCTGTAAGATGTTTTTAAATACTCTCATTTTTTGTTCTTTTAAGCTTGAAAATTACTGGTGCCACGCATAATCCATTTTTTATACAATGACGATGGCAGACCAATCATTTCACTTCGTCAGTGTCCTTTAAAAAGGGCACTTTTCAATGTTTTTGTGCAGTTTTACTTTAAATTTTTTCATCGTTTCATCGTTTTACTATGAAAGAAAGGGAGAAAAATTAAGCTGTAGCTTTTAGTACAATTGTGATCGGTGGTAGAGTTTGAGAAGTCCGCCTGGCTAGCTACCACCAATCTAAAGTCTGGCACCATAACAACGATCTTAATAGCATTGTTGTGTTCCGACAGTTTAGAGATATGATAGCCAGTTCCTCAGTGGTTGAGGATTCCGGGTGAAGCGCGCTTCCACCTTCGGCCTTATCAGCATCAAGTTAAATGAAGGCAAAGCGCTTACCTGTAGTAGATTTAAAATGTACCTCCAGGTTCTTTTCAGAACAAGGTTTCTTGGCGTAGACTTACGAAACAAACCGAGTCGTTGAACCTTGTGTGAATTTAGGCAGTTGTCCCACCAACAACGGCGAGTAAACGACTAACTATCGGCTATTTTCTCGCTCAAGAAACGTACAATAGATATACATTCCGTGTAAACAAAAGAGATGCATATACAAATAGTTGATCGCTGACTGTTCACACTGCCGGCGAGGACTCGCTCCACTAGTTCGTCGCTGAGCGACAAGAGCTAAGGTTATTCTCGCTTAGCGATACTCGCTCAGCGATCAGTAGGCCTAGCATGCGCAACACGAGATATGTCGCGGACGATATTCTCTGTTCCTTCGATGGCGGGAACGACAAACTATCTCGGTTACAGTTGTCAAAACTCGATAAAATTATGTTGCATGTAAGGGTTTGTAGACAAAAATACCAAAACAAGCAAAAACTACTATTATGACTATTTTTCACATATCGTGTATAGACGAGAGAAAACGGGTCGAGAAAATTTTCTCGTGTTGCGCATGCTAGGCCTACAGAACTCACGCCGAGAGACCAACCAGCGGCAGCGGTCATTTCCCGCCAAGAGTACAGAATAATATCAAGAGTATACCACAGTATAAATATGAGCTAAAACAGTAAGGAAGCTACGTACAAACGCTCGAAATGACGCACGCCCACAGACGCACGTCTTTACAGGGCCCCTAAGCGGACATCGCAGTGCTTGAGAGCGCGTATCGCGTCGAGACGAGATGTACGAGTGCGTGCACTGTGCGCGCGATTTTTAAAAATTCCGCGAGTGTATTGCGTAGTATACGGCTGCTTGAACTCGGCTTCTTCAAAACCGGAGCTTTCGTTTTTTAAACTTCCTGCTGATGTTGAAAGGTAAAAATGATTTATTATTACTAAATAAAAAGCTTTTTCTTTTAAATAAATCGTTTGGTTGTGCTAAGTGATATTTGCCGTACTTACTTAAGTATATTTTTTGAGCGCGCGTTATTTAAATTGTGAAAAATAATATGAATTGATACTACGAAACTTCATCGTTAATAAACTTTGCTTTGAAAATCAATATCTGAGGATCTGTGTGGTTTCTGACAATGAATCCGTTATTAAAATGAGAAAAAGTAGCCGCCATATTAAACATTTTAGTTATTTAACCGATTGCTTTGAAAATCGATATCTAGGGATCTGTGTGGTTTCTGAAAACGACTCCGTTATTAGTATGAGACAAAATAGCCTCCATCTTGAACCTTTTAGTTATTCGACCGATTGCTTTAAGAATCGATATCAGAGGATCTGTGTGGTTTCCGACAATGAATCCGATAATAGAATGAGGAAAGTAGCCGCCATCTTTAACTTATAAGTTTTTAATTTTTTTTTAATAAAAAGTGACAACCCTTCTTTTTTGCTAGTTGTCTCAAAAAAACGCTAACTAGCTAAGATACAGCGCAAACTAAACAAAAACTTTTTCAATTTTACAAAAATAAGAGGACAACCCTAACGCTCAATTGGCGCGTAGGTATATAAAACAAGAAAAAGGCCGAGCTTCCGTACTGCTTTAGCTTATATTTATACTGTGACTGTACGCTCGGCTCGGCCGCCGCGAGCGAGTGGCGCGAGTAATCGCCCGTCTCACTCGTACACTCACTGCACGAGGCGAGAGCGAATGGGATAGTTAGAAGGGGAAGACCTCGACGAACGTACTTAGATCAGATCGGTGAGTAATCCAGCGACTGCCAATATGGCTTTCGGCGGGGCTGTTCCACGGGGGACCTTCTGGTGTACGAACTAAATGCTTACTTCCTGCACGCGCCAGCTTCTTCGTCGCGTCATCGCGCGTGTTGACGTCGCGTGATGTTCGCGTCGTCAATTTCAACGAGAACTACTCGTAGCTGTATGCCAAAATTGTCACTAGGATGCGCTGCTTCAATGCCATACAAAGTCACATAAAACGAAATGCCTACATCCTGCACGCGCCAGCTTCTTCGTCGCGTCATCGCGCGTATTGACATCGCGTGATGGTCGCGTCGGTCGTCAATTTCCATTCTTCAATTACATCCCGCGTTCGCATGCGTCTGCAGCCGACCTAATTTCCTTGACAATATTACATAGGAAATTATTCCAGCTAAAATCGATGCACTTCCATGAAGCAGTTCTCGGTAGATAGATATTAGGTTTACGGAACTTTCTGGAAACGCCCGCTCCGCCGCCTTCAGCTCTTTGCACAGTTCCAATGAACATTGTATTGTTGAGGAGACGAGATTTTTGCTTTTGTTCGCTCTGTGAAATGGAAAGGGATTTTTATTGAAAACGTGACTTTGAGTGCACAGTTTGAAGTACCTCATTATTAAAAATTATAATGGAAGTTTGAAGAGGTATCATCATAAAAGCCTTTGAAACCCTTTAACTGGAACAGCATTAAATATTTTTATTGGTTTTCCATTCTATTCCAACTGAATAAGGTTCAAATTATGGTGGCATGTATATTGCCACTACCAGCTGGGGGGTTAAGGGGGGTTAAGTGCCACTGCTGGGCACAGGCCTTCCCACGTGCGGACGACATCGAATGAGGGCATTGGGGTGGGTCATCATAACCCACCACCTGGCCGATTGCGGGTTGGTGGGTTAAAACGACGGTCATCTTACGACGACAACCGGGACCAACGGCTATACATGCCTCCCGAAGCACTGGTAGATGTGTCAACCAAGATTTATTTATATTGTTTTCTCCTTTCATCATCATTTTTATTTCATCACTAGTGGCCGCTCGCGGTTTCACCCGCGTGGTTCCCGTTCCCGTGGGAATATCGGGATAAAAAGTATCCTTTGTGTTAACCCAGGTTATAAACTATCTGTATGCCGAATTTCATCCAAATCCATTCAGTAGTTTTTACGTAAAAGAGTAACAAACATCCATCCATACTTACAAACTTTCGCGTTTATAATATTAGTAGGATTAACTTATCAACGTCCTATTCATGGACTTAACACTCTGGATCAACCCATTAGAGGCCGTTCATTAATTACGTATTACGATTTGAGGGGAAGGGGGTACGAATAAATCTTATTTTTTTAATAATTTAATGTAAAATGAATGAATTTACATAAAATTTTCTCTTGAATAAGAGAGGAAGGGGTCAAAAAGAAGAAAAAAATACATACATACATTCATAATTCATTCATACATTACTAACCATTGAGAGAGCCCAACGAGCGGTATTAAAAGTCACTACTTTTCGTCCTTTCCTCTTCCCCACTGACATTCTTTATAAATCTTGTAAGGTATTAAGGGTTAGACAGTTATTTATATTAAACACAGCCATCAAACAACACGTCGCACTTCCATACAGCACTGAAACTACTAACAAAAGACGAAAAGATATTGTTTGCCCTCAAAACGCGGGAACAAAACATGCCTTCTCTTCTAGATTTTACTTGTTCTTAGGTCCACTTCTTTATAATAGGTTAAACGCTAAATTAGGCATATATCATCATTGCTACAGTGAAACAAAGAATATACTCAAAGAAGCCCTTCTCAATATGTCCTACAAGGATACAGAAAAATTATTAGTTGTCTTAAAATGAATGTTGCTCTTTATACCTAGTAGTTTGAAATGAATATTGTTTAAATTTTTATACATTAAGTAGTTAAGTTTATGAATTTTGTATTCGCTATTTAAATATTTTAGCCACAAAGAATAAAAGAGTAGTTTGCATTATTATTTAAGAATTAAGTAGAGTTCCTAGTTTGAAATAAATAATGTTTAATTTATACATTAGGAAGATAAGTTTTTAATGAATATAGTTTTTTTTTTTTTTTTATTTAGTCACTAAGAATATAAATGTATTTTGCATTGCTAATTTAAGTATTTAGTAAGTCCTTTATTTTTGCCTGGAAAACAGGATAAACCTAGTTCAGGCACTTGTGTATTATTGTCACTAATAGTATGTTTAATATTCTGGATATGTTGTAAAATAAGTTATTCAATAAAAATTTTATTTATTTATTTATAATCACGGCTATTATCCTCAATGGGCTAGTCAGAGACTAGCCAATGAGGTCAGCAAAAGCAGTCCTCTACCGTAGTCTACTTTTCACCAAAACTTGTACTATGCGCTAAATAGTTAAATACATTAAAAGAACTTATGTAAGTTAGCCTGATCATTGCACAAGGTCATGGTCTTGTTGAAATTTGAAACAAATTCTTTAAACAATAACAAACAATACATAAATGTATTTTAAGTAATGTCTCATTATAATAATTATTGAATGATTTTATTTTAGTAACTATTTTGTGAATTTTAATTTAATAATTTAGATGTTTTGTCATAATTATGTTATTGGGAATAATCCTGTATAATTATTAAAATAAATAAATAAATAAAATCTAATTACTCCTAAAAACATACATATTTCTTCACAACTTTCTTAATTTTACGGATGAAAAAAAAATTCTTACAACAAAATATTTGTACTGATATTCCGCAGGGCACATTCTTTCATTCCTTTCTTTAAAAAGTTAATTTTATTTTTTAACACAAGCGCGTGATGGTTTTGCACATTTCGCAGAATAAAAACATTGCGCTAATTGAATTACTACTACTAGGTCTGAAACTTCAAAGCAGAATTATTGTTCTTATTATAAATATTAATATGATGGATTTTGCTTTGAAGTTCATTATGAGACATAAGTCAGTTTTTTGATCGCGCGGCACCCCCTTAAATAAAAGTTGAATTTACATAAAGTATTATTTAATCGAGATTTTCTTTTGTTACAGGACGGTGACGTAATCGAATTGTGCCAAGTCAGTGACGTCAGATCTGGAGGTGTGCCAAAGGTATGTAAAGAGATGGGGAGTTGCTACTTGCAACGTAGGTAAGTACATAATGTTTTGTATGGTAAGCCGAGCCCCACAAGGCTTAGGTCAAGGTTTAGGTCCCATGCGCTCCAAATCTATTGTTCTCCGAAATTCAACTTCCATACATTCATTCCCAAGAGCTCCAATGATTTTCATATTAAAATAGTAAATAAAACCAAACCGCATTTACCAATTTCATTCCCAACAGCTTCAAAACATTATCTAGGTTGTAAAAATACTACAAATACTTGCCTATAAAGAATTTAGAAAAAAGGTACTTTGAGATTTGGGTCCCAGCAGCTCCAAGAAAAAAATCGGAAATAGAGGTCTATAATTAATATTGTAATATACTTTTGAGCTCCTAGGAATCAATATATGGAGATCAGAGGTTTTGAAGAAATATATTTGCATACGCTTTTGGAGCCCTTGGGAACGATTTTGCAAAATAATCTATAAGTACTAATATTATAAAGCTGAAGAGTTTGTTTTGTTGAATGCGCTAATCTCATCAACTACTGGTCCGATTTGAAAATTCTTCAGTGTTAGATAGCCCATTTATCGAGGAAGGCTATAGGCTATATATTATATTAGCACGCTAAGACCACTAGGAGCGGAGCCCAAAGTAACTATTTCACGCGGACGAATACGCGGGCAGTAACTAGTATCTATTAATATATAATTTTACTCTTGGAGCGCATGGAACCAAAATCTTGGAGCGCATGGGAGCCAAATCTTATTAAAATATGCGGAAATCATAGGATGGCTATCGAATGGTTGTTATAAAATATGATATAAAATGAAAATACTCGTAAAATTTTGATGTCTATCTTGCGTTTGGCACCGATCCCAATTGGGTGCATAGCAATAAATTTGTTAAAATTAAATATTTTATTGTTATGAATAAAATGAAAATAAAACGAAATCCTACATACATACATACCTACTTACCTATATATCACGACTATTATCCCCGAAGGGTTATTCAGACTCTAGGCAATAAGGACAGCAAAAGCAGTCCTCTACCATGGTCCACTTATCACCAACAAATAGCGACTACACATGTGCTCAGCGTGACAGGTGGTGAGCCCATCGCCGCCCTAAGCTGCTGGATGTATGTGCAGTCTTTAGTCCGTTAGTCGCCTTTTACGACACCCAAGGGAAGAGAGGGGGTGGTAGTACTCCTTCACCGCTACGCGACACTTTTAGAAGTCCTACCGACTGAGTAATCAAGAAAGCACAAGAACTACAAAGTCCGTTATAGCGTACTTACCTGCATCTTTTATCGACCGATAAAGTGACAATACGATAAAATTTGACAGTTTAAGTACTGCCGATGTCAATTTGTCGACGTCTAATGTCACTTTATCGGTCGATAAAAGATCCGTGCTCGCACCATAGATTAAAACAAATTTTGTTTTAATTTAGATTCCCTTAGGGCTCGCACTGCTGATTGATCGCATTAGTTAAGTTTTATACTTGTTTGTGTATCATTAAATGGCATAAATGGCGACTAACAGACAAACACTGCACATAAATCGAACACCATAGAGCGGCGATGGGCTCACCACATGTCACGCTGAGCACATCTGCAGTCGCGATTTTGCGGTCCTCATTGCCTAGTCTCTAACTAACCCTTCGGGGATAATAGTCGTGATTATAAGTATGTATGCATTAAATTATTTATTTACTTACAATATAAGAATAAGCGTTGTGAAAATTCCCTCGCAATCACGAGATCGGAAACCAAGCGGAAAAATTTACGGACGGCCGCTTGTATAATGTATTATTTATTATTATTATTAATAAGTATTTTATTAATATTCTAGAAAATCAATAGCCACATGTACACACGGCGTCAGATCAACCTACCCTAAACTGTCAAAGGAGAATGACCTTTTTACTATGGGGGTTAGGCTAGTTTTTTAGGTAGCTAGCGTAACACAGCGCTTTAATGAAATTAATAGTAATCAATAGCAGCAATGCTCTGAAATATGAAGAAAAAATTACATTTCAATATCTTGCGGGAGTTTGAAGCTATCTTCATTTTTAGCTTAAGACTTTTTAGGTATTTTGAGGTAACAACTGTTATCGTAGGACTATCAGTTCAGTTCAGCATTTATTTATCACTTGACTTTTAACGCGACGTTCTATAGAAAACCTTTTTTAACAGTAATCATTATAACTTAAGAGAACACTTTTGATATGTGAATGATTAAGATGCAATAGATATCGAATAGGCTGGTTTGGTCCTTCTCCTTTCTCTAATGAATATTGATCCTTAGAGCCAAACAATAAAGTTCAAAATTTATTGTAGAAATTTGACAGTTTTGGGTAGGTTGATCTGACGCCGTGTGTACAACGGAGCTCTGCAACATTTTTAAAAACAACTAAGTACTAAAAACGAACACAACACAGCTCTTGAGCTCCAGGACCAAGACAACGGTCTTTTGTTTACACACGTAACCATATTTTTTCATACGAAACAAATGCCTACATTTATACATACACAAAGCGCTCAGCCGTATTCAGCGTATGTGATCATTTGGGTGGGTATTATAACTGGAGACAACACGGCGAAGCAACTGATTTTACGGCCGCAAATTCCGTGGTTTCGCTTGGATGACTCACAATCACTTTGCAGTCCATTGACCGCAACTCAGTTCGCAAAAACTTGCTTCGCGGTGACGGCTCTAGTTATACCTCAATGTACGTGATAAATGGCAACGTTTGTGTGACGCCCATTGATGCTTGTCGCGTCAGAATTCCACGCGACACTGTTTTCAGCGGCGTGGAATTGACAGATAACGTTTCGGCTCCATTGAAAATTTAAAACCGCCGAAATCCGTGCGCGAGTGCGTAATTTATGTTAACTGAATATGCATAACAAAGGCATAACATAAAAAAGTCTTGCTGTAAAATGTTTCTATTTTACTTTTGTGTGCTTTAGTAATAAATGTAAAGAATAGAATCTTAGGTTAGACCATTTATGTATCTACTTACCTATTTAAATAAAAATCAATTGCCATGATTTTCGTTTTGGCATTATTTATTATTAGTAATAAAATAATAATATTTATTTATCAATGCAAGACTTTTTAAACATGGCAATCCGCCCGCCCGCAACCTCGTCC
The DNA here is from genome assembly GCA_963921215.1 of Scoparia ambigualis. NCBI lineage: Eukaryota > Metazoa > Arthropoda > Insecta > Lepidoptera > Crambidae > Scoparia > Scoparia ambigualis. The sequence goes on from OY992518.1 coordinate 19,747,209, forward strand.
GCGTTAACAACCGTATCCCGTGACAAATTTCAAAAAAAATCTTTAAGTATATGTACAAACATTAGCCTGACAAATTCTTTTATTGTTGTGTTCGTAAATTGTCAGGATAATGTTTGTATACTTGAAGATTTTTTTTTTATTCAACCGATTTGACTAATGCTACTATTTCCTGCTAAATTAAAGCAAGCGAGCAACGCCGCGGGCAAAAGCTATAAAGATACACACGCGTTAGCAACGCGTGCGTGCTACCTGTCAAATACTCGTATGAAAAGACGAAACCATTGGTTTGGAAAAGACGTAGGCTTGTTGAAAGATGAGACGAAGACGCCAAACACCGAATCTTAAGGCACGAAGTAAACGATCAAACGAGCTCTAACTTTTTGCCATCCGAAAACGAGGTATTGATCAGGCGGCGACGTCATAACTCTTTGTGTTTGACATGAGGCTTTCTCTTCACTCTCTTAAAATAAAAGCTTTTTATAGCGGATGTTCCTAAAATAGCAAAAGCCGTCAGCTTAGAACACTGAACTCTGTACTCTCAGTACGGGAGACAGATTACGTAAAGTAATACAAATATACATAAATGACTCATTTGGATAATTAAAGAGTGTTTTTTTTTTATTTGAAAAGAGATTTTTTTCCGGGAAAGGTATTCCCTTTCCCCTTTCGATGCTTAATGATGTTTTCATTTGATATCCGGAGCTTCCGGGTTCATTTCACAGATCGGACAAATTGTTTTGATTTTTTGATGTATAGCCCGGGCTTGTGATCGTCATCCTATCCCATCGATCTCCTACAGCTCGTGCGCTGTTTACTTATTTTTATATAAGTGTGAATGATCACAACAACATCCTATCAATGAACAGAATCAGTGGCTCGGAACCGACAACGGGCACCGATGTTACTAGCAAAGTAAACATCGTGTACTGTGGAGGAGGGTCATTGATTTACGTGTTTCCCAGTGATTATAATTTAACGTTGCCAGCAGCACTGCGATTTTGAAATTTTTTATTTGACGTACTTACTATAGTTACAGTTAGTGATTTTCGTCAAAACTGAGTTAGATAAACAGGGCGTCCCACGGATATGCCACATGGAGGGAAAGTACCTTGGATATTGTAGATGGAACATTTTACTGAAAGAAGACATTATTTGAATTTAAAAAACAATTTTAACTGCATTCATAGATATTAAAATAATTACTTGGTTGAACCGGAAATCGAACCCGTTACATGAGAAAAATAATCATCCTGTAGCTTTATCATACCGATCGAAAGGCTTCATCACAAGGATTATTTTTTGCTAAATAACATAGTGTCACAAATAAAAGGAAGACCATGAATTTTAACATTTTTAATACAAAATTAATCAATTTATCAAAATAATGCTCAAAATGAGTCCCTTCCTGTTGAATACAAAGTACCTAGCACTCTTTTGATTATTTCTCTCCCTGTCGATTTTTTGATCTTGTTGTGGTGGATATTTAGAATAATACGTCTAAGTTTTGCTTGTAGCTCGTGGACACATTTATACTGGTTACTTCTCAAGTGGATACATTTATTAGTAATAGGTACTTATGATAATGTCAGTTGTATGTCCTTACGGCAATGTCAGCTTTTCATTTTTCTGAACAAAATTTCACATCAAATGTTAAAATTCATGGTCTTCCTTTTATTTGTGACACTATGTTAGCAAAAAATAATCCCTATGGTGAAGCCTTTCGATCGGTATGATAAAGCTACAGAATGATTACTTTTCTCATGTAACGGGTTTGATTCCCGGTTCAACCATGTAATTATTTAAATAGCCATGAATGCAGTTAAAATTGTTTTTTACATTCAAATAATGTCTTCTTTCAGTAAAATGTTCCATCTACAATATTCAAGGTACTTTTCCTCCATGTGGCATATCCGTGGGACGCCCTGTATAGCCGTGATCACGATAACGAGATTTACATTTCATCTTCTCCATTCATTTGAATCGTTTTTTAATCCAAATTTAACAATTAAAAATTTGCAGTATATCGTGCATTTTTTTTACATTACCAAGCATGATTACAGTACCTAGGTACAGTCACCAGCATTAAGATGTGACTATCGACGGCCTGCAAAAAATATCTGATCATTGTTGGAAGGCATACGAGTAATTTATATGCCTATAATATGCCTTCCACCAATGATCAGATATTTTTTCACATCACATCTTAATGCTGGTGACTGTACACTTACCTACTGCAAAAGTTCTTATTCAGAGGCTCTCGGCCAAACTACAGTATGACATCTAAACTATTAATATGTTAAGTCATCTAATGTATAAAAATTGGATGTGATCCGAGCAAATAAACACTAAGAAGATATACTGTTTTGATCCTAAGCAGTTTCCCAATATTTACTAAATGAGTGGTCTAGTCATAAAAACTTTATGCGGCTATACTGTAATTTTGTAATTTAGCACTGTCATAATCATCAATCATGATCTACCTGGCAAGCTACCACCATCTGTATCCATCGGTGTCTTCTACCGAAATTACTACAGAGAGTGTTTTGACAAGCTACCACCATCTGTATCCATCGGTGTCTTCTACCGAAATTACTACAGAGAGTGTTCTGAAGAACTTTTTGATCTAATCCCGCCCTCTCCTTTCCTGTCCCGGACTACACGTGCTGGTCTTAGGAACCACCATCATACTGTGCAGAATATCAGCACTCGTACCAAAAAATTTGGCAAGTCGTTCCTCTGTAAGACCATTCGGCTTTAGAATTCTCTGCCGGCGCATGTGTTTCTCAGTTCCTATAGTCCCGGGTCTTTTAAACGGGGCGTGAAACGGCATTTATGCTGGCCGTCATGAATGAGTACGCTTGTTACCGTGCATGTTCCACGGTGGGGAGCGCTCTCATTATTTTGGACTACATCGGCTGCTTACCATCAGGCAGGATGTAGTCACTATGACGGGTCACATTAAAAAAAACTATCTAAAGGCTGGTGCTTTAACAACAATGTTAATAACATTGTTGTGTTCCGACAGTCTAGAGATAAGATAGCCAGTTCGTCAGTGGTTGAGGATTCCGGGTGAAGCGCGCTTCCACCGTCGGCCTTATCGTCACTTACCATTTGGAAATACCATGTCTAGAAAGCCGACGCTACAAATAACCAGCTTTCGATGTAAAAGCTAAGTCATGCAACGATAATAGAACGTGTTCGCTACAAAAATAACTTTAATGGCCACCAACAATTAGTAATTTGTGTGCGTAGTTGTATTACATCATGTTATCGCGTTCGTGATAAGAGGGTCTATGGAAAACGCGCGTGACGTCATGGGCTTTCAGTGGCATACGTACATACATGTCTGCAAATATTGTGTCTGATCGTTTGCCTCAGTAATGACAAACAGTGTCATGTTATGTTATCATCGTTATTATGGTTAACGTTATGTATTCAACAAGTAAGTAAAGCTCAAGCTCTGGATGCTTAAATTCACTTGTTTCATTCTGAGAAAACTGCACACACACATCACATTTAGTGATTGTTTTTATAATACATAAAGAAGTCGTCGTTGTCAGCCGTATTGCATCTTAGAATAGATGATTATAATTATTATATCTTAATTAATGGCTTCGAGTGTTACGCATTTAGCCAATTTCAAGTGGTAGGTATAACTTTTAAAAGTAAATTAAGTTTGTACAGTAGAATGAATCATATTTTGTCGCAAATAAAATATCAAATGTGTCAATTATACACAAATTAACAAAGTGAGAAAATCTCATGTTTTTACATAAGTATTTACGGATTTTCAATTGATACTCCCATTTATATCAAAGACACATCAAAAGTCTATTCCCAGTAGATTAGATACCGGGTATTACAGTAGGTACACTCGTGTCATTAGCACTTTAAATATTTACGAGAGCAAAGCAAATCTTGTTTGAGTTACCTACACATCTAAAGAATTCAAGCGAAAAGAGATCCAATGTCCAATCAATAGGCGTAAATACTGATTTTCTCGATTTTATTAAATAGATTACGAACAGTGTTAGCGAGTATGTGTTCTATAGAGTCGGTAATTATAATAAGTCTTACTTACTCCAATGTAATAAATAATGTTACCGTAAAATATTTAAACGCGGTTTAAAACAAAAAAGAATATAAAAAGGATGAATTAACTAATAATAGAAAATGAATTGAATTACATAATCAATCAATTATAATTACATAACGAAACGTTGAAAAAAATTACTAAGTCAATCACAAGTCAAAAATTAAAAAGTTAATATTTGAAATACTTTACCAAGTATTAATTTATTTAGTTTAAGTAGTTTATAATATTTCGTATGTACTCGTCATGAAACGCGAAAGTTCAGAAGTATTTACAGTACCTACATGATACGCCTTTCATGTTTTAGGTATAGTTAAAAAGAAAGGTCCTCACTCACTCACTGACTGACTTATCAACACTCAGCCCGAACCGTTGGACCTAGAAATCTGATTTTTTGCACAGAAGGTCCCTTTACAGTGTTAACAAGGAAGGGAACAGGGTTAGACATTTTAAATTCCTATGGTTGCTACCATGGTACGAGTTTAGTACAGGGTATGAGTGTTCACGCAGTCAACACCTTCCGGGGCAGGCCTACCAACCAGGCTATCGTGGCTCCATCTGACCCACTCGCTCTATTAACGATGTCGACTCGCGAGTGAATATATTTTTCCGAAAATAGGTCACTCCCACCCTTCCGCTGCTATACGGGTCACTCGAACTTCGAAAATAGATAGGGCTATTAGGGCCATTACGATGATGGCAGGACCCTCTGGACAGACGACAGACGATCGGAAGACAGCCGTTTGCAACGAATGATTAATCTTCAGGCTTTCTTATCTCTCTTCTATGTCTCTCTCTTATCAGCAGGCGTGTCAATATATCTTAAAAAAGATTTTAGGAATAAGAAATGATATTTTTAAATGGCATAGGTATTAGATTAAAGTCCTACTTGTAACTTACCTACTCGTGAATAAAACAACTACAAAAAGAAAACAACTACAAATCACCAGCACCGGCATACACGCATACCTACTGCTATCCTTCCTACTTTATCCTACTAATATTATAAACGCGAATGTTTGTAAGAATGTATGGATATTTGTTACTCTTTCACGTAAAAACTACAGAATGGATTTGGATGAAATTCGGCATACAGATAGTTTATAACCTGGATTACCACATAGGATACTTTTTATCCCGATATTCCCACAGGAACGTATGGATGGATGCTTGTTACTCTTTCACGTAAAAACTACTGAATGGATTTAGATGAAATTTGGCATACAGATAGTTTATAACTTGGATTAACACATAGGATAATTTTTATCCCGATATTCCCACGAGAACGGGAACCACGCAGATGAAACCGCGAGCGGTCACTGGTATATACTATATACGCACAAAGTATACTTAACGGCTATTATCTCCAAGGGATTAGTCAGAGACTAGGCAATAACCGCGAAAGCAGTCCACTGACCTGCCACAGTCCTTTCATTAAACTAGAACTGTACATGTGCTCAGCGTGACAGGTGGTGAGCCAATCGCCGCTCTATGCCGTTACATGTATGTGCAGCCTTTAGTCCGCTGTATGATGGCGAGTCATAATTAAAATAATAAAACTAACATCTCTTTCTTTGTGTGTCGTAAAAGGCGATTGACGGATTAAATACTGCACAAACATGTATAACAGCATAGAGCGGCGATTGGCACGTCACCTGTAACGCAGAGCACTTCTGCAGTCGCTGTTTGGTGAAAAGTGGACTATGGTAGAGTTCTGCTTTTGCTGTCCTCATTGCCTAGTCTCTGACTAACCCTTCGGGGATAATAGTCGTGATCATATGTAGTATGTATGTATGTAAAATCAAACTAATCTTCCACAGGACTCGAAGCTCAGTTTCAACCTGCTGAACAAGCATGGGGAGACGCTTGAGGACAAATCGCTGACCATCTGCAGCGGCACCGACTACATCAACATCAACTACCAGCATGTGGTCTGCCCTGACGCCGCCACGGCCAAGGTCAGCTCAACACGACTCAACACTATCACTTGTTAAAATGATCTTTATATGTACTTTCCCTGCCCCCCTATTTGTTGTCTTGCTTACTAGAGTTACATTTTTGACGTAAGCTCCATACAGATTTATACATTTATCATTATATTCTACAAGCGGATAAGCCATTTGTCTAGGCCCTCTTGTGTCATTTTCAATCAATAAATAAAGTAAGACTTAATTATAAAAAGACTGGAAACCTATTTTTTGGAATCCGGCTCTCGGTCCATTCGTTATTCCAATGTCAACAACCGAGACTAAACGCTTAACTTTCCGAAGCAAAGATGTTAATTAAATGCTGATTATAAAGTGATTAGTATTTTTAAGATTTCGAAATTATTTCAACTAACTTGCACAGAAATATTGAGCCCAAATCCTATTTTTAATTTACGAAATAGATTTATAAGTTTTACTTAAGATATTAAAATATAGAAAGGTAGATACTATTATGTGAAGTATTCTACAATTAGAATACGTATTCTATCTAAAGAACAAGATATTAAGACGAGACGAGACGCGAACGAAATGTTGAAGCGAAGGCATAGACGTCGAGATATGGAGTCGTGGATCATTAAACGTGTTCGTGAAAAAAAAGAATACAGGAAACATTGAAACATGCTTTTCAAATTCTCTCATGAGATTTCAGTAAAGTCCCACATCAAAAAAGAAGTACCTACTTACTTTATTCAACCAGTGTCAAGTACGAGAGATGATAGCAAATATTTCTTGGCGTAAAGTAGATGATAGTGAATGTTAATACAGGGTCTAACAAAGTCAATAAACGAACGTTTAAGGGGGGTATCTTCACATCATTCTGAATACAATGGCAAAAAAAGGACTCCAGTTTTACAGTGATTTTTCAAAGTTATGTTTTCTAAAAACTAAATCAAATAAAATAATGCACATCATGAAACATGCTGTTTCTTTACTAACACGCACGCAAGCGTCAATAAAGAGATAGCTCAGTGTGCTCCGAGTTTAGTGTACATGTTCGGCTATCTTTGCGTGCGTGTAGTACAGCTGTACGGGTTTGGAAAGGGTGTATATTTTGGTGAATTATGATAATGTTTTGTTGATTATCTCGGTAACGAGCCTGTAGTTTTGGACTAAATTTGGTGAGCGTGCTCAGTGTGATGTATAGATGCTCCCCTTAAACGTTCGCTTATTGATATTGTTAGACCCTATGTGTATTATGGTAAATTTATTCCTTTAAAACCCCTTGAGTTTCAGTAATGATGTGGAACTTTACCTTACACGGACATTTTGAGAGTAAGTATTTGAAAAGTGTTATTTTTTACTGTTATTTTTTATTTGTCAACACCCATGCACGTTTATAAACACTTTATCCGACAAAAAGCATTTTTTTTAAAGCAAAACAAAACTGCAGACGTGGCGCCTCACTTTCTTGTGAAATACTATGAGAGGCGATGGGATAGAGTGACCATTCCAGTCCAGTAGTTGTTTCTTTTGGATGATTTTTGCACTTTGTACGTACATAGAGTACTGCCTCTTTCTTCTAACTTGCCTTTGTCTGGCACTACTCGTCCTATCGTTTGTTGATCAGTAAAATTAAATGAGTAAAATGAGAAGGCATTGACTCTTTTTAAAGGTAAAGAGGAGGGTGGTAAAATGTGTGAGAGTATATGGTATTCGGATTAAGCAAATCCATCTTACTGTGTATAAGCTCGAAAGTTATACTACCACCTTTGAAAACGCAATGTCAAGTTAGTCTAATTTTGAAAATCTAACGAAAATAAAATCAGGAAAGCGCATACGACTTTATAATTTCTCTATTTTTAAATGTCATGTCGATGAATTATTCGAATTCAATATTTATCAAACATGTTGTCCCAAATAAAGTTATTCTAATGAAATACAGTGTTTATTCGTATGTACCAGTCATTGAATTCTGTCTATTGAAAGTGACAAATTATGTGTTAGGATCCGTGTTAGAGTCACATTGTGAGAAATTCAATTTCATTCAACAAATTCAAATTCATTTTACATTTTTGACACATATTTATTACTACCTACATCTTAGATCACATAATAATATATGTGGTCAAAGACCTACATGAATGCAATAAATGCTTCTAAAAACTTCGTATGAATGAAGTGAAACAGCCAACAACGAACGTTCGTGTCTCGTCCTCACGCGGTGCCTTACCACTGCTTTCAATGTAAGCGTTTAAATCAGGACCAACATGGTTCAAGTTACACTTGAAACAGACTATTTATTAGTAACGGCCAGGGTATTCTGGCTTACGTACGACAAACGGACCGCAGCCGTGCGTGTCTCAATAGTGTAACTCTATTATGTGAATCAAGGGACAGCAAATACAATGATCCATCCCGGTGCCCCAACGTCCTGCTAAACTGAAAGCGCCCTTAGAGCAAGCAGTATTACTTTAATCTTACTATGCAAATTTCCATACGAATTCTGCATTTAAGATTAAAGCACCTAAACGTTGGTGAAAACTTAGATTAAAAATCTAAGGGTGAAAACGGAATTCTTGCTAAGAGTCCCCTAAAGACCAGTTAGGGATCCCTTAAATTTAAGTGTGTGTTGGTGAAAACGATCATAAGAGTTTAAAGTTGGTTTATTTAGTTAACTCATCTAACTAACTTATGTCTATGCCTATCCTATTATTATTTTTTATGTAGGTATGTGAATAGCGTCTAAATCGTTTATGTAACCCAAAAGGTATGGTTGGAAGCGCTGAGGAGGATAACACACAATGTCAAAGCAAACAACTTCTGTCCTATGACGTGTCTCAAGAAACAGTAAGTCGGCCGGTTTTCAACCAAGCATGGCTTCGTAGAAGACTAAATGATTTGGTCTTAATGTTATTTGTTTCTTTGGTGTTTAACGATGTACCGCTTTTTAATGTGTTTTCCTTTTTTTATAATTTATTGTTGAACTTGCGTTGGAACTGTGCATATTTTGACATATTCTGGAGTCCAAAGGTTTAAGTCGAGTACGACCTTCAATTCTTAATAGGTATCTTCCGAATTTGATGAAACTTGTTATGTTCCTATTTCTCCTTAACGAAAATGCGACTTTTATTGAATTAGGAATTATGAATAATAAGTAATACAGAAACGCGAGTCTTTTAATTAAAATTAGCAATCAAAATGTGCACAAGTCGTTTAGGTAGTTGATGTTTACTGCATGTTTATTCGTTCGTTCATTTGCTTTTTGCCAAGGTATGGAAGGAGAGCCTTCGTGCCATCACACACAACAACAAAATCAGCAATGTGTGTCCAAGAACCACTCTCATGAAACAGTACGTACACCATGCTTGACGAGAGAAATAAGAAACGACGCCATCTTGCAGTGGGAAAATGAATTTTAATACTACCGCCAAATTCGATTCGTAAACAAATTACTGTCATTACTTTGTGCACATAGGTATTATGTAGTTTTACTCGGATTTTTACTATTTTTTTAAAGACACCATTGTTTGCTCTTTTCTCGTGAATTTCTCTCAAGAAAAAGTAAAAATCTATATTTACACAAAAAATGTCAATACTTTGTTTACAAACATTCTTTATCGAAGGATAAAATGTTTACTAGAGAAAAACAACCAGTCTCAGGAAAGCTCGATTGGGATTTATCTTTACTGAGACTGGTTGTTTTTTTCTGGTAAACATTTTATCTTATATCATATAGCATTGTGAAATTTGTGAATGCAAAAAAAAATATAATAAAGATATTCTTTATCGAATTTGGCCATAGTAAATATTTTGTAGGAAAATTACGAAAGAAGAATTTACTATGCTTTTCAGAAGCATAATAATTGTTCTGTGAAAATGACTATCGGCAGGCCATAGCAAGTATTGAATCTGGATTGAAATGTAATGCAAAATTCTTCTAATTTTACATAGAAGATATTTTGGATCAATTGACCGTCTTTTTCTTTTACGATTAAACTGATCAAAGTACTGGCGTTTAAAAGGCCAGGATAAAATCATATGCAAAATAAAATTATTTAGGAATATGTTTAAAGTTTTACACCTATCTACAATAAGTGTCTGCGCGTTCGCGTATCACCTTTTTATTTCGTTTATTATTTTCTCGTCAAGCTGTCAACCTTACTATAATGCATGAAACAATATTCAATTTACTAATTTTGTAATTATCTCAGTTGGTATTTTAGGTGTTTCCACTAATTTAATAATTTACATGTTTAATTCTAAAGTTTTAATACTTATTATTTGCTATTTTAGTTTATTTTTTCATATTGTGTATCTCTTACAATAGGTTGTCACCCAAAAAGGGCGAGCTCAGTGGCCTGGAACCTTACCATCTACTTCTAGAGCAGCATTCCTTTAATCTTACTGTGCAAATACGAATACCAATTTTGCATAGTAGATCAGGGTAATACCAGGGTAATAATAAATAAATAAAAAAGTCTTTTTATTTCTTGTATAAAAAAGTTACACTAATAATAATATGATTAAGTACGTACTACAGTTTAATTTAATTACATGCATGATTTGATATTATTTATAATGTATTACTTATATTATTATAGTTCAAGTGTTGATCATGTGATGATAACAATAGTGGCAACATTAATTAACATGTCAATCAATTATTATTTATCAATATCTATATACACTGGCCTGCAAAAATAAGTATCACACTTTTAAATTGTACATTTAAAATGGCTATTTTTATTGTTTTATCTTTTTTAAGACTTAAAAATGTTACTATTGTATAATTTACTATAGTTTCAAACAAAGCTGATAAAAATTGCTATAAAACGTTCTTTATTTTAACTTTTATGGTTTAGAAAAAAATAAAATTTTAAAAGTGTGATACTTATTTTTGCAGGCCAGTGTATTTGTAACAATATTCATTCTTTTGAAACATGCACTATAAATCATTTACATATTTATACCAGGGTAATACTACACAGGGTAACACTGCTCTCAGATTTGACGGTAGGGCCCTTGATTGTGACAATTGAGTAGTGCGGATGTTAAAATCAGACCCCACTGAGTACGCAAAGCACTTTGCTGTCTCAGTAGGTGGTGGGCCTCAGAGAGAAGTAGCTTAACTCTTTAGTACCATGTCAAAAGTACTAGCTACTGCGCTCGTTCATAATGACGTTTCGAGCTAAGTAGGTATAGTATAGTTGGTGTGAAATACAAATAAAGGAGACCCGGCGTTTTATGCTTAAGTTGTATACATTTTTATTTTTTTAATCTGTTATTCATTATTTAACTGGCAATATCTGTCAACAAATGACAGCCGCTAGCTGACAAATCAAACATGACGTGACGGCATTGTTGACATTTCCCTTTTTTAAAAGCAAAAGAATTACGGTTTATGCAGCCACGTTAGACATTTTTAAAGTAACATGTCTGTTTTTTGAAGACTTAGTGTTTCCATATTAAAAATATTAATATTTAAATAACTCTTATCCGCGATTCGATAAAAATAAGACAAAACTTGATTTAGGTGGCAAATAATATTAGCTTTACTTTATGACCAAATTCTATTATATACAAATTAAGCATTTTTTTCTATGGAAAGTGCCGGTTCTCCTTTATTTGATAAATGCTTACTTACAAACTTAAAAATACAATGGAAAATAATGTTAATACCTAAATATAAACATAATTTTCAAAGAGGCTAAGATTTTCTGTGACCCCACACTAGGCACTAAAGTGTCAAGTTATTTTTGAGGACAAACTTCAACAGCAGTTTTGTAATTCTGAAAAGATTAACTAAACATTGTATTCTAGCAAGCAATTTTTAGTTTTGAGTGTTTTTCTTTATGACGGGTGTCGTATTTAAATAATTAATTACACTGTCTTATTTTATTTTTGTATATAGATATAAGTTCTTATACAAAAAGTACGTACATACTTAGGTCTGTTGTATATATCTAAAAGTGCTATTTATTAAACAAACTACATGTTATACTAATCATTAAATTAGGACTCGTAACTTATAATGAGCGTATATAGAAATACTAGCATTTGCCCGCGCCTTTTTACGCGTGGACTACCTTAATATCCCACAGGAACCTCATTTTACTGAGATTTAAAGTATTATACCTACATATATTTTTTTTATCTATAAAATATACTTTTATATATAATAAATAACCGTGTCGCGTAGCGGTGAAAGAATACTACCACCCCCTCTCTTCCCTTGAGTGTCGTAAAAGGCGACTAACGGAATAAAAACTGCACATACATCCAACAGCAAAGAGCGGCGATAAGATCACCACCTTTCACGCTGAGTACATGTGTAGTCGCTATTTGGTGAAAAGTGGACTATGGTAGAGGACTGCTTTTACAGTCCTCATTACCTGGTCTCTGACTAACCCTTCGGGGATAATAGTCATGATTATATGTATGTACTTATGTATGTTGTTTTATACCTAACTGCTAATACTATTTGACATGAATGTATTATTTACAAACATCCTGTATAGCAGAAGATTTATGGTGCAACATCTGACAGACATCGCTTTTGATAGCTAAATAGACTACTGCTTAGTTATAAATAATACGTTAAGACAATTAAGTATACAACTCTTTATATAATACATGGTGTATCGAAATTTCCAACATTGCACGTTATAAAAGCAGTACAAGGATCTTTTACAATATCTTCGCACCCATTAAATCCCACATGCGAGCATAAAGATGAGAATAATACATTTCACCGTTCTCCCCCCCTTTTAATATTATACCTCCATCTAATATTGCAACCCCGTAGGTTCCATTGTATATTTCCAAGATTTACAACACACGAGGGCTGTTAACTATAACGGAACAGCTTTTATTTTGATTAAAACCTTCGGGCGATCCCTTTGATTAGGAACGTTGTAATATGTATAGTCTGTATATGTATATATATTATGTAAAGATTACCTGACCTTTTGTGCAGGTACCGCGGTAAAGTGATCAATATCCTTGAATGAAATCGAGATTCTGAATGAAAGGAACTTCTCTTGGGCATCTTATGACTGTGTTGTCAACGGAAAACATGTTATTAAGTATTTACTTTTCTGCCAAACACAATTCCTTCCATTCCTTTTTCTCAACTATAAAAATTCTGTGTCTATAACTCCGTTTATATATTCATTAATAGTTATGAAGTTTTACCTGTCTCACTAAAAGCAACTCTTTATATCACTTTAAATCGCGATCTAGTAACTTTTCGAAATGGACTAGATTTATAAATTAGATACTTATAGGTACCTAATTAATAACTCAATAGTGTAAAAGGGTTAAATGACGCTCATTCGTAGATTGCGTTAACAACAGAAATAGGTCATATAAGATTCTATTCTATATACTTAATTTATTAATCTAAAGTGCTATACTTGGTACAGTATGAATATCTATTAGGTATTGTGTAAGTACATTACTGTACATGCACTGATTATTATAGGTTGATCGTTCGATCACATTGAAATAAATGCCCTACAAGTACAAGATATTCATCAAAAGCCTGATGGGAATAACCGAGCCGTCAAAGCCTTAAGTCCTTAACGCTGCCGCTGCTATTCATTAAGGCTTAATTAAAATGGGAAAGCTAATCACGGTCCAGTAGCTACTCGTACGTAAGAGGGCGGATGTATTCAGTGTGTCTACAAGCAGGAAGTTAATATTCTATCTAGGTAGTACATTAGTTACGTAAAAGCAGTAGGTAATATATGTTAGGACATACCTATAACAAAACTTGAAAACCGGGAATATTGCTAGGCATAAACGCATTGTGTCTTTAACATCAATTGAAAATCTGTGGTATAAATAAGCAAAAAATATTGCTTGGTATAAGTAGATTTTTATACACTTTTGCAGTATTCGCATAGCATTAGTAATTTCGCGTCTAAATTTATTTTCTAGTATCGGAAAGTTGTTTAACAACTACGTATATTTAATGAAAATGATCCATTAATCAGATATCAAAAGTTAAATACATAGTATCAATAGAATAAAAACTTGTAAAAAAGTTCATGTTAATCAAAAAGCATCTAATTTAATAAGAACATTACGTGCAATTTAGTTTTGATTTGAACTAACTAGTTGCTATCTTATTCCTACGCAAATTCATGGTTGTCACTCGTATTGTCCTATGTTTACACAGACCTCTTTGCCTACGTAGAGTGCCCCAGTTTCTCAAGTTGTTATAAATTAATATCGCATACGGTCGCCTACAACCCAGTTAGGTGGCAAAGCAAACTTATTCGATACGAAGTTTGCTTAAGCCTATTTTGCACTGCGATGTCACATGTCTCCGTAGCACGCTGACTGCTACAATATTCGGTGGAATACATAATAGTACAAGTGTTCAGACACGAGTTTGGCTCAGTGTAAATTAATCTGCGTGATTAATGATTTACCACTGACAGGAACTGGGTCAATGACAATGAAGCCGCGAATAATATGTAATAGTAAGCGCTTATACAGAGTGTTTCGTAATAGGTGTACAGCATGTTTTTTTTTACAGTACGGAAAATCACATGACATAAACGTAAGTGAAGTAGAAATATCAGAGTGAAAATTCAATAAATTAAAAGTAAAAAGCCTTTTTAAAAAACAAGCTTTTATTTAAATGCGCTAAAAAGAAAAAATAAGTTTACTTTAAAACTTTAACTATCAACTTATAACGTCATTACACAATTTATATGATATAAAAGGTTGTCGCGAGATTTAAGTAAATACTTAATCATATTTTCTTAGATTGAAATTTTTAATAGTTAAAATCGATCACATCAACGTCGAGGTTGTGTTGTTTCATTGCAAAGTTCCTATGGCCACCATCCAGTTCCATCATCAGATCAGCACCATGTCATCATAATATTGCATTGTCACGCGATTTACTGTATTTATTTTATGTATGCAAAATTTTAGCTCAATCGGTAACCGGGAAGTGGATCAAAATTGAGTTGCAAGATTCCATCCGAACAAGACATACATACATACATACATACATACATTGCAAGCTAAATAAAATCTTGTAAAATAGGTACGTACAATCGCGACTATTATCAAAGAGTTAGTCAGAGACTAGGTTATGGGGACAGCAAAAGCAGTCTTCTACTATAGTCCACTTTTTACCAAATAGCGACTGCAGATGTGCTCAGCGTGACAGGTGGTGAGCCCATCGCCGCTCTATGCTGTTGGAAGTATGAGCAGTCTTTAGTCCGTTAGTCGCCTTTTACGACACCCAAGGGAAGAGAAAGGGGTGGTAGTATTCTTTCACCGCTACGCGACAGGGTTACAAACATAAAACCCCCCATAAACCAGCCGTGCCCCCACAAAGTCACAAAATTGATAGGCATTGATAGCTGGCCAATTACTAAGTGCACCGCGCCTTTATCTATCACACTGCACCGTCTATCTATCTATGCCATAGAGGTATCATTATAAATAGAGCAGACTAGAGATTTTCAGAGATTCCATATAAAATTTTTGCTCAGCTATTCAAAAGACTGTGATGAGGTGCTGTATGGTATCGGCTCATTAAATAGAAAGAAAGTAAAAACATTTAAGTGGGTGCCGCGCGATCGCAAAAACTGACATAAATCTCTATGAACTTCAAAGCAAAATCAATTATATTGATATTCAAAATTAGAACAATTCTGCTTTGAAGTTTCAGATCTAGTAATAAGATTAGAGCAATGTTTTAATTCTGCGAAATGTACAAAACCATCACGCGCTTGTGTTAAAAATAAAATTTACTTTTTTAAGATGGGGGTGACCTGCGGAATATCAATACAAATATTTCCATATAAGAATTATTGTTTCATGCGCAAAATTAAGAAAGTTGTCAAAAAAAATTGTTTTTAGGAGTCATTAGATTTATTTATTGTTTGTTATTGTTTAAAGAATTGTTTCAAAATTCAACAAGGCCACGACCTTGTGCAATGATCAGGCTAACTTACGTAAGTTCTTTTTACTTATTTAACTAATTCAGCGCATAGTACAAGTAACTTAAAAATACGTAAATTTTCACAATTTCGTGCAGGATGTTCTTAAGTATTAACAAACCCTCTCATCCAATACAACATGATAATACAAAGAGAGCGTCCGTTCTTTGTCACAGTTAAAAAATGACGTCCAGAAATGGGTGGTAGGTTAAAAATTTGGACGATTCAAAGTAGGTAGGTAGGTACTTATTAATTGAGTTTATTGAATAAATATATTTTGAGTTTAAGTTTGAGATACTTAGATAAATAAAATTAAGACACAACAGGACAAAAAAATAGTAGAAATAGAGTTTCTTTTAAAATAGTGAGTATTTTAAAAGAAAGCGAATACCGAGCCATCTCTTCCCTTGGGTGTCGTAAAAGGCGATTTATTTATTTATTTATTTATTTATTTATTAGGACAACCAACAAGACAAACACAAATACAATTAATATAAAAATTACAAATGCGGACATAATGCTATGTGTCGTCTAACTTAAAGGCTGCCACGGCATGCAATTAACGAACAAAAAACTGCACACATCCAACAACATAGTGCGGCGATGGGCTCACCAAATGTCACGCTGAGCACATGTGCAGTTTTCATTTGGTGAAACGTGGCCTGTGGCAGTGGACTGATTTTGCGGTCCTCATTGCCTGGTCTCTGACTAACCCTTCGGGGATAATAGGCGTGAATACATGTATGTTTGTATTTTGTGTGTAGATATGACAGCGGGCAACGTTTGTTTGTGGCAACCAGTGGCAACTTGCCACACGTAAGTACTCTAAAGTAGAGTATTGTCCTCTTTTTCATGTAGGCGTACTTTATAATCTACGACACCAATAAAGTACTCTAAAATACTCTATTTACGTAAAGGCAAAAATTTGATAAATGTCGCAAGGAGCAACAAAAAATACGTTTTTAAGAACAAATAAATGAATAGGTACTCTTTTTTTATGCTATGTACTTTATTTTTGTTCTAACAAAATGAAAAAATACTTTATTCGTCCTAAAAAAGGTGGCAAGCCTAGGCGTGGCCTTGTATGTCAGGCGTTTGCAGGCCATTTTGGCTGTAACTCAGTACGCAAAAACTTGCTTCGCGCTGTCGTTTCTCGTTATAACACCTCTGTCACATAACTACATTGTAGCTTAACAACACGACAAAGCAGCTATAAATTGCGTCCATATTTTGAAAGGACTACTCTTTATTTAAAACTAGATCAGAGATTTCATAGAGATTCCATACAAAAAATTTGCTCAGCTAGATGACGGGGCGGGGCTTTGTTTGTAAGGCGTTTGCAGGCCATCGGCTGCTACTCAGTGCGCAAAAACATTCTCGTTTTAACACCTCAGGTCTATATTCACATAAATAACTATATTGTAGCTTAACAACACGACAAAGCAGCTATAAATAGCGTACATCCTTTGACAGGACACTTTATGTTATGGAGCTCGGCTTCGCAGGCCGGGGATCCGTTCAATGACTTTTGACAAGAAACTTAGAGAAGCAAATGCTCGCATTCCTTTCTGGTTGTCTAGTTCTCGCATATAATAAGCTTCAGATAATTTAGGGAAAGAAAAATCTTTGTTCAAACATCACAGAGAAAGTATTATGCATTTGAATGCAATACAATACAACTTGACGTGGTTATTTATTTCTATATTTAGTTAGTATCTACTATACTAACTAACTACAGAAATTAGTTAGTTTTTAACACTGAATAGTAATAAAAATTTACCCATAGAATGGCTCACTTGGTCACCACAAAACCACCCCTTTTATGACTAAGGATATAGCTATCATAAGCATACCTTAGGGTTATGTGGCAGGTACTTTCTCCCTTCCCCACACCATAAAAAGTTCTGGGGAAAAGCTTATACCACTATAAAATTTAGTACCATCCCCTCTGCTACGAAGAATGGAGGAGCACCGAGTTTCATCACAGTAAGCTAGTGCAAGTGTCGCTCAGGTACAGTCACGAGTAAAAATATGTACTTAAACAATAATAACTCGTAATACAATGGAATAAGAGTCAAAGTGTACATGTTGGTGCTCGTGACTGTACCTCACTTGTCAGAACCATTATAATCATTAATTTCAATATTATACCTAGGTACCTACATATTATAAAGTAAAGTGAAAAGTCGCCGTTTTACTTGTATCTAAGGCTCCGCTTTCTTTCTTCTTCGGACTATTACGCGATTTTCTCTAACAGAAAGACCGATAACTGGGTATGGTTTTTGTTTATAATTTGAAGATATTTTGTAGGTACTCAACGGCTGAATTATGAGGGTGTTAAAGTTAGCGTGGACGACGACGGCGCGGGCCTATCTATAAGTGGAACCACTTGAACGCTTTAAAGCTCGCACTTGATAGATTTTTAAAGGATAGACAATTTAGCTTCCCCGGCATTATTTCAATGTTTCTGAAGGACATACAAAACTTACATACTTACTTAAAATCACGACTATTATCCCCGAAGGGTTAGTCAGAGACTAGGCATAGGCAATGACGACAGCAAAAGCAGTCCTCTACCATAGTCCACTTTTCACCGAATAGCGACTGCACATGTGCTCAGCGTGACAGGTGGTGAGCCCATCGCCGCTCTATGCTGATGGATGTAAGTGCAGTCTTTAGTCTGTTAGTCGCATTTTACGACACCCAAGGAAAGAGAGGGGGTGGTAGGTTCTTTCACCGTTACGCGATGCGTCTTCTGGATCTGGAGGACGTCTTTGTATAATAATATGTTACAATGCAACTTAAGTAGCATGTGGTAAAAACTTTCGACAGATATTTATTACAAAGAAAGGTTCATTTTTAATGAAAATATCATTAAAATATACACTATATAATACCGAATAAATACTACTATTGTATATTTATACCTTAAATAGCGTAACCGTATAAAAACTCTTCTTATCAAAACTAATCGGAACGCTCATTATAATTCACGAGATTCACAAAAGTAAACAATGTTTAATACGATTTGTAACATTAAAGATTAACTATTACCTAATACGTAAATTACACAAGTTTTACTTCCTAAACAGAAGGTAAAGAAATATGTACAATAAATTCTACGAAAGTTTCAAACTTGGTGCACACACCTGTGCAGTAAACCTACCAAAACTGACAAACATCATTCAGTATTGATCCTTATATCCCTTTTAACAAAGTTCATATTGTTTAAGTATATAATTTTAAAGCAAATTTTGTTGCGAACAAAAATAAAATTGAAAAAGATAGTGTCGAAAAAATTTCCATGCACGAGCAGGATTCAAACGCGCACCGCCTTTGGCTTACAAAGTAAAAAAATAAAGATGGTATTGTTAATTATTTCAGCGGGCTGGATAAGTTCCACGGTAGCTGAACTGGAAAGGGCACCTGGCCCGAATCACCAGAAGGGTGCGGGTTCGAATCCTGCTCGTGGAAATTTTATCCACACTGTCTTATTCATTTTGAAAAGTTCATAATGCATTGAAGGAAGACATTTTGTGGTAGGTTGAAAGGCTGGCGTCTATACCTACTTTAATAATCCTAAAAGTGTAATAATTTGTAGCATGTATCCCAGCTAATTCACCGTGACATTCCAGTTGGATGCGACTATGTTTCCTTACGGATCCTCGTGGCAAGGTCCCCGTGAAAGTTGTGGCAAGAACGTTCGCGTCGGGCAAGACTGAGAAGATGGTATACCAATGCCTGTCAGAGCTGGGACTGCCGGCTGGCAAGAATGAGGCGATGGAAAAGGAGGCCTTCACGTTTGACAAGTTCTATGCGCTTTACCACAAGATCTGCCCAAGGAACGACATTGAGGAGCTGTTCCGGTCAATGTAAGTGTTGAAATTCAAGTTGTTACGGAGTAATTAAAATATACATAGTCAAAATCCCTTGCACACCGCGTCGTCTATTTGGTACGGGCACGTACCCGGGCGGTCGGTGCGCTTCAGACGAATATCGCTGCAAAGTGGTAAAGCGACGGTGACCTCGACCGTACACCCCAATTTTTTTAATTAGTACCAACCTAGTACGTACAGTCACCAGCATTAAGATGTGACTATCGACGGCCTGCGAAAATATCTGATGATTGGTGGAAGGCATTTTAGCCATTTAGCCTATTATATATATATTGCCCTAATGATCAGATATTTTTGCACACACATCGACTGTAGTAATGCTGCTGACTTGAGCATAGTTTCTGCGCATGAATTTGCACAACTGTAAGTATGGGACCAACTACGAAATCATAAAATCAACAGTTGTTCGATATTTTATGTTATACCTACTTACTTCAATCAAACAAAACTTATGGAACACCTTTTTTTTAGTTGTTTTTAATGGTGAAAAAAAAACACGATAAGAAAAAGCAAAACAAAAACAGAAGACAGATTAGGAAAAAAAGTAATTTAATAAAAGACTTGTTAATTTTTAACAAGTCTTTTATTAAATTACTTTTTTTCCTAATCTGTCTTCTGTTTTTGTTTTGCTTTTTCTTATCGTGTTTTTTTTTCACCATTAAAAACAACTAAAAAAAAGGTGTTCTTTTCGGTGTCTGGGAGCATATTCGAATTTTGATAACGCTATCGGCATATTGAATAAATTTATTTTACATGAAACTGTAGTCGACAGTTTGAGATAAACTTCCGTTACGTTTAAATATTCAATGTTTACCCACAACTCGGAATCTAAAATAGTGGGTTGGCCGTATCTACGTAATTTACTCTGAATAATTTCCATACAATTTGGTAACCGTAATAATAATTATACACTGTAATTTTTTACTCGTTTTAATGAAGTTAAGGGTGAGTTCCACCCATCAAACTGAACAACTTTCCCCAAGAAACCTATGTGTAGAAATGCCAAAAAAAAACTCGACCTCCCATACAAAACTGTCCGATCAGCTGACGACAACAGTATGGGAGGTCGAATTTTTTTTGAAATTTTTGCACATAGGTTTCTTGGGGAAAGTTGTTCAGTTTCATGGGTAGAACTCACCCTTAATTTCATAAAATCGACTAAAAAATGAGGGTGTATACGATAGAATCTGTGCGAGTGTCTTGCTCTAACTAATTATAGTCTATAGTTACAAGTTCAAATAATAACCCTGTATATTTAATACGTACAAACAAATCAACCTTTTTCAATAATCTATAGCCCCGAATTATGTTTCTTACCGGTGGGCAATTAATTCATAATATCATAATTTTATTGTCCACGTCAGGTGTACAGATATAATTAAACCAGATCAAATTAAATTAAAGTGATTTGCAGCAGAGATCTTGAGAGCAATCTTGTTCATAGGAACACATAAAATTGGTATATAGTTTCTACTTAATTAGCCATATTATTAGTACTAAAATGCTTCATAAAAAAAACTTTTATGCAAAAAAAATTGTGATAAACATGGGTATATTCTTTGGCAGAGATAACTACTCTTGAGTAGCAATATTTCTTGAATCATCATCGTTATCATCGTTTCATACGAAATACGTCCAAGATGTCCATTGACAGAACTGTTACTAACCCTTGTCTAAATGTATTTATTGTTTATAAAAAAATCTTACTTACAGCACCCAAGGCAAGTCGGACCGAATCAACTTGGAACAGTTCGTGTATTTCCTGAATGAGAAGCAGCGCGACCCCCGGCTGAACGAGATCCTGTACCCGCTGTACGACGAGAAGCGAGCCGCCGAGATCATCACCACTTACGAGCAGAATGAGGAGGCGAAGAATGACAGTAAGTTTACAGATGATTTGTGATGATACGATAACGATACCTTTTACCTTGAATCCTTAACCACTGAGAAACTTACCGCCGGAACACAACTGTGCTACTAACATTAGCTGTTATGGCAAGAGACTTAGATAAGGTAGAAGTTGCTAACCAGTGAAAATTCCGTGATTTTTTAGAACATAAATAGTCCAAAAGTAGCCGCTATTTATATAAAAACTTAGTGCTTCTAATGATACAAACTACCATGAAAATCTGTCCTTCAAGATAAAATTGATGTTCCTGTATTTTCTGTATTGAAATAAGTTAATTTGGTGAAACGTGGACCGGACTGGCAACGGACTGCTTCTGCGATCCTTATTGCGTAGTCTCTGACCACCCTTTGGGTTTTTTTTATTTAATGGTTTGTCAACAATTGTTTAAATCAATAAAAATACATAAATTATAATCTAATTGTACAATCTATTATAAACAAACACAGCATGCACTTACTTTAATACATCTGAGTAAAAACTACATCTAATGAAACAACAATAATATAACTTCTACTAATTATACTACTAATTACTTCTATCTATTCTATTTTGAGTGAAATGTGGTAACATTATGGTATAGATTATAATCGTGAATATCATGCACTTACTTTAATCTCAGTAAAAACTACATCTAATGAAACTACAATAATATAACTTCTACTAATTATATACTACTAATTACTTCTATCTATCCTATTTTGAGTGAAATATGGTGACATTATGGTATAGATTATAATCGTGAATAATTATCATGCACTTACTTTAATCTCAGTAAAAACTACATCTCATGAAACTACAATAATATAACTTCTACTAATTATACTACTACTAATTACTTCTATCTATCCTATTTTGAATGAAATATGGTGACGTTATGGTATAGATTATAATCGTCAATATCATGCACTTACTTTAATCTCAGTAAAAACTACATCTAATGAAACTACAATAATATAACTTCTACTAATTATACTACTACTAATTACTTCTATCTATACTATTTTGAGTGAAATATGGTGACATTATGGTATAGATTATAATCGTGAATCTATGCATGTATGTAGATATTATTCTCATGTAACTGATCGTTTGCTTCCAGAATGTCTCACGAAGGACGGTCTTATCCGCTACCTCATGTCGGACGAGAATGCCCCGGTGTTCCTGGATCGCTTGGACTTTTACATGGACATGGATCAGCCGTTGGCCCACTACTACATAAACTCCTCACACAACACATACCTTTCGGGAAGACAGTTTGGAGGGAAGAGCTCCGTGGAAATGTATAGACAGGTTCTTCTCGCGGGTTGTAGGTAAGAAAAAGTAACAAATATTTGTGTGTCTGGCTTAGTCCCATACGCTCCAAATCTATTGTTCTCCAAAATTCAACTTCTATACATTGATTCCCAAAAGCTCTAATGATTTTTTTATTAAAATAATAAATAAAACCATCCTCCTCCTCCAACCTCCAAAACATAAAAAAAAAATACAAAACAAACATTCTCTTCTGGGAATCAATGTATGGAGATCAGAAGTTTTGAAGAAATATATTTGCATACCTACGTTTTGGAGCCCTTGAGAACGATTTTACAAAATAATATTAATATATAATTTTACTCTTGGAGCGCTTGCCGGACCAAAACCTTGGAGCGGGCGGGAATAAGCCGTGTGTCTTTGTATATTTATTGATGACCTTTGTTTTGGCGGTTCAACAATAAATCATTAATCAGCAAAGCTACCGAATGAAGCTAATAGAAAACGGAATAAAGGAAAACATAGTCAATCTATTATTGGTTGATCTATGGTTTAGGGTAAATTTTCTTTACGATATTGATGAAGTACCTACAATAACAATATGTTGGAAATTGTTTACTTAAATAAAATTTAAAAGCTTTAGCGTAATATTTTTTGGCAAGTACTTATAGTAATCAAGGTGTAGTCCTTAACCAACACGTAAGCAACAGGGACAATATGCTGTCTGCCGACTAGAACTGAAGTAGTATTAAGTATATTTTTTTAGATTTGATTAAACTGAAATGTATTACCTATACTGAAATGCAAACTAATAGCTATAACATAATAAAAAAGGTCTTAAAACTTTTTATTACGGCCCTAAGCATTTACTCAAGAGCATTAGCGTAATTAATTATTATAAGGCAATTTCTCCCCTGCAAACTTTTAATCTGGCTATTACGGCCACTCCCAAAAAAGGGCAAACTTTAATTACCTAATATCTCCTTCATCGCGCGGCTTGAAAATCCTGAGCTTTACTACGTAATTATTAGTCTTCTTAATGAGTCTGTCCGGTTTTAGTTCAAACTGAGAAATTCTGCACAACTAATAAAGTATACAGTGAAAAACTAGGTTAGCTGTTACTGCGAAGGAATAAGAAGTCTATCAAAATGTTTGTCCTTGAATATTTCAGTAAAATTTAACTTGTAAAATTTCATCGTTATCCAAATGTCAATGTAGTCATCTGGTCTATATTAATTAGTGCAGTATTTTATTTAAAAGTCTTAAACAAATAAACTACTTTTTAAGTACTTTTGAATCGTTCAAACATTTTTTACCTACTCCCCATTCAGGACGTATTTTAGCTACGGAGAAGAATGGGCGCAAGAAACTGCACAGCTTCTTATAGAAATACAATAGAATAATTATTTTAAACTAGGGAACCGCCCGCGACTTCTTCTAAATTCTTAACTACCTATATAGAATAACATCATCCTCTGATTCTATATTATCTTACAATACAGTACCTATGTAAATAAACGAAAGGCAAACCTTAAAACCGGTGGATGTTAAAAACGGGTATAAAACAATGAACCACTTTTTGTTTTAATCTATATCACTTTTTTGTTTATAATTTTACTAAATGTAATAACTTAACCTCTTTCTCATCAGTCGGTTAACGAGTTTAATATCATCCTGTGATGCAACTGATAACTGATGTCAAACTTGCATCACAGGATGTTATTAAACTCGTTAACCGACTGATGAGAAAGAGGTTAAGTTATTACATTAGCGTTTTTAACATCCACCGGTTTTAAGGTTTGTCTTTCGTTCATTTACATACTCTATAATCATGATTATCATAGTAAGCTTTACTGATCTAACTAAAGTCAAAAACTTACAGATGCGTGGAGCTAGATTGCTGGGACGGTAAAGGCGAGGACGAAGAGCCAATCATCACCCACGGCATGGCCATGTGTACCGACATTCTCTTCAAGGATGTGATCTACGCGCTCCGAGATACCGCCTTCGTGACCTCAGACTACCCAGTGATCCTGTCCTTCGAGAACCATTGCTGTAAGGCGCAGCAGTACAAGCTGGCCAAGTACTGTGACGAGATTCTTGGCGATCTACTGCTGAAGGAGTCACTGCCTGAACATCCTGTAAGTGTCATCATCATCGTCGTCAGCCTATACTTGTCCACTGCCGGACATAGGCCTCTCCAAGACACGATACGCGGCTACTGTCATCCAACTCTTTCCAGCCACCTTGCGGACATCGTCATTCCACCTTGTCTGTTAGAGGTTGCTCCACACATATCAGTGAAGTCACAGTTTCGACACAGTACCGGCATAGTCCTTTTCATACATTCTCTATGAACGCATCCCCACTTGTCAGTGTTAGTGCTCTCAGTGTCAGTGCCGCCACCAGCAAATTACGGACATTCGTTTTGACAACATTCAGAGAATACATGAAAGAATATTTTTCACTGTGCCGCTACTGTGTCCGAACTGTGACTTCACTGATACGTGTGAAGAAACCTCCAACAGTAATCTAATAACCTTAATCCGGTGGGCTATTTTGGGCAGTTTTTATACTGTACGTTTAATTTGGAACTCGCTTTTATTGGGATGGTAGATGTTTGTATTGTATGTAGTCGATAATAAATAAATTGAAACCTTTAAACAACAGTAGTCTTACGGCCATTATGAGTGTATCCTGGTGACAAACAATAGGCGGGTAAATTTTTTTAACCCTTTAACGAGTACAGCATGTTGAATTTAATTTCTTTAACCCGTTAAAATGAGCACAGCATGTTGAAATTTTTCATCGGTTTTCGACCTTATCTCAATTGTATAAAGTTCAAAATATGGTGTCAATATATTTTACACTGCCCTATAAAGAGTTAATAATAAATTTTCGTTAACCTGTTCTAATGGTGACTAAGGGCCGTATTCTAAAACCAAACTCAAACTCAAATCTCTGCTTGAGTATAGTTAGAAAGAGATGGCGATATATGCGATGAATAGCACCATCCTTTTCTAACTGTACTCAAGCAAAGATTTGAGTGTGAGTTTGGTTTTAGAATACGAGCCTAAAACTCGCACTTGGCATAAACGTGAGTCGTCTAAATGTGCAGAATAACTGAAAAAAATAAAGATTTTTTATATTATTTACTTTTTAAAATGTTTACTATTTTCTAGAATAATAACTAGTTTACTGTTGTCTAGCTTGAACCAGGCGTACTGCTGCCGCCGCCGTCCGCTCTCAAGCGCAAGATCCTCATCAAGAACAAACGTCTGAAGACCGAGGTGGAGAAGCAGGAGTTGGAGCTGTTCCGTCAGGGGCAGTTCGTCATCGAGGATGAGGAGAAAGAGGACGCCTCGGCATGCGCTATTGCAGATAAAAAGGTATTATCTGAAGCCTACATAAGGCGACTGCTAGAAACCGTGAGAAACTTCAAGGGCTGGTCAGGTCAAGTGTTTTAAACGTGACAAAAACGACAAAAAAGAAATTCGTGCTTTTTAAATTTTTAATTAAATAATCTGGTGTGCGTCCAGATCGTCACGCCATCTCTTTCTAGGCCGACCTCGGCGGCGTCGTCCATCTCCATGAGGAGAGGTGGCTCAGAATAGAGATGGATGGAGGGACTTGGGGGAGGCCTTTGCCCAGCAGTGGGACAGTATAGGCTAGCAAAAAAAAATTAAATAATCATTTTGCGAATTTTAATTGGATAGTCTTTGAGTATCTAATTTATTTTAAAGCAATAACATAAGAAAAATACGCACATTTCGTAATAGGAAAATAAATGGGGTCTCATTGTAGACTAACGTAGGTACTTATCCCCCGGCTGACGCGGACGGGTCAACAGACGGTTGGGTTGGTACCGGCCGCTATGCCCGCGCGTTGTAAATAATCGTTATTTTTAATTGTTTTTCATTATATTTTTCTTATGTTATTGCTTTAAAATAAATTTTTGGTCCTATGAGGTACTTTGTGAGCCATCAGGATGAGGGTGACAGTCTTTTTAGCACTGCACCAGTAGTTACCGCGCCTGGACTCCTTTTCCACTTATCATCAGTAGTAGTGGATTTGCCGGGCTAGTATAAAAATCCGGTCAAGTCAAGTCGGATTCGCGCACCGAGGGTTTTGTACAAACTTGTATGTAATAAATAGTTCGTTCATCACAGTTATCGAGTCTCGAAATTTTTTTTTTCGTTTAATTGGATTACTTATTTTTTTTACGCAATTTTTATATGCTTGTAATGGAACATTAAATTAAGAACTTTAAGCAGACATGCACACATATTTTTAAAAAGCATCTACGCATAGGTATGCGTATTTCATATAGGTACCCGACGACGACGTTTCGATCAAGCAGACACAATTAGTATTATACTCCAGCCAAATTCGATGACGAATGTTTGTAAACGATTACTGTCATTTCTTGTGCAAATATCTAGTTTCACTCGGTTTTTTACTTTTTCTTGAGAGAGATTCACAAGAAAATAGCTTAATCTTTCTTCTAAAAAACAGTAAAAATCCGAGAGAAACTAGATATTAGCACAAAGAAATGACAGTAATCTGTTAACAAACATTCATCATCGATTTGGCTGGAGTAATATTAATTTCAACTTCATACTTCCACGCGTTCCAGTGAAAAAGGGTCTTGACAGACAGACAGACAGACAGACGGACGGACGGACGGACAAGAAAGTGATCCTTTAAGGGTTCTGACTAAAAAACAGTCGTTCTAAGCAACTTCTTCTGTCTTCCACCAGCCCGAGGAGGTGGTGGCGGAAGCGGCTACGGTAGGCGACGACGCGCCACCGCCGGTCGCATACACCGGCTCCACTACCAACGTGCACCCGTGGCTGTCCTCCATGGTCAACTACGCGCAGCCCATCAAGTTCCAGGGCTTCGAGGAGGCCGATAGTGAGTGCAGTCCCACTTTCTGTTGTTTACTTTTTCGGTCTAAGTGAAAAAATGCTAGGCCTGATATCCTAATTATTTCGGACTTGCACCGAGTTTTGGTTTGGTGCAGGGCATGTGGAGAGAAAACGGAGTCCATGCAACACTTACTGTGTGACTGCACAAAAGATCCCAATGGGTCGACGTGCGAGAGGGAGACCTATGCAGGCCCCACTAGATAAGATACTGTGTGACTGTGACTCCCTTGCTAGGAAAAGAATAAGTCTCCTGGGATTGGCCTACCCGAAACTAGAAGATTTTAGGCTCTTCGCCCTCAGAGATATTGCCAAGCTTATGGCAGTCATTTTCACTGAGGAAGCAGAGTGATAGGACGGGGTTGCACAAAATATCCCAATGGATCGACGTGCTGCTGCGAGAGGGAGACCTCTGCGGGCCCCACTAAGATAAGATAACAACTTGATTACAACCCACGCATATGTAGGAACGATGTGGGACCACCATAGGGCTTGCACTACGACGCTCGCCCCCACTGCGACGGCCCGCGACAGGCCCCCTCGATTGAGTGGGTGTGACGACTACCGTCACCAGTTCACCACCCTACTGAAAATTGCTCCCAGTTGATCCTTCGCAGGAAGTACTGTTGCCAGGCGCTTACTCCACTATCCGGCCACTTAAATACAAGAGAGCAAACCCCTAATCTGCCTTCAACTTCCTAGTCACATTATTTTTCTACGCTTCGGCCGCAGCGTCGCTAAGTGCTGACTTCAAAGGTCACAACCACGCAATATACCCGTATGAATAAAGGCTATAAGGTCTACTCACTAAGCGGTAAGCGCATCCGAGTCTTCCTTGGTTCGTAGTTTGTCGTCGTGTACACTGCGCGCGAGTTGATATTTTTTTACTAGTGATTGTGGCGAAATTTTAGTGACGGAATCCCTAACGGCTTTGGTATCTCTGCATGAACACGACAAAGCTACTTACATTCTGGGTACATGACAGTAAATCATACAGCAATACGCATAGCGCATTATTGG
Organism: Scoparia ambigualis; assembly: GCA_963921215.1. Classification (NCBI taxonomy): domain Eukaryota; kingdom Metazoa; phylum Arthropoda; class Insecta; order Lepidoptera; family Crambidae; genus Scoparia; species Scoparia ambigualis. The sequence continues at coordinate 19,776,199 of OY992518.1, forward strand.
TTTAGGCAATCTATACTTTTTTAAGCGCTGTATCTGAATTTTTGTATTCTATTCTAAACGAATGTATCTGTCGACAGAGCGCAATATCTACCACAACATGTCCTCATTCGCGGAGACGACCGGCATGAACTATCTGAAGACGCAGGCGATCGACTTCGTGAACTACAACAAACGGCAGATGTCCAGAATATACCCTAAGGGCACTCGCGCCGACTCCTCCAACTACATGCCACAGGTTTGTGATAAAACTTATTATTTTAAGAGCCTTTACTCGACGGATATTCGGTTACACGTCACATAACAATAAGGTGTTGTTTTGTTTGCAACCGCGAATCGGCAAGCGTAGGGTAGGACGCCCTTTAGACAAGGTGCAGCGACGATCTTCGCAAGGTGGAGCAGGATGAGAGTGGCCGCGGACCGTACTCAGTGGCGTGCTTTTGAAGAGGCCTATGTCCAGCAGTGGACAAGTATAGGCTGATGATGATGGTGATGATGATTATTTGCAACAAAAACTGACAATCCTGAATTTAAAACTTTCATTTTGAAGTTGCTTTTAACAAATTACCTACTAATAGTCCTGTTGGCCCTATCCCTATACGTACATCTGTTAAAAAGTACCGACCTACTTCAGGCAAGAAAAAATAATGACTGTTATATCACTGTATATATTTACTAGTTTATTAGAAATACACGAACAGAAAGACTACCTTTTGAAGAGATGTGATTTACATAAACACAATCTTCGCAATAAACATAACTTATAGTAGGTACATCCAAAAACGAGGTTGGATAAAGTCAAAAAGCAGGGTATTTATATTAAGATTTTAATGTTTAATAAGTTACCATCAAGTGTATCAAGGCTGGATCACGGTCCTTTTAGGAAAATATTAAATGATCTTTTCGAGGATAAGTATTCCTTTTTATTCTGTTCATGAATACATGACAATGCAAATGGCTGTATCAACTTTTTGCAAAAATTATTAAAACCTTGGTACTTTGATTATAATATCTTTAAATACTTAGATTATTGATTGGTCTCGCTGCGCTCGACTAGATACCTCCGTCGTACTTGTCAAATGCGGCAACAAATACTACGCCAAAATCGGCGTACCCGAGCCAGTCACACTGACAGCTGTGGGTGACGTGTACGTCCCGAATGTTTTATTCAATTTTGGGCTTAATTCAAACTAAAATGCCAGTTTGCGTAGTAAAACTGTGTTAAAATAATACTTCTAAAAATAAGAAGGACAATGGGATCACATACCATCAGTAAGTATCGTATAATTTCAAAATTTCATCATAAAATAATATGAACAATAAACGCCATTCAGTGTTACCGCTTATACAAGAATAAAGTCCCCGTGGTTGAGATTTTTATTATGTGAATTTATATGTAACCTACTCGTATTTCATTTGTCTTACAAATTTGTACAAATTTGTACAATGGACTTTATTCTTGTATAAGCGGTAACACTGAATGGCTTAACCTAGTTCTATGTTATTTCATGTTTACTTATATTTGTGATCTATAATAAGGTGTAAAAATGTTAGCTGACACTATATCAAGGGGATTCTACCGATGAAACTGAACAACTTTCCATAAGGAACATGGGTCGAAAATTTATTATTTTTTCCTATACAAAATGCGCAATCAGCTGATTGACTCAAGTATGGAAAAGCTATTTTTTTTTAATTTTAACCTATGTTCCTGAAATGTAAACTTTTCGTGTCTGTACTTACATTGAAAATATTTGCGAAAAACATAATCTAGGGGATGAAGGATACGTGAACATTAGAATCATTTTTGGAATTTTTGTCTGTCTGTTTGTTTGACGCGCATCACACAAAAACCGCTGGACGGATTTTAATGAAACTGAGAACAGGTGTATAGCTTATGATTCGGGTAATATTATAGGTTAAAGGTTGCTTCACACATATCAGTGAAGCCACAGTTCCGACGCAGTACCGGCACAGCGTTTTTCATACATTCTCTATAAACGCATCCCCACTTGTCAGTGATAATGCTCTCAGTGTCAGTGCCGCCACCGGCAAATCACGGACGTATTCGTTTTGAAAAAATTCATAGACAATGTTTGAAATAATATTTTCACTCCTCTTGATCAAAAAGACCGTCATAGTAGCGTTGATAAGCGAGGTTAAAATAGCTTTTCTTACCCTAGGGGAAAAGTATATTTTTTTTAAATTTTTGTCTGTTACATGTCAATGAGCCTACAAAAACGAAAAAGTATTTAGTCATATATAGAATAATCATGAATAAAGGCTCGACTTATTACTGTTTACTTAGATCAACAACTTTTTTGAGATAGTTTTTTTTTAAGTTTATGGTAAAATTAGTAATCATTTGAATCTATGGACAACACAGACCACGCCCACACAGCCCACGCTTCAGCAAGAAACAACTGCACAGTCTGCACATGTGCTTAGGTGGTGAGCCTTTAGCCCGTTAGTCGCTTTTACGACACCAAAGGGAAGAAAGGGGTTGGTAGTATTATTTTGATGAGCCCATCGCCGCTCTATGCTGTTGGATGTATGTGCAGTATTTAGTCCATTAGTCGCCTTTTACGACACTGAAGAAAAGAGACGGGTTGGTAGTATTATTTTAATGAGCCCATCGTCGCTCTCTGCTGTTGGATGTATGTGCAGTCTTTAGTCCGTTAGTCCCCTTTTACGACATCGAAGAAAAGTAAGAGGTTGGTAGTATTATTTTGATGAGCCCATAGTTGCTCTATGCTGTTGGATGTATGTGCAGTCTTTAGTCTGTTAGTCGCCTCTTACGACACCGAAGGGAAGAGAGGGGTTGGTAGTATTATTTTAATGATCCCATCGCCGCTCTATGCTGTTGGATGTATGTGCAGTCTTTAGTCCGTTAGTCGCCTTTTACGATACCCAAGGGAAGAAAGGGGGGAAAAAAACTACTAAAAAATGAGGTCTAATCATAGCTTTACATACCTACCATTTTTCTACAGAAGAAACCTACGTCTAACCTACATAATAATATATACAATTATATTGATACATATTCGCTTTAAATTGTTAATTTTTAAATATTTTCTGAGCTACATTTATAACCAGCAACTTAACTGATACATCACAGCAAAAATATTTTTCCCATAAACTCGGGTAACAGTTGAGCAGCTGGCAACAAATTTTTCACGCACACTAGCATCCTTGCATATTGTGATAAACACACTACAATAATGAGTTGCCGCATTTACTGTGGTTTATAGGTAGCGCGGTATCTAGACGAGCGCAGCGAGACCAATTATTCATCTATGTTTAAATACTTACTTACATTATTTTTAAGTAAGTATTTGACTTTATGTAATTGATTAATAATTTGACTTTATTTGATTTAATGTGTTTCTAAATGGTTATAATGACATTTACAGTTTAATATCAATATTTTAAATATTAATTGACATTTATTTATTAATTGATATTTATTTTCATGTTTTATGTTTTTGATTTTAATAATTTGATTGTATTTTTTTCTGTAAATTGTATAGGTACTAACTGTTATTTTTTTTGTTAATGGATTTGCGTTGTAACAAACCTTGTTATGTCTATGGCCAATAAATTGAATATGAATAGAAAACTTAACGTAGGTACACGCCAGCATATCGACCTACCATAAAATGTCAAATTTGTACAATCTATTTTGAACTTTAAGTTTTGAAATTATGGATCAATATCAATTGGAGAAATTTGTCAGTTTTGGATACTTAAGTTGATCTACAGGAGTGTGTCCGTTCGTGTTAAATGTGGGATCACATCTAGGGCCACGCATAATTTATAACACGCTATCTCGTAGGCATGGGGTTAAAAAAAAACAAGTTATTTATTTTATAACTTTTAGGGCAAAACGGCAAAATGTGAATCTGTGTCTGGCTTTTCTATTTTTATGCAACCCTAATCACTTTATATCGGCTGACTAGACAAGTGGCAAACGCTTACCCTCTGTCTATCCTTAATAAAATTCGTCGTACGATGCGCAAGCGCTGCTGTATTTTTCACTAGCAATGAGCGAATTTCTGACAGCCCAAATTAAAAAATAAAAATTAGTTCAAAAATACTCGATAGATGGCGTTTTATGAAAGCCGAGCCGTACACAAAGGCTCTACTTAATAAATTTTCACTTTTGCTTGTCAACCAAAAAATTTTCATTTCAGGGCCTATTTCTATCTTCCATAATTTCGTTCACAGTTTGACAGTTGCACAATATTGATATTTTCTGATCCCATTACAAGCCATACTTCATACACGATGGACAATCACAATGGACTCGCCTTTTACTAAGCGCCATCTATGAAGTCATTAGGAACATTTTTTTTTAATCGCCCATTGGCACAGTACACAGCGTGTAAGTACGACGAATTACAAATAGACAGAAGGTGAGCGTTTTCCACTTGTCTAGGGCGGCTGTAGTGTGTAACGTGGCTATGGGGTTTAAACCACGATTTTTCGCATCCAACTCGAACGGGACATGTTCGAGTTGGATGCGCGTTTTGCTACCGGCGCACTACCGGCGACGTTTTTACCACACGCACAAAGTTTTGTCAAAATTATATACAAGTTCTTATACGTCTTTCGAATTGCACAGGTGTTCTGGAACGCAGGCTGTCAAATGGTGTCCCTAAACTTCCAAACGTCCGACCTGCCGATGCAACTGAACCAGGGCAAGTTCGAGTACAACGGCAACTGCGGGTATTTGCTGAAACCAGACTTCATGCGGCGCGCGGACCGTAGCTTCGATCCGTTTGCGGACGCGCCTGTGGACGGAGTCATTGCAGCTTCGTGCTCTGTTCAGGTAGGCACCATAAGTAGCGCCTTTTAAATAAGGTAGTTTTTTTTTATTCTTTAACGGGTAAGCGCTTGGTCTTCATCTCACCTGATGGTAAGTGACGATAAGGCCGAAGGTGGAAGCGCGCTTCACCCGGAATACTCCACCACTGAGGAACTGGCTATCTTATCTCCAACTGTCGGAACACAACAATGCTATAACAATCGTTGTTATGGCGACAGACTTAGATAAGACGGTGGTAGCTAGCCAGGCGGACTTAACAGCCCTACCACCAACCAAACCTAGCACACAAAGATGTACCCCCCGCTAGGAATCAAACCCGGGACCTCTGGGTCTGAAACCGGTGGCTTAGCCACTAGACCACAGAGGCGGTTAAGTAGTTTTTTTTAACAAACCGGATAGAGGTGCAGGGCAAGTGGAATGTTTATAAGACTAGTCTTCCGACAACCTAGCATCGGGTAACTTAGGGAAGCTGAAACTAAAATTCGTGCGACGCGCGGACTTCATACGTTGCGCACGTTACCGGAACCCTCAATTACTGAGAAACTGGATATCTTATCATTATGCTTCGACGATGTTTCCAAACATTATTGTTGTCACGATGATGCATGGTGGTAGCTGGACAGGCTTAGGTACCACCGACCAAAGCAAGTGCAATATACACCCCGCGCTACTACTTCTGTATCTGAGGCAGTACGTCTAACCACTTTTTAACCACCTCTATGGTCTAGTGGTTAAGCCACCGGTCTTAGACTTCGAGGTCCCAATTTCCAGCTCGATTCCCAGCGGGGGCACATCTTTGTGTAATTAGTTTGGTAGATGGTAGGGGCTGTTAAGTCCGCCTGGCTAGCTACCACCATCTAAAGTCTAGCGCCACAGCATGTGTTTCGACAGTTTAGAGATAAGATACCTAACCAGTTCTTCAGTGGTCGAGGATTCCGAAGCAACCTTCCTTCGGCCTTATCGTCACTTACCATCAAGTGAGCTCAAGGCCAAGTGGTCACCCGTAATGGATAAAAGACACTTATTATAGTAGTATTCCACCAGAGATAATTAAAAAGATGACTGCCAACCATAATTACAAATCAACTGATCATTCCACAGGTGATAGCCGGCCAGTTCTTATCAGACAAGAAGGTCGGGACCTACGTAGAGGTAGACATGTACGGGCTACCCACTGACACCATCAGGAAGGAGTTCCGGACGCGCATGGTACCTGCCAACGGGCTGAACCCCGTCTACAATGAGGAACCGTTCCTGTTCCGTAAGGTAAGGCACTTGATGAAAAATAAATTTACAGACAGCAACCAAAAATCTACCACAAAATGACAAATTTCTTCAATACATTTTGAATTTTGTCACTTGGGCACAAGGATCAATATAGACAGTTTTGGATTTTTACGTAGGTACCTACCTAAAGGTCTCAAAAAGGATTTTAATAAAGCTTATCCTTTAAAATTTAAAATTATGTTTTAGGTACCTATAACGTCCATTAATAAACATAACTTTTTAAAATTTTAAATAAGTGATATCACGTAAGTTAGTGCCCAATAACAATACAATAGCGACACTTAGATAAGATAATATAATAATATTGTTGTGTATATGAAGGTGTTCTAATTCAGTTATAAGACCTATTGTCACACTGTGGTAGGTGCCGGTAGAAAGAGGTTACTTTCAAATCAAGTATAACATTGATCACAGCTATACATTCTGCGAATGGTACGAGTATCCTTAGCGTTATGGGTTTCTCTAGTATGATAGCTGTATTGGTATGGTAATCATACTGTAAGTTGACATTATAGAAGATTACTTCAGGGATCAGGAGCTTTGACCAATGTTACACTCGATTCAAAAAAATTATCGTCAAGCGGGGCTACCCGATGACGATTATTATGGCCCCGCCACACTATGCTCCTCGCGCTGCTTTCGCTTTGCTCCTCGCGCTGCCGCGATATTGCCCTCTCTGCCTACACACTGCTCTACTCGCGCAATTAATTGCGACGCTCCGCATTTGCCTTTGATATGCAATGGACGATGAAACTGTAGCAACGTGCGCGCTATGCATTTTTAGTATAGCTAATTATATCAATGTCATACAATGAAAATCGTCGTCGTCGTCCTCGCCAACGGAGATGGTGGATGACATCTATTCATCGCAATAGAACAATGCGAACGATCGTCTGCGCGATTATGTGGCCAGACACTCGCGCTCATATATTGCCGGTCCTTTGACTCGCGCCCAAAAAAACCGACAAACTAGGGAGCGGTGGGCATGACGAGGAGCATGACGTGCGGCATGACTAGTAACGTTGCCACACTACGTCTCTGCCTCCTTTCCTCGCTACTTCCCATACCACTCGTCGAGTGTGTGGCAGGCCCATTACACATTGAAGACAATGTGAATAATGTGATGTGTGTGCTGTGTGATTGCGTCTCATTGAAGAATACTACCGCCATATCCCTTCCCTTGGGTGTCGTAAAAGGCGACTAACGGACCAGCGTTTGCACATACATCTAACAGCTTAGAGCGGCGATGGACTCACCACCTGTCACGCTGAGCACATGTGCAGTTATCATTTGGTGAAACGGGACTGTAGCAGTGGACTGCGCGGTCCTCATTGCCTGGTCTTTGAATAACCCTTCCGGGATAATAGTCCGTGACTCTATGTATGATAATATCATCTAATAGCAAATATAATACTTAAGATAATAATATATAATTATTTTTGTGCCTATTAAGGTGTTCTAATTCAGTTATAAGGACTATTATCAGATTATCACACTGTGGTGTGGTGTATGTATTTATACACATTTAAAGACAATTAAACATCATTAAAGAAAACACGCAAGAAAGATCATTGCTGCAGGACACTTCTTGTAGAATGTCGAGCGTAGTTTAGATCTATATCCGTGTTTGTGCCAAACATCTGTGCCTGACGCTGTGAGCCACTGGTTTTGTTATTTTACATCTACCGTACCTACATTAACTACGTTTCTCCAAAAAATAAATTATGTTATTTATGTTTTATTGTTCTCATGGTAAGCGAACTGTAATTTTGTTTTTAATGAGAATAAACATCTTAAACCTTATTCTCTCGCACAGGTGGTACTGCCAGATTTAGCTGTGCTTCGTTTCGGCGTTTACGATGAGAGCGGCAAACTGCTCGGCCAGCGTATTCTGCCTCTGGACGGCTTGCAAGCAGGGTACCGGCACATCTCGCTCAGGACTGAAGCCAACTTCCCTATGTCACTGCCTATGCTGTTCTGCAACATTGAGCTGAAGATCTACGTGCCTGATGGCTTTGAAGGTAAGTGTGATAGGTGTAACGACTAGACGTTGAAGAAGTATGTTATTTAACTACTTGAGTACAGAAACGAATGTATTCTGAATTTGACATTATCGGAATTTGTCTTTTTCGGGATACTTATGTCACTTTCGGAATTTGACATTTTCGGAATTTGTCACTTTCGGAATTTGTAATTTTCGGAAATTGGCTATATTGGAATAGACTTCAGGAAGTTGTCGTTTCCGAAACTTGTCATTTTGGCGCAGGACAAACACAAGCGGCGTCGGGCGCGGCGCGGGCGAGGCGCGGGCGAGGCGTATGAGCACTCCGCCCGCGCCACGCCGCATGTATATGTCTCGCGCCCCGCCGCTTTTATACGATTCATATGAAATACGAATGACGCCCGCGCCTCGCCCGCGCCCGACGCCGCTTGTGTTTGTCCTGCGCTTTAGGAAGTTGCCGTTCCAAGCCTGAGGGAGGGTTCTTTAGGTATTAAAAAATTTGCAATTTGCAAGCTTCATACAAATTTTCTTTGATACACTTTGATACGCTCATGGTCATGGACGTAAATATTAACTCAATGGATAGGCTAAACTATCTAAAGATACGTTATTAATTTCGGGCGTTAGTCGGCAAATTTTATTTTTTTTATTGGTTTTGCTTAACGCATTTCCAGTCCATTAATAAACACAATAGAATTTCAATGGTTATGAGCCATTATGTGGCTCATAGGATTGTTAACGTGTTAAGAGTCTCGGGCGGGCTGCTAGTAACAAAATAAAACTTTAACACAAGCTTCCAAGTGCCTACATGTCAGGCCACATAGTTTCAGTTTGTGAATAATTTATTGTAAGTACAATCTTCTTACAGACTTCATGGCGGCGCTGTCAGACCCTCGGGCGTTCATGGGCGCGGCCAAAGAGAGGACGGACAACATGAAACAGATGGGCATTGAAGAGAGCGGTCCCGAGAAGAAGGTCCAGATCGAGGAGAAGAAAGAAGGTAAACGTCATTTGTTGAAGGACCACCAACATAACAAACGCCATTCGCATATCTATACAATACACTTAGATGAGCGAGACCAATCATTCGTCTAAGACAATACAGTTATAGGATACAGTTTGAAATGCTGAATATTGCCACAACACGCAAAAATCTTACTCCACTCTCAATAATTATCTAGCTCAAGTAATGCCCGGGTTACACGAGGCTAGTTTTTCAAGCTAGGATAGCAAGCTAGTTCTCTACTAAACTGTCCTGGCTTGCTGACCTGGCTTGGAACATGCTAGTTCTGTTTACATGAGTCTAGATTATTTTAAGCTAGTATTATTGCAGTGACTGAGGCGACTACACGTCCAAAATAAACTGCATGCGAAAAAAAACTGTATGCCGTTTTTCTTTTCATAGGTACATTTTTAATGAAATTGTGCATTTCTTGGAACCAATTTAGCTTCGACTTATATTCTTCTTGAGAACCAGCTCCAGACCGGGATGATTTTTGATAGTTCTTGAGAATACTTTGCTCTAAAATTTATAATTTTATTTTTTATCTTTGGTAGTCATATTAATACCTACTGTCTTTAATACGCCACTAATGTTTTGTAGTGCATAATCAGGTTTAGGCTTGTTTTTATAACTTAAAAAGGTGGCGTTCCACAGACATTCATTGTCACGGTACAGTTCTAAAAACTTTAAATTAATCTCTATACTTAGTTTGGGCATCTTAAAACCTTAAAAACTCCTCGCAGTTACAAAAATAAACGAAACGCGTGGTTCCTGCTTACTAGCCAACTGAAAACTAGCTTCGCCGGCCACATGAAGATAGTACACAAGCCAGGATAGTAAAATCAGTGGCAGGAGGCGCTACTAGCGTAAAAAATAGAACTCCATCCTATTAAAAACTGTCCTGGCTTGTAAACTAGCTTACTAGCTCAGAAATAAGGCTAGTTTTGTCCACACGAAGCCAGAAATACTAGCTTGCTAGCTTACTGACACTAGCTTGCTATCCTAGCTTGAAACACTAGCCTCGTGTAACCCGGCCATTAAGAGGGTGCCGCGCGATCGCAAAAACTGACATATGTCTCTTGATGAACTTTAAAGCAAAATCAAGTTTTTTATTATTAAGTTTTTTTTTATTTTTATTTATTAATCATATTGATATTTAAAATAAGAACAATTCTGCTTTGAAGTTTCAGACCGAGTAATTTGATTAGAGCAATGTTTTTATTCTGCGAAATGTACAAAACCATCACGCGCTTGGTTTAATTATTAAAATTTACTTTTTTAAGATGGGTGTGACCTGCGGAAAATCAATACAAATATTTTAATGTAAGAATTATTGTTTCATGCGTAAAAATAAGAAAATTGTCGAAAAAAAATTATTTTAGGAGTCATTAAATTTATGTATTGTTTGTTATTGTTTAAAGAATTCGGGGTATTCCTTGAAGCGCACCTATGTCACACATTTTATCTGCTGGTGCGCTTCGAGGAATAAAAATATAATATTTTAATTACCCATACCGAAGTGTACTCAACGGGTGCGCTTGGAGGAATAGTTAAGGTGCGCTTGGTCTGGTGCGCTACGAAATGTGTGCGCTTCAAGGAATATCCCCAAATTTCAACAAGGCCACGACCTTGTGCAATGATCAGGTTAACTTACGTAAGTTCTTTTAATGTATTAAGTAATTCAGCGCATAGTACAAGTAACTTAAAAATACGTAAATTTTCACAATTTCGTGCAGGATCCCCTTAAAGCTTCTCTTGAATTTTAGCTAAAGAATTACAAAAAAGGTACATGAGGCGAGTGAATAGGACAGCTGGAAGGGAAAGACCTCGGCGAACGTACTTATATCAAATCGGTGACGTTCTCGTTAAAAGTCAGGTCAGAAGAATAGGTACCTTAAACCGACGAGCATGTATGAAGAACGTTAATATGAGAGTAAGCGAAGCAAAGGATGTGTCGGGATCGTAGCAAATGGTAAGATTGGACTTTGCCTACCCCTCCGGGATGCAGGCGTGATGTGTGTATGTAACACGGCGTCAGATCAACCTACCCTAAACTGTCAAATTTCTTTAATCAATATTGATCCTTAGAACCAAACAATAAAGTTCAAAATTGATTGTAGAAATATGACAGTTTTGGGTAGGTTGATCTGACGCCGTGTGTACTATGAACAAAACCGATGCAGTACCATTGTCAAAAAGATTTTCTTGCCCGTGATGACCATATGGAGGAGCTCGTTGGCGCAGCGGCTAGCGCGTTCCGCTTGCGATGTTGCCCGCTAAGCAACTTTCGCAATGCCGGGTCGCCTGATGTGTGACCATTAAAAACATCTCGAGCTTCTCCGTGCTTCGGAAGGCACGTTAAGCCGTTGCGGTCCCGGATGTTGTCGTAAGATGGCAGTCGTTAAAACCCACCAACCCGCATTGGGCCAGCGTGGTGGGTTATGGCCCAATATCCCCACGTGCTATTGCCCACGTGGGAGGCCTGTGCCCAGCAGTGGGACCTTTATAGGCTGATGATGATGACCATAGTTCGTCCCGCCCTTTGTTTAACTTGGCCAATGACTGGGCTTGCCAACCGTCCCGGATTTTCCGGGACGTCCCGCTTCTGGGTCAATTTTGGGCCGTCCCGCCGTGACCCCTTGAGTGACGCTTTTTGTCCCGGAAATCATTGATAATATGATATACTTAAGTACCTATCTATCTCGTACCAACTAACTATCCTCGGGTTAGGCATTTGTATTGATTTTTTTATTAAATGATAAAAAACATACATGTATTTTTAAGGTTAGGTAGTAGGTAACCATTTTATATGTGGTGTTGTGTCCTGCGTATTATACCCAAGTCCCGGATGTCGAGCTGGGTAATCCCGGAAATGCCTTTTTTGGAGTTGGCAAGCCTAAATGACGTCGAACTGTTTATTTAAAACAAAGAAATTGTTGGCATATGTTGGCCATACCCCGTTCCGCCTTTTGTTTTCATTGATTAACGACAAACAAAACGTCCGTTATTTTCAACATCTTGACTATCTTTCCAATTTTATGATTTTTAAGTTAATATAGGGATGTTGTAGCAAAAGTTTAAAAAGTACCTATGTTGGGACTGGACAAATGCAAATGAAAATAGCCCTTAAGGTGATATACGGCAGATTTGTTTGTTTGTTGATAGTACTTATGTATGTATACACCCTCAATTTTTATTCGTTTTGATGAAATTATGGGTGAGTTCCACCCATGAAACTGAACAACTTTCTCCAAGAAACCTATGTGCAAAAATGCCAAAAAATTTCGACCTTCTATACAACACTGTCCTATCCTGACGACAATAGTATGGGATGTGGATTTTTTTTGTCATTTTTGCACATAGGTTTCTTGGGGAAAGTTGTTCAGTTTCATGGGTGGAACTCACCCTTAATGTCATTAAAACGAATAAAAATTGAGGGTGTATACATACATAAGTACTATGAACAAACAAACAAATCTGCCGTAAGTATACCACCTTAAGGGCTATTTTCATTTGCATTTGTAGTAGATAGATATGTTGTAGATAGGTTGATCTGCTGGCGTGAGAACCACGTGACATGCTCTATTTATTTACTCAAGTAATTAAATTAAGGCTAATTTATTAATCGTTTAAAATAGAATATAAAAAATCTCGTCTAGAGAGATGTTTACCGCTCGACGCACGAGACGGGCCCAAACATTTAAGAGAAAATGATAATTTTAAACATGTTTACGTTAGAGCACTGTAAATAGCTGGTGTACTCGTAAGGCAGACGGAGTTTGCGCAAAACTTATGTACCGACCGACTAATACACTGCTCTTTGACAGACGCAGATATTTTGAGCATCATAACTTTTGTATAACGAGGGGTGTAACTATTGCAAGCGGAGCGGTTGGAGTATTTTCACCTTTTTGAGAAAGAAATCCGCTGTTAATCTAAAACCTGGGTTCCGAGCCTGGGGGTAATTACCCCCGCGGGGATAAAATAGTTATTTTGC